>OZ020497.1:6996282-7496580 GCA_963971365.1 Lasioglossum villosulum | reverse complement strand
ATACGTAAATACGCTTTAGATGGTACCTGTATTCTTTCTCTCGCGATGCTATTTTTCAATTTTGCTAGAATTTCAAAATTGAAAATTCGTATCGAATCATCAAGCCGACGCGGTCACGCCGGGCGCGTTAAACCCTTGCGGCCGGGCCCCGTGTTCGGCATGCGTCGGCGTAACGTTTTCTAAGCAATGTCAGTTAATCCTTAACACTCGGGTGGTGACCCAGAGTCACCATCAAAAAATTGCTGTACCATTATTCAGAGTATTGTTCACATTATTAAATATATTGGTGTCTAATCAATTACTAAACTTTCGAGTACCGTATGAGGTATTATATCAATTTCATTTGTACAAAATGATAAAAAGCATATAGAATGGAATTATTCTAGGTCGGATGAAATGTTTACAATATTGTTTTTACATTGTTTAATATGTTGGCATCTTATCAATTACTAAACGTTCGAGAATTGCATGAGGTATTATATCAATTTCATATGTACAAAATGATAAAGAGCATATAGAATGGAATTATTCTAGGTCGGATGAAATGTTTACAATATTGTTTGTACATTGTTAAACATGTTGGCATCTTATCAATTACTAAACGTTCGAGTATTGTATGAGGTATTTTATTTGAGAATGTACGAGATAGAGAAGAAATATTTAATGTTTGAGTTAAAGCAGTACCGAATTCAGTGTTAAAATCGCAGCAGGAAGTTCACTTATCCTGTAACATCGAGTTATTATTCGTTTTCGTGGAATTGATCGAGCATATATTGACAATTCGGTTGAGTTTTGTACGTTGAACTGCGAAGTAAGATTACGAATATGACGCAGAGAAAACCGTAAACATCGAAAATGGATCGCAAAGAGTTCCCGAAGCAGACTCTCGAGGTGACTGGTCGCGGTAACGGGATGACGATACGGAAATCTTAATAGCATCGACTCGCGGCTCGCGGCACTTCTCACTGGTGCGGAGCGACGCGACCGCCTACTCTTTACCTTACCACCTTCGAGCCGGAACTGGCGCTCGAGGGTCTTGGGGTGCCTCGAGGGGTTCGACGGGGCCGACACCCGCTTATTAGCCACGTAAAAATGATTCCGTGTTTCATCGGCCACGCGATACGCGTCTCCCATCTTCCGCTTCCCTCTTGTCGTTCCTCGGACTGTTTTCTCGTTCCCGTTGTTCTTCTCCTCGCTTTTCGATCGTTCCCGACCGTTCCGAGACGCAACGTGTCAAAGTATAAAGAGAAAGAGCGAAACGGCACCGGTCCGGCCTGGCGCGGCCACGAGGAAAGGGTTGAGATCAGCAAGCAGGCGAGGGAGACAGGTAGAAGCCGAGGAGGAGCACTCTTCCCATCATTAGGTTATTTCGTTGCGGGATCGCCGCAGGGACTTACGTAGGTGTTTATTTATCGTCGAAGGCCGCACGCGGAGAATTAGTACCGGCCGATGCACGCCTCTATAATCTCTATTCGAAGCAATTATCTCGCGAATCCCGATGGACCTTCCGAACCGAACCATGCCGAACCGAACCGAACCGAACCGAGACGATCTTTCTGCTCATACGTTTCGACTCGGACGAAAACATCTTCGTGATCCTCGTTCGAGAACCCGAACTCGAGTTTCTACGGCGTTGCAGAATGCCTAACACCGCCGACCCAATGACCCCGTACCGATGCTCATGTAGGTCGTTACCGTCGCCATCGCCATCGCAATCGCCATTGCTGGAGAAATTGCAGCCGCACGGGCTTGCCGGATTTTTCGCCGCTTCTCGCTTTCTTTGTCTCTTTCTTCCTTTCGCGACACCAGAGCTTCTCACTTCTCGCCGACACTTGGAAAATCAGATCTACGAGAATGCAAACTACTTATTCCGAAGAAAATGTTTCCGGGACTGTTCTCGTCTAATAATCCATGAATAACATTACCGTTTGCGTTGCTCTGATATTAACTTTACAGGGGATCTTTTCGTCTAAGAAAACGGAGGTCATTAGGTTTAAGTGTACCTTCGGAAACCGATAATCAAAGAGTTATTGCTAATAAACGTTAAGTTAAGAACATACCGAATGATCGCGGTAGACAATGAACGAACGATCGAGCACTTCGTTCGAAGTACGTCTTTAACGATTCCCGATTACACTTACATGTCAATCCTATAGTTATTACCAGCATGTACGTTCGTTTTCTACCCTGTACGGCTTCAGCAATTTTTTTCATAAACTCTGGTAGACGTAGCAAACGAGTCCGTCCATACAACATTTATTTCTGTGGAAGGATATTTTTCGAAGCGTTAATTTATAGCTATCCTCTCATTTTTAGCTTAGCTAGATTTAAATAAACTTCCACAAATATCACATACCTGCAGATATTTCCGAAAATTTGGCTAGAAAGGGTAGAAAACTTGAGCTCAGAATTGGGATAGAAAATCTGGCCGTAGCACGCGTTTATATTACACGACTAGCTGACCTGACAGACGTTGTCCTGTCCAAATTTCAATAAATTTGGTTATGATCATTTTTTGAATTTGTGAAAAGCTATAGGATATATGTAAACAAAGTAAAAATGAGAAAAAAACGTATTTCGCAGTGATCATTATAACAAACAGACGTGGATAATGTAAATTCCTATTGAAATATTGCTTAAAAGCTGCGACGTTCGTTTTTTTATTGTATTGAAATATGATTCAAATAGCACTTTTAGTTTTTTCCGAATTTTCATGTTTCTGGGCAACTTTTCCAATTTTTTGTACTGTAAAAACCTCATTCGAACTACAACGAACACTACAAAAAAATATTAGCCAAATCGGTCGAGCCGTTCTCACATGATGTCGTGACCAACAAACAGCATTTGATTTTTATTATATAGATAATCTGGACCACTGCGCGTCGTTCGGCTTGGGACAGGTAAACGCGACGCGGGTCCGACTTTTACGGTCCCGCGTTTCGCTAAGGGATCGTATTTTTCCGTCGACATGCTCGAAACGACATTTACGGGGTCTCGTTCAAAACTCGACGAATCGGGACGCTGCCTTGGTCGGTCCAGCGAAGTCGCAGGGTTATGCGACGGAAAATGAAACGCGTACCCATCTCGCTGTTGAGTACAAGGGCGATCCGTTACGGCGGGAAACGACTTTGCCGTCCCACCCCATTTTCGTCGCGGTCAGAATTGCGTCTCGACGGAGCAGCTCCGAAGCCGTATGCGACGGGCGCTAACGAAATTCCTTTCCGTGCGCGCGATCGTCTTAATCAACGCGCTGTCGCTGCGAACGAAAAAAATTAGCATTTTAAATGACGCGCTCCGCGGGTGCTCCTATCTCTTGTTCCGAGCTCCCTACCCTGTTTCCCGTTACGTGGTCGTCGGTCATCTCCGCTCGCGTCTACTCGCTTCTACTCCCATCTACTACCATCTACCCTCGTCTACTCTCATCTACTCTCGTCTACTCGCAGCTCCGAGTCCGTCGTCCAGGTTCTTTTATTCCCAAGTCGACGTCGACTCCGCGATTCGTTTATTATCGAAGAGGAACGGAAGATTGATCGTCGTTTCTCGATGTTTATAATTATTTTGAACGATGCCTGGTGCTCATTGTGCGCCTCGCGGAGACGGACACTCCGCGCAACCAACGAAGAAAGCGATAAATTCTCTCCTCCTTTGCCTCGACTCTTCGATGCTCTCCCGTACCCCTCTCTCTCTCTTTCTCCTTCGCGTTACCATCTCTTTCTCTACTCCGCTTTCTCAAGGCACTCTCGTTGTCCCTCTCAGTTGCTCGAATCGCGCGTCAGCATCATCAATCCACGTCCGAGAACTTCTCCGTGGCCGTGCGCGACGGGTTCTCTCGTACCCGAGACTCCGAAACTCCGAGTCTCGAGACTACTCTGTCTCGAGTCGATCGAGATGAATCCTTTGAAATTTTGATCGCGATCTTGGACATATAGAGCACATACCATACCAGAGTAATTCCCTCCATTAAAATTTCTTTGTCCTCCATAATTTTCTAGTGAAAAACGAATGGTGAAATTAACACTGGCCCTACCACGGTCAAATTGATCGGTTTTCTATGTCATAGTTATTGAAATTATAAAAACGCTTTCGTAGGAAATGACTGAATTGTCTTCTTTATTTAAGCACGTGTTATAATGAAAACCGTACAAAGTTGAGGTAAATCCAATCGTGTCATTTTTATACGGTGTTTCACTTTTATACGTTTTGGGATTGGGAGGGTTAGTGTTAAGATCGTTACCAGAAAAAGTCATTGCACCCGCTCCATCACCAGATTCCCCTCTAGCGACTTTCTATGCAAGTAGAATAGGTGACAGTGGTTGGCCAGCAGGTCCTAGCAGCGGTGTAGTGCAAGGGTGTAGTCACGGATCCCTTCGTGCAAAAGCAGAATCCAACCACATTTGGTTGTGTAGAGGAGAAAGCATTTAGCGGGGAATACTAGAGAATACTTTTTTCATGCCTCTCCGTACAATTGTGCCATTTGATAAGAAAATAATACCTGCAAAAGATAAAGTTGATCGGATAAAGCGAAAGCGTGTCGCATTGACGTCGAAGTTGAGAAAAACATGAAATTTTATAGGAATGGGAATGTTTGATGGAAAGACTTTTGATTCTGACTAAATGTTCTTCTTGTGTCAAAATATTGATTATAATAGTACCAAAATGCAATATTTTCAATATTTTTACGTATTTTATTGAAAGTACCAATTCTGTTAATTGTATTCTTATACTAATTTAGTATAACATATTAGACATAATACATAATAAATATTAGATATGATATATGTAAGCGAAAATATATTAAGTAACTGAATAACTGTTTAATTCGAAAAGAAAATACACAACTGAAATATTAAATTAACGGAAATTAACGTAAACGTATCGTATTTAAATCTGACGTAATGACGTGTTTCGTATCTCGTGAAAAAGTAGCATCGCTACGTGAACACGTCCTTTTATATCCTACTATTTTCTAATGTTTATAAATTTTTCTAAAACGAATATTGATTAAACAAGATGTGTCGCAATCGCAATATCACGGCACTCACGCATACATACACGATTCTCACATTCAAACAACAAATAATATCATACAAATCATTCATTTCCTACATATAATATAAAATATTGGAGGTATCAAATATTTAACTTGAATTTTCAGTGTACTCTTCACATTCAACGCGCAATTACTTTCATTTTAAAACTTCGCGCTCGATGCGGCACGTCTTCCCGAGTCCGATTGATCTAAAACTATGCATATATCATTTTTTCGTGAAACGGAACCTTATTGGGGGGAGGCGTGCCCAAAATTTCATGATCGAAAAATAAGGTTCACCCTAGGGGAAAAAACAAATTCTATGTCACTCTTGTTTATCTTGCGCTCAGATCCGCTGTTTGTGGCGTGACCCGATAGATTCGAAACGGAACGTGCATCAACCGGACGCTCGATCGCGTTTCTCGGAGGCAATCGCGTTCGACCTTCGACCCGCCGCGTGCCGCCATCGAAGAATTTAGGCGCGTCGAGCTCGCGATAACGACTAATCTCTCTCTGAACGTCCTCCTCGTTAGAATTCCTTTCCGATACAGAGAGTCCGTGAAACCGGTGATCGACGATCGACTATCCTCGGATCCTAACTCGCGAATCGCGAGGTGTTCGCGCTCGTCGCGACCGGAACGAGACGCGATTCGACTCGCCGCGAATTCTTTTCCGCTCGAGCGAACCTCTCGAACGAGTATCCGCGTTCGGGCCGACCGGCGCGGCTCGGCTCGGCGACCGCTAACGGTACCAAACATAAATACATCGCGCGGCGTTGCTCGAACGTTGCCACGACTCTCGACATGTAAACCTTATTTCTATGTGTTTGCTTGCGCACAATCGCAATCGCATGATGCACTCGTAGAAGCTTAGTTGGGAACGCAGCCCTGCAACGCTTCAAAATCTGTCGCCGAGTCCTGGTAGCTCCCAGATATTGCTGTGAAACAAAAATTCTATGTAGATCTCACGAGCGCCATTTTATTGCGACCTTTCTAAAGGGATCCAAGTTGCTTGCTGGATTTATGATGTTCCCTTGAAGAGGACAAGCCTTCGTGCAGAATTTTGTTCTGTTCACAGTTTCCTTGTTCGCTAGTATGCGCCGAGTATCGTCGACTCCTCGTATGGAGTACAGTCGACGGGGAGATTACCAATTCCGTGGCCCCTTGTTTAGAGGTTAAAGTGTTCTTGTGGTAATTTTAATAGAAAAAGGTTTTTTTTTTTTAATTATTTATTTATAAAGGTCGCATCAACATCTGGGTCATTAGCGACCACAATAGTTACAATATTTAATTACAGAAGTTCATAATTGGATTTAGGACTAAAGAAAAAGGTATTGTCACAGGTATCGAATGGGCCTGGTTTACCCGGTGAGGTAGATTCCCTGTTTTCTTAGAAATCTGCAAATATCTCGGTAACGATGGCAAAATATTAAGAGACCTTTTTGTAGAAAATTAAGTTTCCAACAATTTACGTCTACATTTTTTCATAAGCTGCGCAGTTTCCGAGTTTATTTATATTTCGGTGAAGTTGAACAACTACCTCCTCCCCGAAATTATGGTCGGTAAAGGTTCCGTTCACAACTGCTTATACGAGACTCGAGAAATGTCCATATATTAAAATCCAATTAACAGTGAATATTACTGACGTATCAGGTTAGGTAAAATGACCCCAAGAACACAAATTTAACCTTCCAAGTAGGGGCCACGGAAATCGTAATCGTGCCCAGTTGACGATTCGAGCGAACGGTACCGGGATCGCATAAACTCCTGCCGAGGGAAGCGCGAATCCTCTTCGGCGATTCCGTGCATCGCGCGATCGGTGCGCGATCGGTACGCGAACCGTCTCGAGCCCGTCGGTTTTTTCACGGGAACCCACTCGCATGGTAAAGGGACTCGCGACGAGGAGAGGGACGGATGGAAAGATAGAAGAGACGGTGTTCGTTAGCTGTGGGGCGGAGGTTGGAATTCAGGCGGTGCGCAGCAGGGTGCCGTTTCTCCTCGAGACCCTGGAGAAAAAGGAAGACGGGTCGACGCGACGCGGAGAGAGCGAGACGAAGCTCTGCGCTGCGCTGGGCCGCATCGCGAGCTCGAGGGACGGTCTCGTACACGGTAGAATCTCTTCCTGTCCCTGGCTCTCTTCGTCTCCTGGCCTCTTCTTCAACCTTCGGTCGACGATCCACGGGTTTCTCTCTCCGCGTCATGACGGGTCGATCTTTCGAAAAACTCGCGAATTTCCCATTTCCTTGGTTAGAAACGGTGCTTTTTTTCTGCGTAGCGTTTCTCGAGAAACGCCAGAGTCCGAGACAGATCGGTTTCCGGTTGCGAAATTCTACGGGGAAGGTCGACGACTCTCGATATTAAAGCATTTATCTTGCCTTGGGATGTATGCGCGAGATCAATAGCTTCTCGCAAGGTGAGGACCCCAATTATCTGACTTTTGTACGACGTGGATGCACTTAGCGTGTGTGCAAATTCGTTGGAGCTTGTATGCAAAAGTCGTACAGTTGGGATCCTTTTCTGGTCCACGTGAGTCGGGAAAAAGGAAACGTCTGAACGAAACGCAGACGCGCGACCGAGCCGATCGGCCTTGGAAAGTAGGAAACGCGGACAGCCTCGAATTCGTTGGAGAATTTCGGCGAGAAGCGGTAAGAGAGGTCTAACCTTTGGCGTTTGTGTGTTGCAGCGGTGCAGAGGGGTCGAGTGCCACCGTCCCAGCCGTCGTTGCCAGGTCTGCCGGGTCAGTTCGCGTTGACGAACGGCGACGCGGTCGCGTGCGCCAGCCTGAACGGCCACTCTTACCTCTCCTCGTACATAAGCTTGCTGCTGAGGGCGGAGCCGTACCCGACCTCGAGATACGGCCAGTGTATGCAGCCGAACAACATCATGGGAATCGACAACATCTGCGAGCTCGCGGCGAGGCTGCTGTTCTCGGCGGTCGAGTGGGCCCGGAACATCCCGTTCTTCCCGGACCTGCAGGTGACGGACCAGGTCGCGTTGCTCAGGCTAGTCTGGAGCGAGTTGTTCGTGCTGAACGCGAGCCAGTGCTCTATGCCGCTCCATGTGGCGCCTTTGCTGGCGGCGGCTGGTCTCCACGCGTCCCCCATGGCCGCGGACCGCGTGGTCGCGTTCATGGACCACATCAGGATCTTTCAGGAGCAAGTCGAGAAGCTGAAGGCGTTGCACGTCGACTCCGCGGAGTACAGTTGCCTGAAAGCCATCGTCCTCTTCACCACAGGTAATGTCGCCGGTCTACAAACTTTTCGCAGCATTTTCCTCCCCTCGTCGAACAAAGGGAAACCGTCAAGTTCGATACCGTCGCGGGTCGCAAGACGAGATAATCTCGATGGTTGCGCGATATCTAGCAGCTAACGGCTCATGGCTCACGGCTCGTAACAGGGAAACCCGCGTTTCTCTCGGCAACCGGCGCGGGACGATGTTATCTCGAAGACGGTCGTTGTTGTCACGCGGTTCGTCGATTCTCGACGAGCTTAGAGGAGCTTAGAAAGGGACAATGGTTCCCAGAGAACGCGGTTCCGCGATCGGTGGCAGGGCCGCCGGAAGAAGTCGAATCGCGAACGGCCGGAGCCTCTTGACGCGCGCGCGATGCTCGTTCGTTGTCCGTCCGTTGATCGTGGCTGCCTGCCTGCTTGCCTGATCGCCTGCCTGGCTGCCTGCTTGCCTGCCTGCCTGCCTGTCTACCTTCCTTCGTCCAGCTTCGTCTAATCGACGCGGAGATGTTATCGGGCATCGCCGCGACTGTCATCCGGAACGCGATCCCCGCTCGAGCCAGAGACGAGATTCGCAGACGGAACAATGCGGCGAACGCAGGCTCGTCGATGTTGCGCCGATCGTCATCGAGCTGCGGAGACAATGCTCGCGGTTCTGCTTCCCTACGTATCTATCTCGGTCCCTTCCCTTTCCTCTCGTATCTCATCCTCGTTCGCGTTCTCGTTCTCGCTCTCCTACACCTCTTCCTTCCTCAGGCCCATTCCCATCTCCAGCGTCTATCGCCCTTTACGCGTTTTAGGTCGTTCGCCAACCATTCGCAACCGCCAGGCCGGATCGCGCGTGCGCGAAATCGTTTAACGATGATTACGATAACGCCTCGCGAAATCTAAAACGTTGATGGAATATTATTTACTTACGAACGTCTGGCGCGCGATATTTACCAGCGCGTTTCACGTCGTTCGGGGAAATTCTCTGAAACGCTTTAAAAGGACTGTTACGAACGCTAAACGGTATCCGCTATCCGTTTCTCCGTCCCCGTCTGCTCAATTCTCTTGTTTCGCGCGCGCGTTCGCATCCAACGACGACCGAGCCTCGCGGTAATTATCCGCCACACCGGTCCATCTACTCCCGTTCCTTTGCCGTCCCTCCGAAGAATCGAGTAATCGAGGAATCGAAGAATCTCGTGGAAATTTCCTCGCTCGTGGATACGTAGAAAGCCGACGCGACGCTCGAAGGTTCGTTTTCAGAGGGACCGCGAAGACACGACTCCACGTCGGTCCATGCTAAACCATCTCGGTGTAGATACGAGACAACCGGCTATTTATTTCCGTGCTATATGGGCGCGCTTAGCTTGGCTTAGCTTATGCTAATGCCCGATTCTCGGGCTTTCTCCCTTCAGCCCTGCTCACGGCAACCCTCTTTTTCTTCTATTCCTTCGCCGCGAAGGACCCGCTTCTTCTCCCAGCCTCTTCGTTTTGTTTTTCCTTCGGTTTTTTTCCCTCGTTTTACTCGAAGGCTGCGCGCGGATCCCTTCGGATACGGGCCCTTGGCCCCGACTTTGTCTCTCCCTCGCCTCGCCGCGCCGATCTCCATTTTTTCCAATCCCAACAATTTCGCGATTCATCCGCCGAGGCCCGTAAGCCCGATCGGATCTCTTAACGTTTTTACCGCGAACGGTCGTTTACGCAAAACGAACGCGCTTCCGACTCAATTCAGATCTTCGCGAACGAGGATCGTTTAAACTGTTCGAATCGTCTACCTCGGATTTCCGGATCGTACGTCGAACTCTTCGGCAGCAGCGAAAGAAACGTCGCGTTGCTTGCGGCCTCGACTTACTCGAAGTCGAAGAATCCATTATTCCTATCCGAGGCTTTTTCAAGTCTCTCGTAACCACTTCGTTCTCATGGACGTGTTATGACGCGACGTCGATACGTTCTGTACAGATCAGAGACGTGTTATCACGCGACGCAATACCTTTCTTGCGATGCTGCAGACGACATTTGGAACAAACCGGTGTCCTGAGACGGAGGAAAGAAAAGTTTACATGTCATTGACATTATCCGAACGGTCAGGGCCGGCCATGTGGGGGATACGACGGATTTTTTTTTTTTTTTTTTTTTTATTGAAGAAAATCTTAGAAAAGATTTATTACAACTTTTGACGGTAATACATGAAAAAAAATACAAAATAAATCAAGCAAAATGGCATACAAATCAACATTATTCTTTTTGGAAAACACTCACACACGCAGATCACAGTCATTCAGAAACGACACGATACAACGGCAAGCCCTAATATCTGGCCCAACCAAAAACAAAGAGACGTCCAGAGGCAACTGAAAACCCAACCTATAGAGTTTTTTTAAAAGCACCATTCTTTGAGCATCGTATAAATTGCACTGCCAGAGAACATGGTTAAGGGTCTCATCTCCCTGACCGCAACTGCATTCTGGGTTATCAATAAACCCAATTCGAGCAAGGGAAGCAGCCAGATGATAGTGAGATACGACGGATTCTATGCACCGGGGCTCCGCGATTGATGAGCCCCAACATGATCAAGAACCAAAATAATGTACTCTTGCACCCAAAAAATTTAGGGCCCTAATGGTTTCTTGCACCCAGGCCCCTTTATAAAGAAGGCCGACCCTGCGAACGGTACTGCGTCGCATGATAACACGTCTCTGATCTGTACAGAAGGTATCGACGTCGCATCATAACACGTCCGTGACAACGAAGTGATTAAACATTTTACCAATATTAGGTAATTACACAGGCTCAATTTTACTCCTCGCTGAGAACACTTAAACTTGAAGAGAATTAACAAAAATTGACCGTTGGATCGTTGGAAACGAGAACGTCCCCTTAAAGTGAGATCTCCTAAGCGTCCCGGGACGTTTGCGTAGAATCGCAAAACGCTGCGTCCAGACGCGCTTAGGAGGTCCCACCTTTAAACGAATAGAGAATTTTCGTTTTCCGGATCCATCGGTCTCGTCCGCTTGCGAAAGGGCAGCCGCTACTCGTCTCGGGGATCGCGCGCGCGTCTAATTGTTTGGATAAAACGGTGGAACGAGGGCACGGTGCATAAAGTACGTTTAGCTCGGCGGATCGACCATTCCAGCGGTTCGGCTTTCTCCTGCGCTCGCTCGCGAGATCTATACCGAGTGGCGAGCGAGAATCCGCGGAGCACGCTAAACGGTTTCGATCCTCGATTCGACGAGGAAAAGCGTACTGGGTTTCTCGAATGCAACGCACAGTCCAGGGTGAATTCGACGGTACGATAAATTCGTTTAGATTCGCTTGGACGCTACGGTACGTACCTCGTGGACAGTGTTTTCGGCGTACCTCGGTTCGCCGACCACCCCGTAGAGGCATGCGAAGCCACGGCGCAGATATATTTATGCGAGAAGGTATTACGGCGAGTGCGGTACCTACGTGTATCTTGATGGGAAACACTCCCACGATTACGTGGCATGCGATGCAATTCCTTTTGCCTTGGCCAACCGGCATGGCGCGCGGCGCGGCGGGCAACCGGCGAGCAACCGACGCGACGCGGCGGGCTAACCGTCGACCCACGTTCTCGCTACCATGCGCTTTTCGTTTCTCCGCAAAGCCTCCTCAGTATTAACGGCGTAATTAAGAATGTAGCCCGTAGCCGGAGACCGTTCCGCTCGATAGTAAAGAAAACCTGATCCATCCGTAAAGTCGAGCCGATTCCGTTGGGAAAAAGCGTTTTAAAAATCTCTGTCGTTAGCATCTTCGAACGGGCATCGCGCCGATTCCGTTGGAACAAAGCATCTCGAAATCTCTACGGTAACCATGTTCCATCGGTCGTCGATCCGAAATGCTCGCGGAATTTTCCCGGTCGAGACGCTTGGAAAGTTGCTGCTGAGTCAATCGAGGAAAAACGAGGAGAAAAAGTGGAAGAAACACAGAAAAAGGAGGAAGAGAAGGAGGAAGAAGAAGCGGTAGATTATGGCCGCATCTAAACGTGTATCTATCGGCGGACTCTCGGTCTAGAAGCGGCGAGCTTGGACGATACCGCGCGGTGTATGAGAGGGGATATCTGCTCGGTGATTTTTCCGCGCAATCATCTAACGACGCGATGGTTCCGTGCATCGTGTCCAATCGCGGAACGGCTATAGCACATCGAAACGGACGCGCAAACGAGGGCATCGCGGAGACGGGAGGAGAAAGTAACCGCGATCGTTGGTCGCTCTAGCTCGTCGAACCGATACGCTGTTCCTTGCGAATCTCGAATGTCGAATCTCGGCAACGAGTATCGGCTTCGATTTACCAGTCGGATTCGACAATTAGCCGCAACGTGGTTGCACTCTCTATTGGACTAATATCAGAATGAGTGAAATAATGTCGCTTTGAACGTTGTCGAAAAATGTTTTTTCCGAAATACGAGACTCGTATGCGTCTCTCGATTCTTGAATCGTGTCGAATCGACATACGCGATACACGGTGGTCGTTACAGCGGAATCACCTATTGATAAAGCAGCGGAAATTCAATTTAACAGCATCCAGTCGATAGTCGCACAGCTTCACTCTTTTTCCGCAAGTTCGTTTAATTTTTATACGAGAACCGAAGAAATCGGTGCATTTGTTGTTCGCGTTTCGGCGAGAAGCATTTTATTTCATTATTTATTTATTATGACCGAAGCCCTCTTGCATAATTGTTTACAATAGAGAAAAAAAAGCAAAAATTTTAAAGGACTACTCTTATAATAACATAGAAGGGACGTGCACAAAAACTAATGGTACTAACTATATGATATTATCCTATAATTCTGCGTAATTGTTTTTTCAACATGTGCAGAGTCAATGAAAAAATCAATACGATTATACAGAGTGCTTGAGTCAACAATAATACGATTTATTGGATTCATTAATCCATAGGTTTTATTTTATCAATGTCGCTGTAGGAAAATAGGTAATTAGTCCATGGTTACCGGAACAGACTTAACGTTTTCAACGCGGATGATCATCGAAACGCTTCCGCAATGATTTTTGTCTATACACGGTACCGGTAGCTACACTGCTATTCTCTCGTCGCAGCTCCAGTATATGCAGTCGCATATAATTACATTGATTACATTAATTGCATTGTTCCACTATATACGCACAACTTTGAACGTTCAACGCGATTCTCATTCGGTTCGAGACGGTTGGAGGAACCGAGCAAAAATTCTGGAAGCTCTCGGTGGATGTCCCGAACGAACGCGATACGATGAGCCTGGTAACCTACATTGAAACGGGAATATCGTGCGAACGGCCGACCGAATTGCGTCGATCGTTAATATCGTGTGCCTGTGCTGGTGTCCCCGATCAGACCGCCGTATTATTGGCGCGTTTATCGTTGTCGTTATTATCGCCGTCTGTCGTTCGCGCTCACCTGTTAACCTCGGATAATTTATCGACGCCGCGGAACACGCTGCCGCTCTCGAAACGTCGCGCGTCGCGCATCGACCATCGACCGTCGACCGGAGAGATAATCACGGATCACGGTGTGCAATGTGGAAGAGACACGCGCGATCCTATCACGCTTGACGGTGCGTGCGCGAATTCCGACTATCGCGCAGTACCGTCTGTTTTTCGAATGAAGATGCTCGAAGCGTCGTAGCTGCCGACCCCGATCTCTCGGACTCGCGACGCAGGAGTAAAGTGGACAGCTGTTACGACTCCGCGTACCTTTCGGAAAGCAGTGGTTGCACCGATTGTTACGGCAGTTTTCAGTTCTATTCCTTTGCATCGCGCTGTATCTCTTGGGCCACGATAGAAAATTGAAGTTGAGTTTGGTGGCAGCTTCGCGACACCATCGCCATTAAAATCGCAAGATTCCCCATAGAAATTTGACTACCAACACGACCTAATTAGGATCTCCTTACAAAACACAATGGCGCTTCGATCGATTCACCGACGATTAAAAGTGATCCGAACAGGGTTGCGTGGGTACTCGTTTTCACCGTGAGATCGTCTACAATCGGATCGGTACATTCTCTTCCCGATATAACGAATTACATAAGAGCTACATTATTGTGGTACTGTCGTTTCGTCTCGTGTGTCCTCGAGACGGATCTCGTTTAATTATCACGACTCACGACGCGCAACGATCTCTCGTTTCCTCTCGACAACGCGATCGAAATCAACGACAAGGACGCCACGCGGCCGGGAAATCCCGATCGAGGGAATTTATGCCAGCGAATTACGTAAACACGAGATCGATCTCGCGTCTCCCAAGATTACGGGTGCCCGACGAGGCAAGCGAACGAACGACGGGATCGCGAAAGTGCTACGAAATTCCAACGACGTCAGCTTCGAAAGGGTACGGCGAGATCGGACACGCGTTTGGAGCTCGTCGTTCGTGGGTCGGCGCGTGCATACGCTCGACGAGACAAAAGGAAAAGAGAGCGAGCCGACCGACCGTCCAACCAACGAACGAACGAGCCCGGTCACAGAGGGATGAAGCTCTTCGGAGAAGGGGAGACCGCGTTATCTGCGAAACCGGGACCACGATCCTCGCGACCGGCTCTCTATCTCTCGCATTGTTGCTTGGCGTTGAGTCGGGGTCGCATCCCCCAACCCTTGACTTTGAGCGTTACCCATTTACGTTTTATTATCTGCCCTCTTCCGTGCGCTTTCGCGTTCCCATTCCCGTCCCCGTTCCCGTTACACGCTCGACGCCTCGCCACGCTACGCTATCGTCGATCGAAACGAGGGTGACCAAAAATTGCACGCGGTTCTCGTCTCCGGAACCACCGACACCGATACACGCGTTTACGACATGTTAACGCTTCCGAATAGATTGCTTATAATTTCGCGGGATGTTAAAATCCGGATCGAAACCGTTTACGGTACAGATATTAGCTTTATCGTACTTCACGAGGACCCGCGCGATTATAAAAGAGAGTGTCGCGTGTTATAACTTAAAGTTCGCTTAAAGTTGCTACTATCGTCCGCTTATCGGAAAGAGGAAGCTGAGATTCGGTGGACAGCTATTGCGAAAAACGGTATCAATTTGTTCGTTAACGTTTCTCCGTGCGAAACATATGTAGTCTCGAGCGAGGCCGTTTTCCTAGAAACGAGTAATCAAAGTTGGTCGTGTTTTCCATGGTTTTCGTAAAGATGGTAGTCGCGGTGCTGAAGGAAGGCATGGGGGGGATGGAATCGCAGGAATTGTCGGCGGACTCGCCGGCATTCGCGGATGCGCGAGACCGTAACCCTTATCGGCGTATCGCAGGGCAAAGGGTTGGCCCGGTATTAGAGTAAGCCGCGGTATTAACCTCGGAGTTTAATATAAACGACGGTACTCGGGTCTACGGCGTCGTTTAGAGGAGGACGAGGATGGCGAACGCCGGTCACGTGACCGTCGGACAATGCGAGACGCTTATCGACGTCCTCGGCCGAAACGAACCCTCGGCCCTCGATACTCTGTCCTCTGTCCTGCGTTTTCTCTCTCTCTCTCTCTCTTCTGCTTTCGATAGACCACCTCGCGTTGGATCACCGATGCAGGCTCCTTCGCAACAGCGTCGCGACGCGTTTGCTCGTCGGCGTGTCCGTCGTCGTCACGTTTAACCTTCGCGATCGTATTACCTACGAGTTATCCGTTACCCTCTGTCCTTTGTCCTCCGTCCCTTCGCAGCTTTCCACTGGCCGAAAATTCGGTGGACCACGATATCAGCCACTGATTCGCCGCGCGCCAAACTAAACCCATCCCTGTCGTCGCTTATTCGCATATACAGTAATTTCTCGATCTATGACCAGAAAACGGGGGTTTTAAATGTCATAGATCGTAAAGGGTATGCTATTTTTTTCTCGGAATCGATCGCGCCGTGACTTCAAAAGAGTGCCGAACATAGAGAAGGACAGAATGATACACGGATCGGATAACCGAGCGTGTCGCCGTCGTCGACGCAGTTTAAATGTCCGCGTCTCTTTCTTTCCAACACGCTGTCCTTCCTTGTAAGTAAAACTCTCATCGTCGATTAAACCACTAAATACGGTTGGAATTATATCGTGTTTGGTATTGTCGTAATCAGAAAAACACCAAAAATAAGATAGTGACAGTCCTGTAACAAAATAATGAAAAATAAGGACCTTGAAAATTCGATTCATTTGAGTTAATGTGTGGTGCTCACACCGATATACCCAAGCCGAGATCAATCATTGCCGCTCTGCAACGCGGCACGACGTTGCCCGGCAGTGGAATGGGTAAGCTCTTGTCATAGATCGTAAAGACATCCCCGGTCATAGATCGCGAGATTACTGTACTCCCTGTTCGTTTCGTGTCTCGAATAAGATCCGTGTCTTGACCTTTTAATTTTTGACGTTTTATTTCACATTCGAGACGCATTCCGTCGAAATTATGACGTCCAAAACTTATCGAACGCCGTGGAAAAAGGTTGAACAAAATGCCCCGAGTTGATGAAGTCTTCCAGGTTTCCGGTAGGCGTTGACACACTCGCGAGGAACGAAACAGCTCGGCTCCGCGAAGCGCGGCTCAATTCGTTCCAGGTTATTGAATCGCTGTATCGTGTAACCGTGTAATCGTGTTCCTCGACGCGCTCTCCGAGCTGTCTCGCGATTTTCCCCGTACCTGTACGTACGGCGGTCGAAATCGAGAGCCGTAACGCGCGGCCGCTGTTACTTCGAAAATATGGAAACTCGGCGAGAGGGATAGAGCCCGGGAGAAAGGCTGCGAGAGGAGGGAAGGGTATACTACCACGGAACAAAGCAAAAAGTTGTCCCCGACGGACAGGGACCGCGCTTTATTTAGACGAGAGCGTGTTTTATGCTCGCGTTCGACGCGGGCAAGTTCGCCGTTAAATACGCGTCGTTCCGCTTGCGTGTACGCGTATTTTTCCGTTCGGCTGGGGCGAGGCTTCGTTTTGCACTCTGTTTTCATCGGGACTCGTAGGAATCGTACGATCCTCCATAGTTCCTTAGCAATTTTTATCGTTCCGGTTGGTAAATCTGTTTTTCGTATTTTGTTCTCGTCGCCGGTCTACACCGCGCCAGGAATCGAGATATCGTAGACAAAAATGGGGTTTGTTCTCGCGAGCGTTTCGTTTGGGCAGAGCCGCATTTTTTTGTATTCACGCGTCGCCCAAATGGAAAGTAAAATAAAATTAGCTCCGCGTTCAACGCGTCAGGAACGAACGCGGTCTAAATTTATGGCGCGCTCGCGCCACTTTATCCCTAACCTGATTTATTCGCACGATCGGAGAACCAACCCTCCGAGGAATTCCTTCGAGCTCCTCCTTTAGCTCCTAGAAAAAATTCCGTTCAAAGGAACCAAAGAACAGTCGAAAAAAACGTGCGACACAGATGGACTGGCGTGTATCCGTCACCACGAGAACAATTCGCAAAGTATCGCGTGCATCGAGGGACGTCTTTGTGCATTTTCCTTATTGGTCGCCCGTTCAGTCTTTAGGAACGATTAGGACAATTTGCAGCGGTACGTTTCGTAGTTTTCTACCGCGAATCAAGAAGAAAAACAGGGACGGAAAACGGAAGCTGGATAAGTGGGTTGGCTCCCGATTCCGCGGGCAGAGATTGTAGGGGAAGTTTTGGGCGTTGCACGCGTGCCATTCCTAGTCCCACATGCCTTCCGTACATCGGTATGGGACGGTATGGAACGGGACGGGATGGGACGGAACGCACCGCGCCGCCATTCGCCACCACCAGACAATATCGCGCATTCACAGATTGCGCTGTCAGGCACTCGAATAATATTCGGGGTGACACGCCATGTATCCGCTATACGGGACGCCACGCCGCGCGCCTCTCTCCGCTCCGAGTCGACTGGCCTCTGCTCCTGTGCTCTTCGTATGACTCAGCATCCCCTGTAGCAGCGACTGCTGCTCTCTGCTTCATCTCTTTCTCTTTCTTTCTCTCTGTGGCTTAGGGTAGACCGCGCGCGCGGCTGTCTAAGGGGCGGCGAAGAAGCCTCGGACAGAAAGAGATCGTGAATCGGAAAAAAGGACGAAACAGGAACGAGGGAGGCTGGTCCGACCAGGCTGGGAGAGAGAGAGGAAGAGACGTACGTTGACATACAGGGTGTTTCCTTTATCTCGAGAAATCAGAATATCTCGCAAGGGACGAGTTTTGTCTAGCAAATGTTCAAACGAAAACTTGAATCGCTGCTGAATGAGCATTGAGCTGTAGTTTGCGAACCAAGATCAATTTCAATTCCGCAGAATTGCGAAACGATCTTGATTCCATTTCGATTAAAAATGGGTAAATAGAAATGAACTTCTGACCGGTCGTGTGAAGATCATAACATGTTTGTTTATAACGCGTATTTAAAATTTTATTAGGTTGGAACGATAGTTCGTAGCGTTTTGAAATCTGAATTCAGAGATAAAATTAAGATATTTATTCATAGATTTATCGAATAACATGATAAGCCTCCTAAAGTATGGCATAAACTAATGGAATAGAATGGAAAATATGTTGATCAAATCTATGTATAAATATCTTAATTTTATCTTTGAATTTACGAACGCTGCGAACTCTTGTTTCATCCCAAGATATAGCATTTTTCGTTTGCAACATTAGCGTATATGTACTGACAATTTTTGAATTCTACGTGACAATTTATATCCACGAAGTTTCTTGTTACTTCTTCAATTTTTCGACATGGATATAATACAACAATGGCGATAAGGGGATTCTACATTCGTCCTTACGACATGGAGTAATACTGTACGGGATTAAATCAAGTTTTTGTCGTGTGCCTTAACACGGGGACGCATTCACGCGAGTATAGGAACGAGAGGAGAAAGTTTCGGGGGTCGAGGCGAAGGAAAAAGTAGGGAAAGGCGAGTCGGGGGATGGAGATTCCAGAGACGAAGCGTATCGGGGTTCTTTTTCGGTTTGAATCGGGAACGAACGAGATCGTGCGGTATAGTAGCACGTGTCCGTGACCGATCCAATTTTTTCCTCCACGCTTCGATACGCGAACGCGTCGCATCTCGTCGCGTTTCGTCTCATCTCGTCTCGCCTCTTCTCTTCTCGTCTCGTGGCGCGCGCACACACTGGAACACTCGCGTGTTCGGTTCTTCCTTCTGTTTCCCCCGTCCTCCTCCACCCTGGCCTGCCCGTAACCGTGGCCGTGGCCGTCTAACTTCTCAATCAGGAACATCTCGATCCCGGTATTGGGTTTGCCAACGAGATTCGTCACGCTCGACGCGTCCCAAGTTTTACGTCGAGCCACGGCCCCGAGTCTGCAGAGCCGAACCCGTTTATTCCGCTCAAACGTTTCGCCTTTCCGACTCGACAAATTTTCGTAATTGTTGAAGGACGATCGTATCACGTGATACACACTCGAACCCCCTGTTCGACCGTCGATCGACGGTCTTGAAATACCGTTTACGGGCTGATCCAAATCGAACATTTTCATTGCAATATACAAATTCCATGTAAAGCGTGCAAACGAAGTAATATTACTTTCTATGTGCTACAATGTTTCGAGAAATCGCTTATAATTTTGTTCTTTGTTCGGGTCAATATCAAACGCACCAAGGTAACGCGAATGTAATTTCTGGTAAAAAACGTAAAAGTACAGATTTGTCCACTTGTCCCCTGATTTCCGAAAATCGAGGAACGTTCGCAAAAGAGAACCGTGTCGTTGTACAAAACAATTTCCGCTTTGGTCGAGCACCAAAGTTTCTTGCGGATAATTCGCAGCAGGCACACCGTGGGTCTTTCTTTTCTCCTTACTGCCTCGTTCTTCTTCTTCTCCTTCGTCGTGGTCCTCCTCCTCCACCAGGGCCTGTTCTGTTCTCGTGGTCGTCCTCGCGTCGTCGAGCCGAATAAAAGCTAGCTGCGCCCCTCCTGCTCGTCCGGGTCGGCCTTTAATTAATCCGATTTACATCGAGCAGGATCGGCTCGCTACACCGGTGACAGAACCCGCGCGCGGCGCATACCTTCCGTTACTACCTAATGGGGCATTCATTAGGAGAGAAATAGCCTACCGAAAACGTCCGCGTTGCCGGCAGCTACACGCGCGACCGTCGCCCGAAAAGAGGACCTTCGAGTCTCCTCTCCGAGTGCTGTTTCTCGAAGCTGCACGGGTACACGAGACCAGTCGAAGAATTAGAAAAATCGAGTGTAATTGGTAGGGCGCAGTGGACGATAATTGGAAACGCGACGACAGGAGAAGCGGAACAACGCGAGCGCCGGCAATTAGTCAAGAGCGTTTACGTTTGCGTGTGCGTTTGCATTTGCGTTTGCAGTCGGTCACCGGTGTTGACCGATCTCGAAACCGGGGATCGCTCCCGACGGGCCAGCGACCCCCGAGCCCCCGAGTTCCACACCAGTACCCGGTGCAAAAGTGCCGCCGAAGTGTCTGCCTACTGATAAGCCGAAGGCATTAATTTTACGGCAGCACCCCGCTGCTCACCACAGACCCTACCCAACTAATACAATTACGTTATAACCCCTTGTCGACTCGTCCCTTCCTCTGTCTTTCTCCCCCATTCCCTTTCTCTTTATCTTCTTCAACGGGGGCCGCGCAGCACCGTTTAAACCTCAAAACATCGATTTTTTCTGTCATCGATCTCCAGAGAGAATCGATATACAGGGTGTCCCAAAATTCCTCCGACACCCGAAAATGGGAGGTTCCTTGGGTCATTTAAAGCGACATCTTCCTTTGCAAAAATGGCGTCCGCGGCTTTGTTTAGGAGTTATTAACGAAAAACACGGACCAATCAGAGCGCGATCTAGACATGCGATGACACGTTCGGCCAATTGACAGTAGGCGCGTCGGGCCGACTGTGCTAACTCGCGTCTAGGTCGCGCTCTTATTGGTCCGTGTTTTTCGTTAATAACTCCTAAACAAAGCCGCGGACGCCATTTTCGTAAAGGAAAATGTCGCTTCAAATGACCCAAGGAACCTTCCATTTTCGCGTGTCGGAGGAATTTTGGGACACCCTGTATATTAGAGCTGCAACTTTTCCGAAGCTTCAAAGTCTTCCAAGTGCTCGAAATTTTAGTCTTCAAAACATATGAAATCGTAATTTATGAGTAGACTGCGGATCTTTATGCAAAATAAAAATTGCTTGTACCAATTGTAAGTGACTGGAGCCACATTATCAGTTTATTCTTACTTTAATAATTTTAACAAGCTGAGAAAAATTGATTTGTACTCTTAAATCATTGTAACCTTTCTACTGTATTACATTGCAGCCATTTTCCCCATAAATGCATAAAATCCGCAGTCTACTTAAGAGTTTCATACCATGTCACGATTTTTGATAAATTGAAAAAAACATAGGTTCGAAATTAAAAACTTCCATTCTCATCGCCTTCGAATTTTCAGAAATCGAAGTTTCGAAGGAAAGTTACAGCCTTAATCTATATGAACATCCATAATCTATACTCGTGCTTCAAATTTTAACCAAAGATACGGAATACTTCCATGACCTTCAACGTTCTGGAAATCTTTTTTTCCGATCTGTTCGCAAGTATGTTCACGACTGACTGTAAAAGGTACGAGTATGTTCATCGAACCGAAGCAATCCACATCGAAAGTAATTTTAGCTATCCAGTCCTGTACCCTCTTAACTGCCCAAGTCCCGACTGCCTCCCCTTCTGACTCGCGAGTTTCGAGGGATCCCAGTTATCGCATCCCGATATCGCGAAATCTGTTTTGCGAGGCAGATTCGTAGAAATCGAAACCCGACCCTGGCCACAGCGAGGAGACACCGAGGTCCCTCCTTGCAGCGAACCATAGGTTTTGCGGTCGAACAACCTAGTCAAATTTTCTGTTTCACATCAAAATTCAAATTCAGAAGGGGTCTCGTTCCAGTATGTAGAAAATGCGAGAAACACGTTATTCTTTCTCGTTTCAGAACTATCGTTCGGAACTGTTAGCTTCGAGATCGGTATCGAAGAACGTGCCAATGATTCACCATGTGCAAAGAGAAAAGTATTAGTGTTGTCAACCTCTCGCCGTATGCATTTCTTTCAAGTTGTTAATTTTCCTCTAAAAATATTACAAAATTTCTCTGATTGTCCACTGTTTGTTTGCTAATATTATTATTTTATTTTTATTATTATTTATTATAAACGGACTGACGTCCTTTTACAAAACTGTTTACAATATCAAAGAAGAGGAAAAACAAAAGAAATATAAGATATATAAGATAACTCGTTTAACAATAATGAACAAAGAAGGGACATGCACAATCGACCTGGTACCATCATACAATCCTGCGTAGTTGTATTTGAAAATTTACTAACGAGTTGATGAAAAAATCAACACGATTATAGACAGTACAAGATTTTGCAATAATGCGATTTATTGGATGAATTAATCCGTAGTTAGATTTCGCTAATATATTAATTTATAGTCTTAGAATAAGTATATCTGCGAATACGTTAATTCTAAAAGGCTTCAAATAACCTATTCATTTTAGTTTGCTTCATAAGGGCTTCCAATGCTAGTTTTCTACGAACTTTTCCATCTTTCTGAAACCCGAGACGCCGTCAATGGTCTTCGATCTTTCGTACGGTTAAGAACGTCTAGAAAAGTGATCGTTGACAACTGCGACACAGGAGGGAGGGGCTTGGGGTGCAGAAATCAGAGAGCGGAGAGCGAAACAGCGGAGAGCGAGAGCGACAGGCTACGGGGCGACGAGAGAGAACGGGCAGGTCGAACGAGGGTTAAATAATCTGATTAGCTGGTCTCACTGACCGTCGAACGAAGTATGGAAATGAAGGGCATTCATTGGACGGTGGACGGTACATTGGCGGTAGCGTGGTCCGTGTCCATGTTCGCGTTCGTGTCCGTGTCCGTGTCCATGCGGGAGGGTGCTGAAAAGGGTGACAAAGTTAGCCGGAGGTTCGTTGCGACTGCGTACATCAGCCCAGGGACCGGTGAGAGTGTCGCGCACCGACAATTAACTAACGAGCAGTTGACACAACTTATCAAATCGTATCGCGTCACGGAGCCGACGTTACAGCCGCGACCGCAGCCGCAGCCGTCGCGCACAGAGAAAGCTTCAATTATCGGGTCGGGGATGTACTTTTTGCTCCCCCGAAGCTGCTGATCCTGATCCCTCGCGTAACTAGAACAACGAGACAATCGTAAACGGTAAACAGCGCGTTCCTTCGCGGTCCGATCGATTTTCACGATTCGCGACACCAGCCACGCGCACGCATGGCGAATTCCGGATTCGTGGGTCTACGAAAGATTTTATTGAAAATTTCATCCACGCTAATCCATCCCGTCACATTTTGTTTTGTCTATATCGTTGGGTAATAATCAGGGAAATAACAAAAGTAAAAGGTAATAAATTATGCTCGCGATGAAACAATATAGGTATTGTTTCGGTATCAACCCTTTGCAGTCGGAGCTATTTTAACTTGACGATTATGAACAATTCCGTTGTATATGATTTTGTCACTTTGCGGATATGAGATTTATGTAATTCCTCGTACAAATACTTGAAAGATACCAACGCATTTGATAATGTGAACAATATTGTGAAGAATGGTACAGCAATTTTTAGTGGTGGCTCTCCGAGTCAACCCCCGAGTGCTGACGGTTAAAATAATGACTTTCGAGATGGAAAAGGTTGGATAAGATTGTTCAGAAATATAAATGTCTAACGACAAGGTAGAAATTGAATGTGTCTGCAACGATCGTCGAAAGAAATCTCGGTCGTCCGACGAACTCGCGGGCTCGTGACCGGGACGAAACGAAACGGAGGGTGGAAGAAAAAGAGAGAAGAGGAGCGAGAAGAGCGAGCGTGCCTGCACGTAGGTGGATCCGAATGGAAGCGCGAGAGTCAAAGGCGAAGCGCGAATCACTACTAATCGGATCGCGTACCACGCGTCGCTCTGCTCCTCGTTTGTCGAGTTCCGCGATGTTTCGTCTCGATTTGTTCGTTCCCACGACTCTCACAGAATTTCGGTACGCCCATATGAGAACCACGATGAACGATCACAGCCTGGAAACAGATTTTATTACCATCTTAGGAAATACGACAAGACAAAGTCGACAACGATTACCCGACACGATGCGACCGCTAGGTTCCATCGTTGTTCCTACCCTAAACCAAAAAAATCGTGTGCGTGGAAACCACGCGCGATAGAAGTGAAACTTATTGCTTATTAGGTATAGATAAAGATAAATTTTTTTTTTTATTTGAGAAAATCTCATATGAGATTTATTAGAACATAAAGCATATTACATTATAATACAAAATAAAATCAAAAGCAAGAACATTAGAAAAAGACAAAACAAAAAGAACATTATTAACAAAAAAGAACATTATTAACAAAAAAGAAAAAAAGCCATTAGACACGTAGATTACAAGAGTTGATAAACGCTATCATATAAACACACGCCTTAATATTAGGTTCGGTTATTAAACAACCTACATCATAAAGATAAATTATTATACCTAATAAGCAATAAGTTTCTCTTCTATCGCGCGTGATTTCCACGCACACGATTTTTTTCTATTCCACACACGGTAGTTTAAAAAAACTATCTCTAATATGTCTATAATATATTTAATTATATTACTTTAATTTGTGTAAATAAAAATAAAAAATGTGGTTGCACGTGCTGTTCTAACCATTCGCTATCATTCTGAGATCGTTGGTTGTCCAAGCGGTTAAGAAGTTGGACTACCAATCGGTAGACCGGGGTTCGGATCCCGTCGGGGTAAGGAATTATTTTTCTACGTTCATTCTCAGTTTAAATTTTCGCGCCACTCGACTTTCAACTTCCGTAACATCGACTTCCGTTACATCAGAGAATTGTTACCGTCAGCATAGAAGTTTCGCTTCAAAAATAGGCACCGAGGTGGTGAGCTAATCACGCGAGATCCGGGATCGATCGCGATCTCAGCGAATAGACGACGCGCTGGCCAAAGCGAAAGCTGCCGGAACGAAGATTCATCGCGCGACTCTGCCTCGCCTCGACTCGCTTCGATCCCGTACGACCTATACGGTTCGTACAGGTAAACCACCGCACCGGTCCGGCAAGAGATACGAAGGGCGGTCACGAATAAAGGAGGAGGAGAGAACGCTAACGGTGGAGAGAGAAAGAGAGGGAGCGGAAGACGGAAAGCGGGTCCAGGCATCGAATATCGTGGCTTCTCTATTTCTTCGTCTTTCCTTCTTCTTCTTTCTTCCACGTCCCGTTCCTCCTTCGTTGGTTCGAATCTGCCGAGAGATCCGAGATGAGAGGGCAGACCGCCTCGGATCCCGCGAGTGGATAATTATTAATCGTTATTTTCGCCAATCACGGCCGTTTATCTCGAAGCACGCAACGCCAATTATCTATCGGCCGTTCGAGCGAACGAGACAGAGCGGAACGAGTCGAGCCGAGCCGAGTCGAGACGAAAAGAACGCGGAGAGCGAACTGGCCGCAACGATAGAGACGCGCGAACGCAGCCGGGCGAGTGCAGCCACACGTTGGAGCTAGAAGAACGGCAAAGAGAGCTCGATACGCTCGCATACGTCGCTTGAACGTATTCTCCTCTTTACGATATTCTCTGTCGGCGTACAATTTCCACGCAAACTCCGCGTCGAGCCAATCGCGCCCTGGTCGACCGAACGTGCGGATACACGCGATGTTTCCACACGAGGTCGATCCTGATCGTCAATATCTAAGCGAATACCTGACCGCGAACTCGCCGCGGCTCCGGCTATTCGTTTGTAAAATGTACCATTAGCCCGACATAACTCCCTCTCGGACGGGCAGGTATCGGGCGCGGCTTCACCCCGAAGAGGAACGAAAAATTCGAGAGACATCGAGGAAGGATCGAGAACGCGACGTCATTATCTTCCCGAGACATCCCTGTTGGGTGTGTCGTACGATCAAAGCTCCCCGATCTCGCAAGGAACTAAAGGTTAGCGCATCGAGGCCACGACATTTATGCCTCCGGTGACCTTAGCAATTTTCACGCTTTTCGACCACGCAAGGACTTCTTTGTCCCCTTGATCATTGCCTGGTAGGAAGAGCAGATTTATATTTATCGTACACCTGCGATCGTTTAATTTCACGGTTAAACGTCGATGATAGGAGAATGAAATTTTAGTTGAAATTGAAAATCAATGCGAGCGAACGGACAAAGGGTTAACGTCTCGATAACTTCGGTACCCACGAGCGAGAAGAATAACCTAACGATCGTTCTCTCTTGTTTCAGGTAAGCCGACGAACTTTCGCGTGTCTCCCGGTTACCGTAGAATAACGTAAGTCGCAGTTCGCATTATCAGACTCCGAGGAACGTAATTTTTCGTCGGCAACCCCTTTGCCGCGACGAGAAAGTGGTCAGGGTGGGGGAGACGGGAACGGAAATAAGGAATCCGCGGTAAAACTTGTCACTTAGCCGGGGAGCGGCTGGCACCCCTTTCTTCAGCGAAGAATCCGAAAGTTACAGTGCGCCGCATCGGTGCCCGCTCGCGTCGTTTGTTCGCCTCGAAAACGAAGTTTAAAACTCAGCCGCGACGCGAATCGAATTTCGCCGACTCGGATGCGGAGAGACTTCGCTCCGCGAAAACCGTGACCGAATCGCGACCGCTCGAATACGAATTGTTTGGCATCGGGGATCGGCGTCCGACTTCGACAAAGGTCTGGGAATTTGCGAGATGTTTCTCGGCGGTGGCGCTTGTTGCGCAACCAGCGCGGCGCGTTTCACATTGCGTCTCACAGCTCGACCTCAAGCGGTTCAAAGTTCAGCGGCGACAACGCCAGTAGATACCGGTTATCCTCGACACAATGTTATCGTTCCACCGAGACGAAACGAAACGTCGCGTCGCGCGCGCGCTTCTTCGATCTCGAATTTTCGTTTAAAAAGCCGCTCCAGTATTCGATTCTAGAAACGCGACGATGGATTATGCTACAGATAGAGCATGGTTCTGTCATTCTTCGGCAACGGAAGACGACGCCGGTTGCAGAACCTTGCGACGAGTTTGCATTTCGCCGATCAATCGCGACAATCTCGAATTTTCGTTTAACTAGCCGCTCTAGAATCCGATTTTCGAAGCGTGACGACGGATCACGCTACAGATAGACCATGGTTCGGGCATTCTTCAGCGATGGAAGACGACACCGGTCGCAAAAGCTCGCGACGACTTTGCGTTTCGCCGATCGATCGCGACGATCTATTGTCGCGTTCGGCAATCTCCGTAGTCCGGAGAGAGAAAAGCGTCTTTCGAGCACAATGCGACTCGAACGAGATCTCCGAGCAGCGATACAATGCTGGTCGGACGCTTGAATAAATATCGATCATACCGATGCCAAAAGGAAATATTATTTTCATATTCGGCGCGCATCTTGCGTCGCGGTCAGGACACCGGGAACAGCTGCCCGTTACGGGGACAATGCGGACGCGTAATCCAATAACTCGTAACCCTCGTCCACCGACCCCCTCGGACACCCGGGTCCTGCCTGCGTTTTTCTGAATCAGAGATCCCGGAAAACCTCTCGTCTCCCGTTTTTCGCCCCCTGATCGAGAACCCACGATACCCAGGATGACTGGCCGATTCCTTTCAATCGGACGCGAGTCGGTCTTCGACTTTTCCGGAAGACCAAATGTCGCACGATGTCGCATAGCGTACAGTGTTGGATTTCACGAAACGTTCGTGTCTAAAAATTTTTTTTATTGTAGAAAATCTCGTGGGAGATTAATTTCAACATTGTAGAGAATTCAATGTGAGAATAACAAACAAGAAAAATTTTTACAGAACGAGAATGTACAATACATATATGAGCATTAATATAGATACATGTATGCTAGACAATTTATATGTTCCACCACGCATGTTTACGTATATGAGAAAACATGTGTCAGGGTAAATGTTTGATGGGGGAAAAAGGGGCCCATCGTTTTCCTTAAATGGGACGTTTTTTATTGTGATACCTATCATTAAACTCAATAGGATTTGGGTACTTGAACCTTTTTTTATTGGGCGTGCTTGCAGTGTTCATTTAATGATTTAATTGACGGTATGTAGTGCGTCTTCGGCCGTGCCGATCCCAATTCGGGGGTAATCGCCGGTCTTCGATGACAGTCGGTCGCAAGGATGAACCCGGTCTCATAATATACGCGAAATCAAAATTAATTATCATAATTGTTATTGGAATAAATTCTGTGTTCAAATGAGGTAGGGAAATGAAATCTTAGTGAAGATTTCTTCCTAGGTAGTGAATGAAACTGACCCGTCACGCCCCGAGGTGAAACACTATTCAGGCAATTTTTAGATATTTAAAAAGATTTCAATCAAGCTATTTATCTCGAATTGCAGTTATCACATTGTCTCTTTCTTAGACTACAATAATATTAAAGAAGATATTGATTTTGATACTAACAATTAAACTACGGATCTTTTTGCAAAATGAGATCTTTACACGTGAATTACAATCTGTGGAAACCAAGTAACAATTAATATTCCTCCTAAATAATGTTTATATGTTAAAAATAGCGTGTCGACTCTGTCAAACCCATTCAATGCCTTTACTGTTTCGAAATACACCTGTTCATTTGTGTCATAATTGCATAAAATCCCGTCTGCTAATAATATTCACATGTACGCAGTATTTTTTTTATTCAACGTCTTCAGAGTCTGAAGTTCAGACCCTTAAACGGGTCCACTTCGCTATACAATTTTCTAGTTACAGTGCTACAAATATTTAAACTTTGTGCGAACGAAATTTTTTATTTCACCCTAAACTTGCACGTTGGTTATAAAAGTGTTTCACTTGCAGAAAAGAGACTTTTAGGGATGTAACCGAGAGTTCGCGTCGTTCGAATGAATTCAGAAGAGAGTGTTTATTATTGGTGAATTATCGATCCCGCGTGAGTTTATCGTCGTCGGAAAAACCATGCTCTTTCCGGTATCGAATATCGACGTTTGGGAATAACGAGGCGGATTACGGCGGCGCCCGACGGCAACCGGTTATGGAAAGTTAGACCGGTTCGCGGGGCAGTTTCGTAACAACGAGATATTAAGGTAAACGAAAGGAGAGACGTTACTTGGCATTAGTAATAGGTTCGCGCGCTCGCGTCGATAAACAGCGCGGATCGTCGGTCGATTCCGAAGGGTGAGTTCGCGCAGCAAAGTGCAGAGGACACGAGACACGCGAGAGGAGACGATAGATGAAGACCGTCGGTGAAACGAGACGATCTCGCGAGAGTAACCTGTGCAGAGCTCGTAACGGGCATTCCGACGGGCGCGCACGTCGTCGAAACCTCGGCACGGCGTACGGCAAATCGGATAATCCCTCGCGACAATAGGTCGGGAGGTTAAGCGTGTTTGCTCTTCTCTCGAAGACGCGTTCGTGCGACAATGGAGCCTGCGAGAGCACTTTTCGAAGTTCGGTCGGGTCGCTTTCAGAAGAAAGGGAAAAGGGAAAGAGAGAGGGAGAAAGAAGGGTGGTCGGCCGCCTGAGTTGCCAGCCGCTTACCTACCCCATCGCGGCCGAAGGCATCGTTTCGGGCCCGGGCCCGTTTCAGGACCCTCCCGTTCGTGCGGAAAAGAAGCCGCGCGAGACCTCCCGTCTTCGTCCTTGTTGGAGTCGCCACCGGGCCGTGCGTGCACGCCCGAATCGGCCACAATGAGCCCAATTAACCGACGAGTGTACACACAATCGACAACAAACCGTTTATATTCTGCCGGACCCTGTCCAATAGTGGATCTCGCCTCATCGAGACGGACAACGCGACTCGAGAGCGATCTTTATCCGAAGTCCAAGGAGCAGGAAAGCTCGCTGGACCAAGTATTCCGGCGCAGCCGGTCGACCGAGAAAACGAGAAAAGGTCACCAGCTGTCTCGCTCGAGTCCCGGCGTCAAAGCGTGGCAGCCCGCGTCGAATCGCGCGATTCGATCTACGCGATTCGATGGGTATTCGAGATTCGTTAAAATGCACCACTCGAAACGGTCCCGAAAATATGTAACTGTTTCAAATCGTTGCCTGCGGTATTTAAATGTGCACGTCCGCGATCGTTTTTCTTCATCGATAACCGTTTCGGGCCAATGTCAAACGGGAGTCATCGCCGGTGGTAATTGTTCGACCCTGCTGCGATCTTGGAGATTCCTGAAAGTCACATTCACATGTTTCCATGGAATTCTTCGTGTATTTCATTTTATACCTCGCTTTCACTTGGAGTTTGCGTAAACCGTTATTTGAATTGAACGGAAAAGTATGCAGCTGTTTTATCATTTAACCTACCACTTATTGAATTCTAATGATAATATTATTGAAATTATAAAAACACTTTCATAGGAAATGACTGAATTGACTTCTTTGGTTAAACGCATATTAGAATGAAAACCGTACGTTTCAGTAAATTCAATCTTCTCTCTTTTAATAGGGTAGTTCACGTTTATATGTGACTGCTTGGTAGGTTTAGTGTTAATAAACGATTTGATTAAATAATGTTCTTCTAAAAAGTTACACTGGCGGCGATATCGATCTTGGAAAGGTCGACACAAGAATCCATTATCTTAAAAAATAATGGTTAGAGAACCAATATCGACATCGATAAAAATTCTTGATTAGCATTTCAAGATCCTCAATCGATATCGTAGTGGTTTTATGGTTCGATATCCCCGATTCGCACGATCGCTTCTTGATTCTCGGTTTTCGCGAGTCGAGTCGGATCGCGTCACGAAAAATCGTGGACCCGCACCCCCGCGGACTAATAATCCCGCGTATCGATTCACCGGTAAAGGTTATCGCGATAACGGTCGCCGGATGTTTGCGTTGCTCTATCGTTTCTCGGTACCTGCTCCCGATGTCTATTCGATACTCCGTAGGATAAGCCGCGGGATAAGCTGTTCAACGAATCCGTCTGTGAATCTGTCTCCACGGCCAAGATCAGATAACAATTTCCTCTCGATTCATTTGTTTCAACCATTCGTTCGATCGTGTTCAAGTATGTGCAAGGTGTGGGCTGAAGGTTTGCGAAATATCTGTTTTTCACTACACCAACAATGAACCCTTTACATTCGGAGCTATTTTAACATGAAAATTAAACATTTCTTACGACCTAGAATAATTACACTGTAAACTATTTTTTTCGTTTTATGAAATTGATATAATATCTCAAACAGTTGGTGTACAAGGTGTTCGCATATTGTTGAAAATGGAATCACTTTTTTCTAATTGTATCAAACGACCTGATTTTTTATAATTAATTAGAAGCATTGGTTTATGAAATGATATGCAAAAGAGATTTTCCAAAAAATTATTCTTCACAAAGTTACTTGCAAAAGTAGAGAAGGCATTTTGTTAAACTTTTTTATTTGGGCCATTCATGAAAATATCAAAATTTGTTATTTATATCTATGGTATGCACATACTGACCGAAAGATATACGATTCTGTGGAATTCAAGCAGAAACTGATCAAAAGTCGTGTAGAACTACGATTTTCACAATTTTTAACCACGTGCAGCTCGTGTGCATGTTAATCGATTTCGATGAAATGTTCGGCGTGTGTGTAACAAACAGATCTGCGAAACAAATATTTTAAATTTTCAGAGCTCTAATAAAAAAATTTAATGAAATGCTTTTTTAATTTTTGCATGCAACCTTGTAAATTGTAATTTTTGGAAAATCTTTTCTGCAGATCAGTTAATAAGCCAATGCTTCTAACTGATGATAAAAAAATCAAGTCGTTTGGTACAATTACAAAAAAGTTATTCTATTTTAAAAGGCGTCCGAACACTTTGCACACCCACTCAATACTCAAGTGTGTAGTGATTATGTACCAACATGTTTAATAATGCAAATATTATGTATAATGAATAAGGATTAAAATAGATAAGATTTCGTTGTTCGTGCGACGTATTGGCGTTGTACGTGCAGTATAATGGTTCGATGCGATCGTATAGGCGATTTGGTTGTTAGGCGTTTATGTGGGAAGAAGGAGCGAGAGGATAAAGAGAAAAACTAGCGCGGCTCGGTCGAACGATTTCGGTGAACGGGACGTGACGCGCAGCTGGCAGAAATCGACACGCCTACGGGGACTCCGGTTTAAAGAGGAAAACAGGGTAGAATGGATATTTGGCCGAGGCACTCGAGAGGTCGTTATCTCTTTCATGGTGCGCGAAAAGTGGACGATTCGGGCAAAACACGAGGCATTCTTCGTGGCGCGCGTTCAAAGGCCTCCTCCTCGAAACGAAAAATACCGATGCCTCCGATGTTGTGGCATTACGTGCCTGTCAATGTACAAATCACAGCCCATTTACTCCATTCAGGACTGCGCTCGTTTAACGACGCCACGGACGCTACGAGCGCTATGGACACGAGCCCAGCCATAAATTTTCACGCGGACACCTCTCTCTTTCTCGCTCTTTCGTTCTCTCCAACATGCTCTCTTGAGAAGGGTCCACGATACTTGGAAAATCGAAAGTTACCGCTGCTCCGCGTGGCTCAATTTTCCAAAGGGTACATACAACGTTTATTGTCGCGTCGCTCTTCTCTCTCTCTTTTCCGTCCGCTGCCCAATCCCGAAATCCTTTATCGTCGTTCCGACCGTATCAATTCGTGCAACAGATAGCGTATCTCGGTACGATAATGAACGCGGCAAGTGGCAACAGCGCGAAATTAATTTCGACTCGATGGAAATTGAATCGCGTTTTTCTCGACGCGATCAATGAGGTTCCGGTTGAAGGTATTCGTTCGGATCGCGCGACATTCCGTAATCTAGCATCGAAAATTGGATCGCGGCGAATAATGCGATTTTGCGTGGAACATTTCCACGGTTGACGCGTCGCATCGTCGCGGATGAAGGAGAGCATTGAGCCATTTGTTTCGTGACGCGGATTATGGCACGCGACGCGACGGATCGGGGCAAGCTATCGTTCGAACGCGCATCGCGCGGAAAAAGATGATACCTGGGAAGGTTTCTCGAAATTCCCAGCATCGGATATCATCGGACGCGTGATTTGAAAGCGAACGATCCCAAACGGACCGGTATCGACGCGAATCGAAGTCGACTCGTGCTCAGGCTGGTTGTACGAAGACCGGTTACTTTGTTCCATTTAAATGCGCCGATATAAATCAGCCGGCAAGCTGCCCTTTCCATCGAGTGATTTACACGGTGAAGCGACTGTCGGATAAATTAGTAAGGAGGGGTGCGGTACGGCCGCGAAAAACGCGGCTCGCGAGTGTCGCGTACGGACCGTTCGCGTTCGTTCGTCGACACGTTTCCCCAGTCGGCGAGCGAGCATTGTTCTTCCACTTTCTGGAAACCAATCTGCCGCGACTCTCAAGAGACAAATTTCATAATTTTCACTGATTCTGCTAGTGTCCTAGAGAGCTTATCCAACCTGGAAAACCAAGACCCCATCATCGTTAATATCTTCAATGGCCTTATCAAAGCCATAAATAACAAAAAAGAAATTATCTTCTCTTGGATCCCGTCCCATATAGGGATACTGGGCAATGAGACAGCAGACGCTGCAGCTAAGGAAGCTTCTAGAGAATTACCTTCTGATAATTATTCTTCTCACAGAGATTTGATCAAACAAATTAAAAGAGAAATTAGAACTGGATGGAATGCAGAATGGACTAGTTCCCCTCCCTCTAAACTCTCCTTGGTTAGACAAGACCTTAATAACAATGACTGTCCTCCGATCATTAATAGAAGAGACCAGGTTGTTATCACCCGACTTCGTATCGGCCATACAAATTTGACTCACTTACACAAAATTTTGAAAAATTCGCACCCTGTTTGCTCACGATGCAATACACTACTTTCTGTTGAACACTTCATCTTGCAATGCCCCCTTTTATCCTTCCAGAGAAGACGATTAGCTATTCCTAATAATTTAAGTGAATGCTTCAACATTAGTAGGAACATAGCCCAAGTATTAAAATTTCTTAAATCAAAAAAAATCTATGATACTCTGTAATCTTGCCGATAACTTCTTCAATACACCTATGTATGTTTATTAAAATAAGGACATAATATTGTATTCATGCGCAATTTGTTATAATCTTTGTGGTCGCTAATGACCTTGTTGTTGATGCGACCTGTATAAATAAAAAAAAAAAAAAAATCTGCCGCGACTGTTATCCCTTGAGTCGCTCGATTGGCAAATCGATCAACACTGAAAACACGCGATTTGTCTGGGTGGATTGTCGATCCGCGCGGACAGGTGTGAACGAATGGGAAGACGCTACGTTCTATCGTTTCGCTCGCAACCAGAATACGAAGCACAAAGATTCACGCAGCCTCGTGCCTCGAAAGAGTCGCGATCGGCTCCAAGATGGAAACCGCTGCATCGTTGCGTTATCGTTACCCGTACCTCGTGCGTCGCGTCGGTTCGACGAACCAGGATTTGGCTCGGTATCGGGGAACGCAGCGTCGAGCCGGGCGCGAGATAGCAGCCTGGTTCGAAAGCCAGCCGAACGGAAGAACGAATCGAGAATGGCGGTGAGGGAGTGAGAAGGAGAGAGGACAACAGGGTTCTGGACCCCCCAGCGTTCAATGAGAGACATTTCTCATCATTTTCCATTCAGACCGTCTGAGTTATAAGCCCGGTACGTCTTCCATCCCCGTACAATCGTTCGATTTATTATAACCGCGAGAAGCCTAATGAATTTAATTTCATATTTCACGGCCGGTAAGTAGCCAGCCACGGTGCGGCTCGCCGCAACCCGCAACCCGTTCGCATACTATACGTTGAAGTTAAGGCGTCGCGTCGGGCCGCCGCGTTTACCCGCCGATTTAGGTGTCTCTCCCCCGCCCTCCTCTGCCATACTTCGCCATCCCATACCCTCATCCAAGACGAGGCAAAAAGGGAGGCTGTTCCATTCCCGCGCGATTCACGAGCCATATGGAATCGAGGTCGTATCTCAGCCGGGGAGGAAGAAGCGAAAGAAAGCGAAAGAAGAGGAACCGGACCGGCACAGGGGCCAACCGACGACCGTCCACCAAACGCTTCTCTCTTCGAGAGGGAAGACTCACCTTCACGGTCGTTCGGTCGGTCGGGCGGTCGGCCGGGCCACCAGAGAGAACGCGACGGTTTAGCGCTCGATATTTCTGCAGAGTTGTTTCTCGATTTTTAGCTTCGCCTCGACCAGTCCCCTCGCGTATATTTCGAACGCACGACAATGCATATATCCCGAACTAATGTTTCTCGTCGAGCCAGGCTGCGTGCCACGTAGTGCCACGCGAAACCAAGCGAAGCGACCAATAATAATCGAAATAAAGTACGCGCGCGCGGTTGTTTTTTATTGCCGGTCGATTTATCGCACGCTCCGCACCGAGCCAGATAGAAATCGCGATCGCTACGCGCGCGAGTCGACCACCGTTCCACGCGGTTGAGCGATTGCGAATCGAGTACCTATATGCAATAAGTTTCCGTGGAAGAAACGACTCGGCTCGTACTCCACCGTGAAATGCTTCATTACGCCGTCGCTCAACCCGTCGAACGCTCCGCGTTCCAAATATTCGCACGTGAACTTTACAAAAACCATTCGTATGCACGTTACACGTTGGGCCGCGATCACAGTGGTTCCGATATCGGATGATTCTGTCGACGTCCGACGTTTTCTCTCTTTTCGCACGCTCAAAAAAGGGAACAGATAAGTCGGACGTCGACAGAATCGTCCGATATCGGAGACACTGATTGTGGCCTTACATGCGCGTACCTATTTCTGCATTCTCCTTAACAACGAGCAATCGCGTTCAATTAAAAGTGTCGTCGTGCACGAACGATTTGTTGTGCAGCCTTGAAACTTGAACAGGACGCGGCCCCGTCGCAGCGTCGCACAGACTGGTATTTAACCGATTTAGCTGGCCAAAAGTCAATTTCTTAGAACTACCCCTAGGTAAAAGAGTAACATGTCATTGGGAGAGCCAGGTAGTCCCTTGAACCAATCCCATTGTTCATAAAGTAGAAATTGTAAGCTGTTCATGTTGCGACACCCGGTATAGTGTAAATGTTATTTACAAGCGGTTCGTTGCCAACGACAAGCGAACGTCGAGAACGAAACAAACAGTCTCGTCAGATCCGTCGCCGGAAAAAGACGTTTAAATAAAGTTGATTCATTCTTATCGCATTCGCCGTTTTAATCCCGGCCATCGCTGGGATTAATTTTTAAAAAATCGCTTTTTTTAAATTAATTTAAGTATAATTTAATAAAACAATGAATATAATCAATTCTAAGCAAAAAAAATTTTGGCCAGCTGGATCGGCCAAATACCAATCTGTGCGTCGTTGGTGAAAAAAAAATAATTCTACGAACTATGTCCACGTTTGATAAAGTAAGACGGAATCGCTTCGAATTTGAAGATCTTCGCAAAGTTACCATTGCGACAAGATTTTTTTTTTCAATTATTTATTTATAAAGGTCGCATCAACATCTGGGTCATTAGCGACCACAATAGTTACAATATTTAATTACAGAAGTTCATAATTGGATTTAGGACTAATAAAGATTAACAATTTGGCGTAATGTTCATTATAGATACGCTGTACATAAATTAGTTTACAAAGAATTGTATATATTTATAGCTTTTAAGAATAATAAGATTTGGATAATGTTCTTATGAATGTTTAAACAATCACTTAAATTATTACTAATATCCAATCTACGTCTATGGAAGGAAAAAAGTGCGACAAGATTTGTCGCAGCAAGAAGGTCGCGTGTTTTTCCACGACCCTCGCTTATCCGTAACTCTTCCCCGCGACCACCCCCGAAATAATAATGGGCCGCGGTCTTTTCGTCGCGGTACACTCTCTCCAGAGGAACGATTCGCGGCAGTTAAGTTATTAAATTTATCTCCTCGAGCCGAGCTAAAAATCCTGGTGATTTATTATTTTTTGCTGCTTAACGACGCGGCCACGGAATATGGCCGGGAGCTGGTCCTCCCCCGTTTCTGGCCGCGATCTCTTCCGCCTGAAACGGGAAACGGGTGCATAACGTCGCGACGCATCTAGCAAGCTTTTTTCCGAGCACGCGGCTGCCCGGCCATCGGGCGAACTCGTCGCGCGATAAATTTTCGCGGTCGTGATTCTCCGGCTCGCTCGCAGGATCCTTGGACGAGCAAACGATCATTACCAGCCGGCGCTTGCTTGTTCGGTCCGCGAGAAAAAACTTATTTCCGTTATCTTCTCGCTCCCTTCTCCCCTTCGTCTCTATCCGAGGAATCGAGGATCGTGGACGAAAAGTTTCGAGATCGTCGTGATTACGGCGCAAGTGTCGTTTAATCAGCACCTCGTTCTTGCGGATGAGTTAACCCCTTGCGGTACTATCTATTTTGTGGTTATAGCGATTAGAAATTCTTCATCGTTCAGAATTTCATAGAAAAGAAACATTTAATTTATATTTTTGGTATGTTTTCTCCAAAGGCTGTACTATACAGGGTGTTCGACTACAGGTGGGAGAAAATTTAAGGGGTGATTCTTAACGATAATATAAGACGAAAATGAAGAATAAAAAAATTGCGATTTCGGCTTCGTTATTTAGCTATTAACAATTAAAAATCAACAACGCGTCTAACAAAGGTGTACTTTGTGTACGTCAAAGAGTTCAATGTTGTCCAACAATTTGTTAAACATTGGGGCCCTCGCTGGGACCCCAAATGAGAACCAAGTTATGCATGCATCTGTCACTCGATACGTGACTGTCGCGTTGTTGTTTTTTATTCTTCATTTTCGTATTATACCATCGTTAAGAACCAACCCTTAAATTTTTTCCCACCTGTAGTCGAACACCCTGTATATGTAGACAACAACTAAATAGAATTTTATTTCGGTTTACAGAAAATTAATAACGGACAAATTTGTTTATTAGACTGTGTTAATACTGGTGGTTTATAAAAATAACAAGATTTCATTTATTCGAACGGTTCATATTGTTGCGGAAGCTTCGGCGCTGTCTTTTTGTCCAACACGTTACCGTTACCAATAAGAAATATTTATTAAATATACAATAGTCAACAGCGGATAAATGTGTAATTGCAGATATGTGTTCTCGCTTCAATGACTCGAGAGGATCCGACGTCTTTCTTCTTCTTATCAATAACCTCTTTGTCCGGATACCGCAATATCGATCTGACACAGGCGACTTCTTTCGATCTCTGCGATATCTGAGAGGCTCCACTAAAAAATGCTGTACCATTATTCACAATATCTTGTTTGCACTATTAAATACGTTAGTAACTAATCAATATTGCTACACACTTAAGTATTCTATGGATTATTCTTGATCGGAAGGGCGTTTAATATTCAAGTTACAATAGCTCCGACTACAAAGGGTGAAAAAGAAACATTTCAAAAGCAAACCGAATCGTACGAAACCGTACTGAAAATGTACAGCATTACAATCGCACGAATTCGTTAACGCTGGAACGCGATAGAATCGATCGAACGTTAATCTGCTGGCAGAGGATGTAGTCAGGTCCTGATGCTTTCGATTCGTGCGACTCAGCTTCCGCTTTCCCGGGATCCAACTGGAAAGTTTCAGGGTTGGACCTCGCGTTAGACCGACATTAGGCGAACGTGAGTACGCGATCTTTCGGTCGCGGTTGTGGCCGACCGAGATGCAACAGCGACACGGTTCGCTTCGCGTACACTAGCCTCTCGCGAACGGAAGAAAAGAAGAGTGGCCGGGAGAAGGAGAAGGAGAAGGAGAGAGATCCCGGGCGAGAGGAGCGATCTCTTCGCCTTTCCTTTTCTTCTTTCTTACTCTTCGTAGCAGAGGTCGTCGAAGCGGAGTCTCGAGGCGGAAGACCGACCGCTCGACCGTCCGACCGATCGACCGAGCGGACGAGCCGAGCGGAGCTGGAACGGGACGGAGCGTGTCGGGAGTCGGGTCCGGGACCGGGCCGGCTAGGCGAGCAGGCTTCGAGCAGTCGAGTAGGCAGGCCGATGTACGCGCAACTTATACAACCACGGATTCCCTCGAATATATCGAGAGACGAACGAAGACGGAGAAAGACGAAGGCGAAGAAGAGAAAGATAGAGAGAGAGAGAGATGGCGACTCCTCGTTCTCGCGCACGAACCTTGACGCTAATGGCATGCATTACCGCTAATAATAGTTAGAGGAGGACAGGGAGAGCCGAGAAAAGGAGAGGGATAGAATCGGAGATAAACGCGAACGAGTCGATGGAACGAGAAAAGAAAGAGAAGAAAGAGAGGAGAGAGAAAGGGAGGAGAGAGAAAGAGAAGGAGAAAAAGAGAAAGGAGACACGCCGAGCGCGCGAGCCATCGGAAAAATTGACGCGTAATTACGGCCGGCTCGATAGAAGCGACTGCTCGATCTCGCTTCCTGCTCCCTTCCCGAGATTCGTCCTCGTCGTTAGAGGATCGCGAGCAGAATCTCTCTACGATCGAGAACGAATTTCCCGGATTTGAAATTCTCTCGAAACTCTGCGACGGCCTAACCCAGACCAAGCGGAGAAAAGAATTCCGCAGAGTTTCGAGTAAACAGCCGCCTGCCGATAATCCGTATCGTTCTCTACCGTGTCGCTGAGCCTCGTCGAGCCTCGCCGTGTCTTCTCGCGTCTCGCGGAGATAACGCCGCTCGCACTCACGCGGAACTTGTACGTCGAGCGATAATCGAGATTACTTACAGAGTTCCTCGAGCGGGAAAAGACGCGAGCGAGAAGGAACACGCCGAAACAGAGGGGAGCCGCTACCCATTGCCAATATCCAATAGCCAATACCGTTACCATTACCGTGTGCAGCGCGAATATCGCTGTTGCACCGTCGCGCATCGCGTCGATGACCCTTGCCGCTCCTATGCGCCAATAGTTGAGTTTATTCGTCCTCTCGTTCTCGCGAAAGAGTTTTCGGGAAGGATGCGTCGATTACGATACATCGTGACGATCTATCGATATGCGCAAAAACGAATGGGAAACGATTTGCAATTTTCAGAACCACTCACCGTCCGCTTTTCTACATTGAAATTTCTTCTCGCTCGCCATAGCATTCTTCCGCACGGTGCTTTTTCGAGCGATCTGAGAACGACGGATGGGAAACAAGGAGACACAGAGGCGGTTGCCTTGAACGATGTTCGCACAGTTCACGAAAAAGTTGTCTCGTCGTTGGAGGAAATTTTGATCGCGCTGCAATGAGACGAGCCGGAGAGGAAACCTTGCGGTGTACTGATATTCTAATGTTAACCCTTTCGCTACGGGCTGCTTCTCCGCCGCAGTACTCCCGCCGAACGGGCTGCTTCTCCGCCGTGGTACTCCCGCTGATCGGGTTGGTTCTCGCCGCGGAGAGAAAACCCCAAGAACACAAATATAACCTCAAAACGGAAATCGTAATCGTGCCAATAACTCCAATTGCTGGTCATATTTCCAGTACGCGGCATCTTATGCAGAGCGACCATAGTCGCCCGTAGTACCTCAGTGGCATTTTATGCAGAGCGACTATAGTCGCCCGTAGTACCTCAGTGGCGTTTTATGCAGAGCGACTATAGTCGCTCGTAGTAGCGAAAGGGTTAATGGAGTACGAGGGTGAAATTGGAATTTGTACATTTTTATTATTATTATTTATTATAAACGGACTGACGTCCTTTTACAAAACTGTTTACAATAACAAAGAAGAATAAGAAAAAAAAGAAATATAAGATATATAAGATTACTCGTTTCACAACGAATAAGGGACGTGCACAATCGACCTGGTACCATCATGCAATCCTGCGTAGTTGTGTTTGAAAATTTAATAAAGAGCAGAATATTTTTCGAGCAGGATGAAAGAAATAATTTGTCTGCATAAGTATTTGTGATATTTTATTGATTTTTCATAAGAGTACTTAGAAAGTTACTTAAAGTACTTAGTCACTTAGAAAACCTTTGGAAATTTTCCAATTATCAACTTTCATGAACGTTGATCCAAATTATCTATCGCGCCGCGATAAACGTAACTCGTAGAAGGACCAGACCCGATAGATTCAGAAGGTTATCTAGGACGATGGTGCACGATGGTCCAGAACGATGGTGTCCCTCTCTGGATCTACTGGATAGGAAGATGCGAACAGCAAGTAGGCGGGTAGGGAACGAGTGCAATTACCGGTGGTGAACCGCGACTTTGCCGGAAAAGATTCGAGGCAGGAGAGAATCTCTTTGCGTTCGGCCCGCGATAAATCGAACCAGGCGTTGCTTCGAGAGACGGGTTTCCTTCCAACCTCTACGGTGTCTCTCGATGTCGGTTCCGCCCATCGGTGATTTATACGCGGCCGAGATATACTGCCGAGCACCCAGCATACGCACCCACCCACTACCCTGCGCACCAAGGACACCCGAAATACGTAAGGAGGAATACCTACCGAGGGTTGGACGACTAAACCGCGCGCGCGCACCGTAAACCTCGAGAAAAATCCGTCCTGCATGGTCTCGATGCATCGATGCTGCAGGCGCCGATCACTCCAAACGGATGAATTCGATTTTATTATCGGATATACGTACGAGTTACACGAACGTATTTACCCAGAATACGACAGATTGTTGTCGTAGCACCGAAACAATTTTCTGACGCCTGTTTTCGAGATTCCTAAACTAGATAAGTTGTCCATTAACCCTCTGCACTACTTTGTCGAGTGTAACTTGACATCAGAAAAAGAAAAATGTAAATGAAATGGGTTTTTATATGTATGTAGTTGGTTCTTCCTTTATTTATTTGATTTCTTTCGTTTTAGTTAAAAACAATTATAAGTTCCACAAGTATAAATTATAAGAAAGTTTGTGAGTTATATTTAATATAATTAGTAAACGAAATTGTTTAAAATAAGCAATAAGTATTGCTTATAAGAGTTGTTGGCAATAAAATTGAAAAATAATTCGTAGTGCAAAGGGTTAAGGAATATTCTCGGTTCCAATGATCAGCGAGGAGCAGAATTGAAACTGCGGAATTACCTAATATTGGTAAAATGTTTAACAGTAACACTGTTTCGTTCGTCGACAAGCCGTTCTCGGGAAGATGAAACTGCATTGATAGGAATTTTTCATTGTCTCGTGTCTCGATCGGTTGGTTCGATTCGGAAGTTTCCCAGAAGACAGAGGGCGAGACGAAGAACGAGAGAGCGAGGGAGCAAATTTCCACGGACGCCTGGTAACGCGATAGATTGGACGTAATTAGGGGCTTAATAAAATTCGCTGGCAATCTAGGAGGAAGCGGCTTGCCGCCCGAGGCGGATTCGTTCCACGACTAGGGCCTGGTTACTCGTAACAAACCGCAGACACCCTGGCCGGCCTCGAGCGCATTGTGTGCGTGCGGGCGGTCGCGCGATTGTGCGAGTGCGACCTACGACTGCGAATGCGAATGCGAGCGTTCGCGTCATTCGCGCAGACCGCGATATAACCTAATAGAATTATTTTCCAAGTACGAGGGGTCGCGGCTCCCCCAGGAAGTGACAGCAGCCGCAACAGCCGCAACAGCAGGGGTCGCAACCTAGAGGCATAAGGGATGTCGCCCTGTGCTCCGATACACCCTCCGCTCCCTCGCCACTTTGCTCGTTCCGTGGTTTTACGGACAGAGATAATAACCACCATCGAACAAATAAATAACGTTGAATCCGGGAGCTTTCCGCGGATTTTCGGCAACCTTCTTCGCGAGAACCGACAAACAGACGTCTTAGCGCGTGCGCTAGCAGAACCGGCGCGATTCTCAGCGTACAATTTCTACGGTCGCAGCTAGTTAGCTAGAATGATCGTGCACCTTCCGACGATTTCGATCCGCGACTGCTACGACGACCTTTCTTCTCGGCTACCATCTGCTTCGCGTCACCTGCGATATCGCGTTTCTTTCGCCGCGCTGAGCTGCCGATGTACACCCCCGTTCAGAAGTAATCGCGAAGAATCGCTATCGCACACAATCTCGTTGAACGAGTTTGCATCGTTAATATGCAATACACGTGTATTTTCGTTATTTCAAGCAACGTTGTTACCGATCGAGGTTACTTTTCGAGATTAATACCGATTTTCGACAACTCGCAGCAACCACCAATCGACTGAAGGACGATAATAATTCACCTAATCACTATCGTCGCGAACGATTACACGTATCTGCGAGGAAAACTTCTAGAACGCCTGGTTGCTTCGCCAGGGATTGTTTCCGATAATACTGAGACTATCGTCGACGTACAATCGCTCGATTACGATCGCGAATTGCTACCGTTGTAAATGCCACGAAAAACAGCGAACATTTTTAAAAGAACACGGAATATTATCGCATCAGTTTATAGAAATTCGAAATACACGACGACTTTATGAATATTTCATAATTTTCCAAAAGGAAGGAGGGTCAAAGAACAGATTCAACGATGTTTGGAGAGCCAAAACATGATCTTTAAGACCCTGTATGTTAGAGAATCGTAATCGAGTTTGGCACGAAAAACCCGCAATATTTCGGAGTCGTTTCAGGCCAGAGGAGTTGGCCCATCGCGCGGTGTAGCGAGGTGTTGCGCGGCCCGTCAAAGAACCGCTCGAGAACGAAACGTTCCCGTTCTCATTCCCGTTTCCGTCCTCGTTCTCCTTTCCGTCGCGCGTCGCGTCGCCGTCGAGTCGTGCCGAAAATGGCATTGCTCTCGCGAGCGCCGGAGAAAGCAATTTCTGGATCGCAGCGGCGCGAAGAGAAGATACTTCCTGGCTATAAAGTATGCGCGTTATTTTTTCGGCGAGTTATCTTGCAGAGAGGGCGAGAAAGGCGCGGAGCGAGGGTGGACAACCCTTTGTCGCGCGGCAAAGTATCTTCGCGACGTTTACGTTCTCGCGCGTCCCGCTTTGACAATCGCCGGAAGAGACGAGGGAGCCTTTAAAATTGGCGTCTGCCGCGCCCGAGCGATAAACTCGATTTCGCCAGACAACCAGAAGATACGAGTTCCGGGCGCGGCTCGATCGGACGCGCGCCTAACTCTCGAAGCGTTCGGACAACCCTCCCGAGACCTTTCAAAACCTCTCGAAACTCGGAAGAAACGAAAAGAAGATGAAAGGGGCTGCGACGACGCGTCTCGTTGCGACTCTACTCGACTCGACGCGACGCGGAACGAGCAGAGCCGGAAGAAAATCGGAGAAGATGGATAGGCGAAGAGGGTGGGAGCGAACGGGAAAGAGAGTGAGAGGGAGAAAGAGAGGAAGAGAACGGGAGAGGAAGAGGTCGCGCGGGAACGAGAATGGTTGTAGAGCGCGCTGCAGGCGAGGCCTGACATTTGGTTACTGACATTTTCACCCCGGGGTTGACGGCGGGCAACCCTTTGGCGTTACCCGCGCTCAATCACTCCATTGTCTCGAGCGGCGCTCGTTTTATGCTCGCGTCAACGCTTCATTATGGGGCCCCGGGTCCGGTCGACTTGGCTTCTATAGCCCACGTGCTCGGCACATTGTCTATCCCAAGAATATATTACGCGCCCACGCGATCCACCGCGCGCGCACCGTGTCGTCTATCGTCTCTCACCTTCGTCTATCCTTCTCCCTCTCTTTCTTCCCCTTTGTCTCTGTCCGCCTATCGAAACGTTGCTCGCACGAAAGACGGAGGATCGACGAAACATCCAGAAGAATTTTTTCAAACGTTGTTCCAAGCGTGCCGGCTCGAAAAGCCGTTGCGACGCACTACGTTGCAACGATTTCCGCTATTAATTGGTACGTGAAGTCGCGCGCTCCTGTTCGATTAATTGCCGAGGGTGCCGATCGAGCGCCGCCCTCGTAATAGACATTGTTGTCGCATTGTTTACGGTAACCAGCAAATTTATCGAGGGACCACGACCGAAACGCGGCGTGCCACAGCGGGCTGTAACGTGACATAGTGTGGCGCAATTCCTCTAGAGATCACATTGGTTCCTCTTGTGCGCTCCACGGTAAAAAGTGTACACTGTTTTTACATTACTTTTATTTACACTGATACAGCAACCATCGTTCTACAGATGTCCGAAAACCCGAAAACGTGGGGAACCCGACCTCAGAACGAATCGGGAACAGGTCGGGTCGGCTCGGGCGTGTCCCGAAACTATTTCTGGTCTTGAAAATATCGGGATTCCTAAGAGCTTCGGGAACCCGAGCAACTTTTCGGAACTTGGTATTCAGGTTTGTTGAATATGACTTCGTCACGAAAATATGGCTCCAAATTTATAGGGTTGAAGTACGAATGATGTGTGTGTATTGTACGAATGAACGTGTGTATTAACAGACAACCCTATATATAGTTAAATTTATAAATTAGAGAATCGGAACAGAAGAATTCTAAAATTGTAATTGCCAACGAATTGTAAAAAGAAGATCAGATCGAAACGAACGCGCCCGTGACAAACACGTCTGTCAATGATTATAATAAATACGGCTTTTCCTTACAAATTTTTTTATTTTTGAAGGATTCTCAAATTCCTCGGTATGAAATGCTGAAACTAAAGATTATGTGGCATGAAAACACTTTTTCCCTAAGTTTCAATTCTAGTTCTAGCAAAACAGAGTTTTAATTCGCCAAGCACGAAAGTATCAACATAAACAAAAAATTCTCATTCCACCAGTCCCGACATTTTCGGGTTTCCGCATACGTCTAGTGACAAGCGTTGCAACGGTTTAACGAAAGCGGCGGGAACAACGATCTCGCTTATCCGGTGCAGAGGGAGAACGTATGCGAGCGACGTGGAACGCAGCGAATACCTGATAATCCCGTGTCGGAGAATAAATGCCGTAAACGCGAGGATTACCGGGCGTTCGCTGGTCGGTCACGGCTTCGCGAGCCTGCCAAAAGGTCGAAAGTTTGGGAGCGGTTTGCAAGGAGCAAAGCAGGAAAGGTCGTGGGCTTATCGATAGTTCGCATCCGGCGTTCGTTTATGGAAAATGTAGAAAATCCTGAACGATTATACTCGTTTTATCAGGACTGTCGTGTGACCAAGTTTCCCGGATTTGTAATAGTTTTTAATAGGTTCAGGGACGTTTAAGGTAATTTTCTGCAATAATCTGGATATTTTTATGTTTGCTTTTCTAGCCGACTAGTTGGTTGTAAATTGAGTTGAATCAAGAATCGTCTTCACAGCTCATCACAACATAAAAGAGTTTCTTTCCTGACAACGAGTTCATTCTTTATCCGTGATGTACGATAAATCAAAAGTACAATAGTTTGATTTTTATTTCTTCACAGCTACATACATCTGTGGTTGTTAGAAAGAACGCCGCATTTCACATACTTCCATTTTCGAGATATTGTCGTTCAAAGTTTTGTCTTCGGAACCTTTCGAATTCGTTTTCCTCGCCTTCTTTCTGGTTAATACGTAAATCCTGCACTGTAAAACTCGATTAACGCGCAAAGATAAATTTTTCAAAATTTTTGACATGCGTCGCTTTTCTTTACAACCAGAGATATCTAACTTAGGAGGCGTTTCAAAGCGTTCGGGTTTCTGTCACAAATGTCCGGGGCTGTAACTCCCTCTGTCCTAGATCAGTGATTTCACAGACGGCAGTTTTAGTCTTCCCCGATCTGACGTCGGTACCTATACGAACTCGCACCTCGCGATCTGCAGGTAGATCGAGGATTCGCAGGTACAGCGAAGGTCAAGTTCCTGGCCCCCAGAGGCTCCCCTTCTTCTCGCGCGACTCCTGTTCCTGTTCCTGTTCCTGTTCGCGTTTCTGTTCGAGTCGCAGTTCCTGTTGCTCTCTTTCTCTCTCGCATCGACCGTTTAGTTGTCCGTGACCGTTCCCGCGAAACGGAAGAATAGGCGGACTCGTTTCGGCGCGTCTCTTTCCTTCCCTCGCGTTGGACCGGGTCGATCCTTCTTCTGGATCGTCGCACCTTCTCTGCGGCGCGGCGCGCGTAACACCGTGGACCGGTTTCGAGAACAGCCTCGGGGGCTAAATGTCAACAACGGCATAACGGCCCGGTTAGAGGATTACCCCCGGTCTCTGGCCTCACCGCACAACGCCGCGCAACACCGCATCGGACGCGCCTCGCCTCGTGTCGTCGAGGGTAACGCCAGACAAAAGGTCGTGCACTTTTCGCGCGTCATAATCCGTCCGAGAGGGTTCGCGCGGCCACTCTCGCTGCACGATTCTCCTCGAGCATCGGTATCGAGACTCCCGTCGACGCGACGCCGCGTCAACCTCGATCGAAAGACGTCGCGAACGAGAAATTCGGCGTCGTCTTCTCGCGCGATGCTAAAGCAAATCGTTACACGTATCCGGCATTCGAATCGATTCGGTATCGACCATTCCATACCGAGTGGGTCGCGCACGCCCAACGTCGAACTTTCCGTTCGAGTCATTTCAAATTGTCCCTATTAAACGCACTAGGATACGTATTACAGCGTGCTGCGACGATAGTCGTCGAGATAAAGGCTTTCTGCTCTGTTCCGTATTCTATCTCGAACTCTGCGCCTTTATCTCGACAATTACGATCTTGCGCGAAATGTAAATATTCGGAGTATCCATTCTGGGAACGTATGGTGTCGTTAGAGCGACTCGTGCGACTCGGAAGAGAAGAATCGAACAATACAAGGACAGTGCTGCAGTATTTTCTCGCTTCTCGAACAGGATAGGCAAAAAGGCGAAAGAGGAAGGGTTCGGTATTAGGCCCGAGTTTGGGTTAGCCGGTTGTCAGACCCGAAGGCTCGACGTTTAGCCCGAATACCTTAATGGGATTGGCATTGTCGTCGTTGACGCGACAATACAGGTCCTAAACGGGCGCTTATAGGTGTCGCCGGTGTTATAAGCAGCAGCTGCGAACCGCCAGTGCGAGACACGCGCGTCGCGTTGTTTCGATGCGTACCAGCGATACGGTCGAGGCGCTTCCTATTTCCAAACACGAGCTTTGTTACGATTGTGGGATAATTTTAAAAAATTACTGACTTCACACGAAAATTAATAAAACAGTATATATATTTAAAAGTAGAGTTAATATAACAGTCGCACACAACGCGATTGACCGCACCTCGCAGGTCAGAACTCGGCGCAATCCTTAAGACTCTTGACTTGACCGCAACTCGCAGGCCGAAGTCGACTCACGTGCGCTTTTCTCTCGACTGCATCGTCTTCGCTAAAAGAAAACGCATCAAGCTCGCACTCTACGCACACACACACACACACACACACACACAAACAGTTTCTTAAACTAAACAGTCCAATGCTGTATCTTTCATAAACGGTCGAGGAGTGTCGGTCCCCGACGGCGCCGGGATCACTCAATGGGGTGTCGTTTTCGTCTCGACGTTTCCATCCGGTCCCCTTGCCCGAATCCGACACCACACGATAATCAGCGCGTTTCCTCGGATCTAATGTGCTTGCAAATTTCGAAATCTGTGGATATCCGAAGAAAGCGATCGACGCTGTTCGCGCGGCATTTTGCGACGTCGCCGGTACCCGTCGGTTTCCTCCGAGCGGAAATCAGAGGCGCCGACGAGTACATCAAACCGTTGATTACCGTCGCGAGGGCGATTCCGAGAACATACGACCGGGAATCCTGGGTCGATTCCGGTAATTACACGAGAAAACAGCTGTCTCGAACCATTAAAGAAAGTTTTTCTCTGAAACCCCTTCGTTACCACGGACGAGATGTCTCGCATCTTCTATTATAACGCGAGATTCGATTGCGAGGCATTTCGTCGTTGACCGTAACATCGCCGTAAGTAAATTCCTTTTGTCTTGACTTTATTGTAACGATATCAGGTGCCTTCTATGTACTCGTTATTTCCTATTATCCTCTGTCAACGACGAAACACGCGTCGCAAACTTTCTCTCGTCTAAGTACGAGATTATAGCGAACCGAACATAGTCGATCATCGAATTTCGCTATTTGTTGGTGTAGTAAGGACCGCTGAACAGAAAAGATAATCAGAACTATGTAACAGTCGAACAAGAAGATTGAGCACGAGACTATAGTGAAGCGGCGAGATGAACTGCACGGTAATTTTCGTTTCCACGATCACCGCTCCACTATGTACAATCGCACTCAATTACATTGGTTAATTTTGCCGTGATGTTCACCACGTTATTATTCTCAATCTTCGCCGCTGCATTTACTTGAAAAGTAAGTACTCCAATCCCGCAGCGCGTACATCAATGAAAATCCGAATGAACTTTCCGTTGCAATTTACCGGTTGACTCGCCGACCAACTATCCCCAGAGTATCTCCTCGAATCCGCGAATCCGCGGATTCGTCTCGGAAGACGCGATCGATTTGTTCCCGACTTGTCGAGACGAGACGCGACACGACTCGGCTCGGTCCGGATCGGCTTACCTTGCGTTCTTTCGCGATAATCCGGGGCGGTTTTAGGAATCGACGAGGCGAAGGGAGCGGAGTCTCGCGAGCGAGCGTTTCGGTGCTCGCGCGTACAAATAAGGCGACCAGAAAGGAAAGAAGAGGTGGGGAGAGCAGAGGAGAGGAGAGGAGAGACACGGAGAGGGATCACGACGGTGCTCGACACAAAGCATCCCCCAAACACCCTTTCGGAGTCGGAGGTGACGTCACCGACAATGGAAGGTCGAGCTGTGATTAAAGATCGAGAGACTCCGTAAAAACTCCTTGAAAAGTGTTGGAAGGAAGAGTCTGGGATGGAGCGGCGCGGCGGCGGTGGAGACGGTGAAGACGGTGGTGGGGGCGGGTGGGGCAGGAGGGCGGGCAGACCTACCGGCGTGAAATATTGCCTCCGCGGCACCCGACAGCTATATGACGTTTCCGAAGGGCATGAAAGAATCCCCGCCACCGTCTTTCTCTTCGCTCCTCGCCTTCGTTCGTCGCCTCGCTTCGTCTTTCCGCTCGGTTCGCTCGGTTCGCTCCGTTCCACCGCCGCGAGGACACCGAACTACCCTCTTCCCTCGCGAACCGTCTTCGGTTCGTTTCCTTTCCGCGCGGAAACTTTTAACGGAACGAACACGCGAAGCTGCTTCGTCTACGATTAACCTCTCGTGGTCCGCTCGTTCGAAACAGATCGGAAGTACGAGACGAGCGAAGCATCGCGTAAACGAAAAAGCCTCGTCGATAAATAGTCCAGTCAACGAAAACTTGTAGAAGGAAATGGAAAGAACACAATTTTTGACTTTGGGACTTTGTTTGGACTAGTTAGGAGGTAAACATACTAAAAGTCCCCACTCCTAGGAGGTGAGCGGAGTGCAGGGGGGCACGTGGAAGGTCCCTTTTTTTGGTTTTTCGCTTATATCTCGGAAACTATGCGTCCTAGCGATAAGACCATTCTATACAAAATTAATGCTAACACAATATCCTGCAAGATTGTTTCTATTGAGTTTTTCGGTATCTCGCACAGTATTCGAGATATCCGCGCCCATAGTTCACTAATTTTGGAAAAGAAGATTTAGTCAAATAAGACCAAAAACAAGAGGCAAGCATTTTCTTTCTCAAAATTAGTGAACTATGGGCGCGGATATCTCGAATACTGTGCGAGATACCGAAAAACTGAATAGAAACAATTTTGTAGGATATTGTGTTAGCATTAATTTTGTATAGAATGGTCTTATCGCTAGGACGCATAGTTTCCGAGATATAAGCGAAAAACCAAAAAAAGGGACCTTCCACGTGCCCCCCTGCACCCGGCTCATCTCCTAGGAGTGGGGACTTTTAGTATGTTTACCTCCTAACTAGTCTAAACAAAGTCCCAAAGTCAAAAATTGTGTTCTTTCCATTTCCCTCTATACCCCCCTTTTAAGCATTAAGTGACTGGACTAAAACGTACAGCGTCGATACGCGGTTCTGGAATTCGTGGATCGTCCGCTCGCGAGAAGACGTTTGGATCGGCGTCGATGCGACTACGACGTGGACAAACACTGCGCCGCGCCAGAAGGGAGTCCGTGCGGTTTAAAATCGGTCAATTTACGGTGACGATGGTCAACGAGGCGCCAGGGCATTTAGCCGGGTGACGCTCGCGGAACGGAGCAGCTTGTCTGGGCCGGGACGAGACGAGTCGAGACAAAACGAGACGAAACGAGACGGGACGCGATGGGGTAGGAGAAATCGTGATCGAGTGGCGAAGGGGAAAGGGATCGAGGAGCAGAAACGCCACTCAACGGCATTATTCGAATTGATGCGGTGAATTGGCGCTGACGACATCGGAGAGCCAATCCGACGGTTTGTTTATTGGTCGCGCGTTGGCGGATTCCTTGCGGTTTGCTTTAATTGAACCCTCGTCGATCGTAAACGAAACTAATGTGTATTCTCTTCTGCGAGCCATCGAACCGGTCGATGAAAAATCCCCGTGTCGAACGAACAAAGGTCTCTACGCCGTGACCACAGTCTACTCTTTGTATTGTCGCGTCTCGTCTCGTCGCTTCACTTCGACGCCGCGCCGAGGCGATAGAAGCTATCGTCGAATTCCTTCGGGACCACCACGTGCGCGTAATAGCCCATTACGCGTACGCATGGGAATAACGCGATTTGCATTCCTAGAAGGGACCTCGTGGTCCGCGGAGGGCTAGCAACCAGAAGGAACGGGGGGACCGACTCCAGAGATAGCCTGGTTGATCGACAACCAAAGCCAAGCGATGGTAATACCGAAATTTTCTGAAATACTGTTGGTCGCGCGCCTCGAGCGTTTTCGATTAACCCTTACGTGGTCCACCAAAATGTGTTGATTATTTAAAATCTTTCTGTATTTCACGTGTCCGCACAAATTCTCATTGTATAAGACTATAAATTAATATATTAGCGAGTACAGAGTGGACATTCAGATAAATTTCGTAATATATTATTTTAGGGAAACATTAGCAAATTGTTGAAAGAAATGCAGTAAACGAGTACCCGGTTGACTACACAAGGGTTAAGGACTCTTTATATCAGCCTTTACTATTGGAGATGGCAGCGAAATATTGTAAAATTGAAGAAATTTGGTAGTAAGTTAGTAAGGTTCTGTCCGATGGCTTGTTCTGGCGAATGTAAAGAGACCCCTAAGGGTGCGATTATAGTAGAGCGGTGAGCAGCGCGGCGAAAACAAATCAATGTAATGAAATGCAACATTATATATATATATATATATATATATATATATATATATATATATATATATATATATACAGGGTGTCCCAAAATAAGTGTAACTCCCGGAAATGGGAGGTTCCTTGGGTCATTTGAAGCGACATTTTCCTTTACAAAAATGTTGTCCGCGGCTCTGTTTAGGAGTTATTATCGAAAAACACGGACCAATCAGAGCGTGGCTACAGCGGATTGATTCTGAGTCGACCAATGGCGACACCACGCCTCGCGAGACCTGTCGCAGAGTCGGACTCCGTTCGCTATAGCTGCGCTCTGATTGGTCCGTGTTTTTCGTTAATAACTCCTAAACAGAGCCGCGGACGCCATTTTTGTAAAGGAAAGTGTGGCTTCAAATGACACAAGGAACCTCCCATTTCCGAGAGTTACACTTATTTTGGGACACCCTGTATATATATATATATATAATATCAATGTATGATAACAAATGTTTAATGCGTATTTCATATGTACGGTATATGTATACATGTACAATGCACATTATACGTTTGTTATTATACATTGATATTATATACATATGTATAGGTATGAAAGCGCCGCTATCATCGATGCTCACCGCTCCACTATAATCGCACCCTAAGCGGCAAACGCGTGCTGTACGTATAGTGGAACAATTGATCGCATTCGAAATCGCGTGTACGAAATCTCATTCTGATTGCTGAAGAATATCGTGCACATTCGACGATCGGTGTCGCGAGAGTAGTCTCGAAAACCGCATAATCTGGGGTTAGATTGCGCGCATAGCGTTCTAGGAGGGTTCGGGGCGCGTCGATGACGAGAGAGCGAGGCGACGGCGTATTATCCGCCGCGTGGGTGACAAAACAATGGTGAGCAGCAAAGCGAAGGAAGGCGGAAGGTTTCGCGCGTTGCCGGTGTGCCGGTGCGGTGGGGTGAAATCAAGGGATACCCCGTATGATTAGTCCGACATTTGCACGGGCAGCGTCTCTCCAGTTGGCACGCATTCCAATGGCTCCCCGAGCAGAGGAGAGCGGAGAAGAGCAGAGGAGAGAGCAGAGTCGACTCTAGTCTCATTCAACTGCGTGTCTGGTTGCCTGAGGGCGGTTTTCGCGGCAACCCCGGTCGGTCGTCCCTTAAAATGCTCCTCTTCCGACGGCAGCCGGCCGACAGCCGTTCTCGCGAATCTTGATTACAAACTTTTTAACCGCAACGCGCGCTTTTAACCATTAACGCGAACGTCGCGTGGTGTCGCGTCGCGAGGATATTTCGGCGCCGAAGCGTGTCTTCGATATCCCGGAATTAAGGGTACGGATATAGTGGAGCGGCGAAGATCGAGGATAGCAAGGCGCTGATGAGAGAACAGTGGCGCACATAGAAACAAAAATCGTCCCACAGCTCTCCTCTACGCTACCCTGACCTAGCCGCTCAACTATACTTTCGTATTACTTCGGAAGATTCATCAAATCTAGTACGTTCACGCAATCCTCGCGATGGATCGGATCGAGAATCTAACTTTTGTTCGAATATGAGCTTTTCACGCTCTACGTCACGACAATGGCCTTCTTTGCAGTTCCTTTTTCTCGATGCCACCGATGTACAGTATTTTATCGGTATGTGTCTCAAATGTCTAGTGCATAAATATCCGGCGATATCCCCACTACTGCGCGGTGTACCCCCTTGAGGGACGTGAAACTCGAAATGTGACACCATGTGGTTCGGGTATATCGGTGAGACCGCACTAATCGGACATTCAAACTTGTTTATTTTTCATCATTTTTTGATGGGACTTGGATAACCACGTTTGTTGCATTTTTCTAATGAAAATCATACCAAGCATGATATAATTCCGACGATATTTACTTGTGTGATAGACAATTAAAGATTCGGGCAAGAGGAAGGACAGCTTATGGGAAAGAAAGAGACGCGGAGAGTCTATTACACACATGTAATATTGGTATGATTTTTATTAGAAAAGTGCTACACATATGGTCATCAAAGTTCCATAAAAAATAATAAAAAATAAAAAAGTTTACACTTCTTGGCGAACGAGGCCTCTCGAGCTCGACTGTCCTTTATATTCGGCAAAACTCAAAGAATAGTATCCCTGGCGTGTAAATGTCCCTGCACAGACCCATGTTGAGGACTTATATCGCTAAATACTGTAGTCTGACCAGGCAACCGACTTTTGTAAAGAGGAAAATACACTTTTCCTTTCAATATTAAGATATCGATGCGTTATTTTCAATAACTTTCCACATCGATCACAAGAGACAGCAGCCAAACCGCTTTCGATGCTTTTCATAAATGGATCACGACGTCGGCAATAATCGCATCGTTCTAAACACCGTTCTAAAGGATTTTTCCGATTCTGTTTCAGACGCTTGCGGACTGTCGGACGTGGCCCACATCGAGTCCCTTCAAGAGAAGTCGCAGTGCGCCCTGGAGGAGTACTGCAGGACACAGTATCCGAACCAGCCGACGAGGTTCGGCAAGCTGTTGCTGCGGTTGCCGTCGCTGAGGACGGTGTCGTCGCAAGTGATCGAGCAGCTGTTCTTCGTGCGGTTGGTCGGGAAGACGCCGATCGAGACGCTGATCAGGGACATGCTGTTGAGCGGCAGCAGTTTCAACTGGCCGTACATGTCCACGATGTGACATTCTGTCTGGCGACAGCTAGCTTCCGCGTAATACTGTCGCTCTCCGTCTCGTTCCGCGGCCCGACCGAGCTGCGACCGTCGAGCGTTCCGCAAGCGAGTTCGGAGCCGAGATCGGCCGAAATCAATGAAACCGCGCGTTGCGGCCGCGAGACAGAACGAACGAGAAAGGAAGGGTTCGTTCGCTGTTCGCGTAGAAATCGACGACGATCGGACGGACGAATTCCGAAGCCCAACGAACCGACCGCGACTATTTTTTAGACGAGTTCGGAAGCTGTATTTCGACCAGGAATCGGCGCGCGGTCGAGCGCGACGCCGTCGAGGCAACTGTCGAAGGGAATCGAGCGGTGTCGTTAACCACACGGTAAAAGGTGCGCGAGAGGGTCGAGCGAAAAGTGGGCGGAGGAGACGAGACGCGTGACGGAGAAACGGGTTCGAAAGAAAAGAAGGGCGGAGTGAACGGAACGGAAGATGCGCGATAAAGACGTCGCTCGCTCGACCGGCCGAATCGAACCGGGCCGAGTCGAGCAGGCGCCAACGACCGGCATTTCGACCTCGGGTCCGAAAATCGACCGTTGCGGCTCGATCTCTTCCTCGCGAACCGATCGCGCGCTCCTCCGACTGGCCCACGATTCCCGCGAGGCGACAGCTCGCTGCATTTTCTCGTCGATTACGCGAGCAAACGAGCAGACGGGATAGAGCGAGACGAAAACGAGACCCCGAAGAACAAAAAGAACGAGAACGAGACCGACAGGAGGGACAACGGAAGGTCGCCGCGCGAAGAAATCATAAATTAGCATTTGTAATCGACGGCGTTGGATCTGGAAGATCTTTCGTCGGTAATCTCGCATCGATCTCCGCGTCGTGTAATTGCCGCTAGTCGAGTCATGCCGAAACTCTTAGTCATTCGTTTCGACGTCTCGTTCTCCGCGTGCGTGCCCGCGTTCTCAAGAATTTCTGTTTCTCTCTTTCTCTCCTCTCTCCCCTTTTCCATCCCTATCCTCTCGTCCATCCTATTCCAAGCGCAAAGTCGTTTTGAATCGGTCGATTCGTCGCCGACTTTAACACGATACGTCGCTTTCGAAGAAACTGTCCCGTATCGCCGTCCGTCTCGTCCTCTCTTTCGTCTTGTTTCGTTATCGGCAAGTCGATCGGCGTTTTCTCTGATATCCGAGTTGTTCATTCTTCTTTTCCGAAACGAAATCTTTCGTTGCGCCGTATTCGTAAGATTTCGTCGTCGAAATTTCTGCTTCGTTGTTATGTACTCCGATTCGTATTATTATGTAGAATGTTATTCGGACGAGCCTTCTCTGTTTTTTCTTCCCTCCGTTCGTACTACTACTCGCGCGGACGACGATGCGAGCGCTATCGGGAGCCGAGAAGATGGCAGTCGGCTGCCGTTCACTCCATCACGGTAGAATAAACTCCGTGAATGGATACACGGAATCGAAGTACAATACCGAGAATGTTCAAGTTGGGAGGAATCGGACGCAAACCGACTTGTCGGCTTCACGACTCTCGATGGCGTGCGAGCGAACGCGTAAGGGTACGCGCACAGTGAATCCGATTCTGTCCGATTCGGCAGACGTCAGACGTTGTGTGTCTTTTCCGCACGCTTGAAAAAAAGACATATGCGTTGGACGTCGGCCGAATCGGACGAAAACGGATCCACTGTGAGCGTACCCTAAGGGCCTGTTCAGACACGGCGGAAACCGCGCGATTTGAACCGTGTCAAAATTGACAGTCGTTCAGGAAAAGGCGATAACCGCGCGGACATGCAGGAGAGGGGCGAAGTTTTAGCTCAGCACGAAGATGGATAGTAAACAAAATCGCGGATTTGATTTCCTGCGGTTCAAAGGCGGCAGCCGCGCGGATCTTTGGACCGCATGGTCACGTGTGAACGAATGCATCGACGCTAACGTAATAAGATCCGCGCGGTTCAAATCGCGTGGTCGAAAACGCGCGGTTTTCGCCGTGTCTGAACGGGCTCTAAGGGTGCGATTATAGTGGAGCGGTGAGCATCGATGATAGCGGCGCTTTCATACATACATACATACATACATATATATATATATATATATATATATATATATATATATATATATATATATATGTATATAATATTAATGTATAATAACAAACGTATAATGTGCATTGTACATGTATACATATAAATATACATATACCGTACATATGAAATACGCATTAAACATTTGTTATTATACATTGATATTATATATATATAACGTTGCATTTCATTACATTGATTTGTTTTCGCCGCGCTGCTCACCGCTCTACTATAATCGCACCCTAAGAGTGAAAAGCCAGGATAGAGCCGAACGGTCGCGTTATTTATCAGAGAATTATTTTGTTTGACCGCGCTCGGGACGATCGTCGATTTTCGGACGAAGTGCGTGGAGCGTGGTCTTCGCCGACGAGGCGCTGGACGAGGCTAGATCGTTCGACGGAGTCGCGAGTGTTCCTTCGTTCGCGACGCAAGTGTTCGAATAGAACCACAAATGGCGGGATTATAATTTACTGGAATGCGAATGGAAAGGATGAACACTCTTTAGTTGAAAGTACTTGTCGCCTCGTGGGCCAACGACTAACCAATCCGCGTCTCGGACGTTGCACACACACCGAGCCTCGTCCGACTTCGGGGAGAAAACGTACACGATTTAACACCTCGTCTTCCGAGTTCGGGAAAACGCATACAATTTAACAGAAATATTCTTCGAAACGTTGTAAAATTATAGGGCCTAGGTGCGCATTCACCGGTGGACGCAATAGCCGGAGCTCTCGGAGACTGCGGGACGACGCGCGGGTAAACATATATTTTTCTTTCGGAATCGTAGGTTTGTATCTACTTGTAGAAAGCGACTGGTCGCCCGTCGCTCGTCGCTCGATCTCCGGGACGAGTTCTCTGTTCGGCGGAACAGCGTAATCGCGAAATCGCGGAGTCGGCGAACGCAATGTGATATAGAAATATACGCGCGTACAAGCGCGTGCCGAGAAAACTAGAATCCGGTTTTCCGAGACGGTGCTTTTTTTACTCTATAAATACTGTACAATATACCTCTGACGACGGTGCGTTGTATAGCGTTGTAAGAGGAAAAGGAACGGCGGATCGTGTAAGAGAAGCGAACAACAGTACGTTTGAATACTACGTTACGATAAATGTGGCAATGTCGAGCTAGTTACTTAGAGAACCACTTAGGGGTATATGGGATATTTCTAATATTTTTAAGCAGCGATCGTTTGCGAGGAGAATACGTCGCGTGTCACTGCGAGGGGCGCGATGTCGACCCGATTCGATTCGATCCGATCCGATCCGATCGAAGCGAATCGTTAATCGTAATCGAACGCGTTCGATTACAGGACAGGAAACGAGCGCAACCGCGAACCAGTCGAACGAATTTCGCGATCGAGACGACGATCGCTCCTCGTACCGAACAATTGTATTATATCGAGCGCGAATCGTGTTATCGTTGGATGTACGTAGGCCGAAAAGATATCTATACAAAGTTATGTATAAAGGTGCGAAACCATTTTTGTATAAAACGTGTACATAATTAATATATACATATATTATATATATAAATACAAATATAAATACGACTATAATAACTCTACAAGTACGAATACGAATTTGAATACACGGTGGTACGAACGCAGAGATGGAGCCGGAGTTGGAGACGAGAATCGAGAGGAACTACAGAGCACGGAGAATCGCGAGGAACAAATAGTTTCCGGTAAGTACGCGTAGAAAGGATCTGACAGGATTCTCTGGTTTCAGTGCCCCGAAAAGGATACTAATTAATAATTAATTTTATTTCGGCCTCGCGGCCAAGAAATTGAACTTGGTTCTACAAATCTACTGTATCATTCATCTCACATCCAATGCCATTTGTTAATCTAATCTAATCTATCTTAATTCGTTCTAGTATTTCACATCTAATATTGCCTTTCCCTTTTTTCTTTTGGTTATTTCCTTCCTTTTTGCTTCGATACTCCTGCTCCAGTACATTGTTTCTCTCACTCTTTTATTTTGTACTATCTTTTCTATACTTAGATTCGTTCATTCTAACTCTTCACAATCTTCCACTAGATGCTTTAGTGTCCCTAGTTGTCTCTCGCATATCATGCACATTTTCTCTTCCTCCTTCCTCTATATTCTCGCATCTTACTCTCGCCATTAGGCTGTTTCCTTCGCCTTTCTCCTCTAGATACCTTGGCACTCTCACTTCGTATATATGTTTGTATCTTCCACAGAATCTAGATTTCATTATTTTATTATATTGCTACTGTCCCTGAATTTCCCAATTCCTCCGAAAAGGATACCAATCATATATTTTCGTAACCGAACGATCGCAAACCAACAGTTTGTGTTACCAAATTCAGTGATAAACATGAATGTATACTTTTGCTCGGTAAGCTCCCATCTCTGGGAATACAGAGAAAGATACCGAGAGAAGACAAACGGGACCAATTTTTTTTCTCGTACCCTGCTCGCTTGGAAGTCGAGGGATTCCTGCACGAGCGTGTTTCAACATAAACAATCGCCGAGCGAATTTTCCCGACACGCGACAGTGATTTCTGGTCGGCTCGACGCGACAACGACGGGCGACGGCTGCGTCTGGGAGCGCGACCCCGCGTGCCCTCGCTCCCTCGTTTCATCCATCCTCCACCCTCCGCGAGGAACGCGACTCGTTTCTCCTTTCGATTCTCTCCTCCTCTTTGAGACTGGCCGCGCCCCTTTACCAGTCTGTTGGCCTAATCTTCCGCTTCTCGCGAGTTCGTCGTGCAGCGATAACAACCGTTATCTAGCAAGCCGAAGCTGGTTGATACAGCGGTAACCAAAACTGTCGATCAAGCACACTCGATCATCGACTTTGGCAATCTGTTGGTTTAGCAAGAACCATTGAGCAGAAGAGACTTACAAGGAGAACCCCCGCACTGTCCCTCACGGATTTAGTTCAGACTTTACAGAGTTATAGATCTTGTTCCCCTGATTACGAAAATACCTCATTATAGGCGCAGACGGTCAATAGTTTTCGAGATATTTGCAAAAGTCTCCTAACCGTAAAAGCAAGGGTAGTTCAGATTTTTACTAACATTTTAATGCTTTAAATAATACACTACATAACAAATAAATAAAATACAATAAATAACAAATTTTTTTCAAAGGACTAATTGAAAATGACACTTATTATTTTATAGAAGAAACACTAGATCTATTACTACATATACAAAAGATAATAATTATAAAACAATAATAATATTAAAATAATAATACATAACAAAGAAATATAAATATAAATACAAATGCAAAATAGAATAAATGCAATAAATAGTAGAGCGGTTAATGTGGTTTGCCATCATGCTTCCTGTAGTTTGTACGTTTATGAAACTTTAATTGCAAATATCTCGATAACTATTGAGCGTCTGCGCCTATAATGGGGTATTTTCGTAATCAGGGGAACGAGATCTATAACTCTGTAAAGTCTGAACTAAATCCGTGAGGGACAGAGCGGGGGTTCTCCTTGTTAGAAGAGACCGTTGTAACTAGACTGCGGATTTTATACGTTTATAACAAAAATGTGTAGGTGCAATTTAAAACGGTAAAAATATTAGAAAAATTTCGATATACTGCTATATCATTTTCAACCTAATTAAACATATTCAGAAGGAAAATAAATTTCTTTTTTCACTGCTGTGTTTTGCAATTCGGATAGAAAATTTTTATTTTGCATAATGATCCGCTGTCTGGCTATTATATCGATTATCCACTTATTGAGATTAGTAAAAGAAGGAATACATTTTCATTGAATTACAATTGAAATGATAAGTTTGATAAGTTTTAGTCTAGTTGTAACTATGTATGCAGAGTAAAGCAGGTAAATAGTAGATGCGTTTCGCCGAAATTGCCATAAACTAAGAGCGCAACATCGTCAACACGTTCGTTTGAACATAATGGTCGGCTACGACCCGTGGTGGACAGCGTGTAACGGCTCTAACGGCAACGGATCGAGATATTTGTCGAAGTTTTTGCACCGTCGGATCGGTTTGTCGCGGTCGTTGGTTCGCGTTGTTTGTCTGCGGCAAACAGCGTTGCTAGTCGCCGCGAAATGCGCATAAATCGCGGATAAATCACGGCGTAGAGAAAGACAGACAGAGATAAAGAGAGAGAGAGAGAGAAAGAGAGCGATACCGAGCTGGCGCGCACGGAAAGACAAAAACCGAAGGAGACGGGGGGCCGAGCGGGTCGCGCAAGATCGCGAGCGATGCCACCGGGCATGGGCGGCGAGAGCGGAGCGTCTCGCGCAGTCGGGCCTGAGCCGGATGCTTAGAATTTCGATAAATCTAGCTTGGCAGGCGAAACGAGGCAAGGGAGAAAGCGCGAGAGAGACCCGGAGAAGAGAAGAAGAGTTTTTTCGGGCTCTCGATGCGTGATTTGGCCGGCGTTCAAACATTCCGCTTCTTTTCTCGACGCGGTAAACGACGGCGGTTCGACCGGACGCGGACGGTTCACGTTTCACTGATTGAGCACGAATCGGGCTCGGGACGCAACACCTCGAAAAGAGCTCGCTAGAGTTCGGCGATCCGTCGCGCGGAAACGTTATCGGTGGGCTCGCGTGTCGCCGACCAGTGGGCCGAGGGCCATTTCCGGCGTGGAAAGTTTGCGACCGCGGCCCCTCGAGTCGCGCGCCTCGCTAACGCTGGAAAACGGCAAAGGCCACAATCGGGAAGGAGATTTTGGAGCGGGTCCAGTTGCGCCCACCCTTCTCCGAAACTTGCTGCTCTCGAATCGCCGTGTTTCTCCGCTTTATCATTCCCGGAGAAGAGATACGGTCGCGAATCTTGGGTCCCGGCTTCGGCCTCTGTTTTCGGCCACCGCTTTGGATTCCCGATCCCGTTCTCAACATCCGCCGTACATCGAATTCTATCGTATCTCGTCGGTCGACGTTACACGTCGCTCTGTTTCACGTTCGAGGTCGTTCAATCTACGCTTGCAAAGACTCGTACGCGTTCGCGGTTCATGACTGTTTTGTTCGCGCAGGTCTACGCATACAGTATAAAGTTTCTATAAACGTGAAATCGGTTGCAGGTCATTTTCTTTTCATATTCGTTTTATATATTCGTATATATAAAAATTACAAAACAGAATAGGATACTGAAGATACATAAATATTACAATAAAGACATGAATGGTAGGAACGGTGTAGACCAAACGCTTGTACTTTAAGGCCATAGTTCTTAAAAAATGATAATATGTAATGACAGGCTTTGATATTAGGTTTGGCTATTAACATTGAGGCATCTATTGGAAGCTGCAAGTTAATTTTTACGGAGTTTAATTAATATGAGCCTGTCTTCGTTGCACAAGTTACATTGCCATAAAACATGGTTCAACGATTCTCCAACTACACTCAGGATCATCGATAAAGCCAATGCGAGCCAGAGAAGAATCTAGATGATAGTGATCTGATCTACACCCGTTGATACTGACAATAATTGAACGGGATAAGTTTAACCGTGAAAACCAAGGAAGTGGATTTTCACTAAAAAATTTCTGAAAATAATTTTTGCCCTTGAGGGTGCAGGTCATTGTTTGGCATATTGTCGTTCGAACAAAAGAATCGTACGTGTGAGAACAAAGATAAGTTTTGAAACAAGCCGACAGTTGCTATGAAAAATTGTTTCTTGAAAAACGAAAATCATCGAGCGCGTAATTTATCTACATTTGTACGCCTATAAGGATTCCCATGATCGATGCGTTCGAACAACTTCGATGATACGGTCATGCCCGCGCCCGTGCCCGTTTCCGACGATCAAAGGGAACGCGCCCCGGTAAACCTCCCGAGCCTTCCGTTCCTTGATGAAGTAATGCGCGTTCGTTGTTGTTCAATTAGTATTTGCGACCCACGCATACATCGCAACGACTTTGTTCTTCCGCTCCGGCTTCCGTCGACGCGATGGACAGAAGAGTCTTACTCGCGAACGATCTTCCGAACACGATTTCGAGTACGACAACGTATTGGGATTGAAATGTTGTCGGTCGAGTCGTTGAAAAGCAGGAGAATCCATTCGACCCTTTCGATTCGATGATTAGATTCCTCGCATTTATATCTCGCAATTTTATTATTTTTCTTCTTTCGTATCGCTCTTCACGGCTGGATAAAAAGTACCTGGATACTACCTGCTATCCTTCGGAATGACAATGTCGACGGGTCCCTTTCAGCTTCGCGTGTCTTCTTGATAACAGTAAAAAACTAACCTGCATAAAATAGCGCCTCATTCGCGATTAGAGTGTTCGCGCGAAAGGAACGCATTGGCAATAAGTTTGCTCGATAAGAGAAACGCACGTGTGAGAATTCAAGTTGAAATTCGCGGAAGGTTCGTTTACGCTGTCCAACCTTTATTTTCAGGTACGACAGGACTCGTAGGGCTTCAGAAATATTCTAACGAAGTCTGGTGAACATTTCTGCTGAAAAATACTGGATACGGAACCAGGGTAGTAAGATCCTGTCCGATGGCTTGTTCTGGTGACTGAAACTGACCTTTAGTCCGACACATCTGTCTCTTTTTTCAAGCGTGCGGAAAAGAGACAATATCGGACGTCGGCTGAATCGGACGAAAACGAATCCACTGCGGCTCGCTCATCGATAGTCGTGGTCCCTTTTTTTAACCCTCATACGTTCCTCAGAGTGAAAATTCAATATCTTCGCATGCTGTAAAATCATTCGTCCTTGTATGTCTACGTCGTGAGATGTATTTCTTTAAAATGTGGCACTATAAATGGAACATGTAGCATGTATAGATAATTTTATAATTATGTCAGACCGAAAAGCTTCGAAAACCTTCTGGAACAATAGTTTGTGGACGACTGACGTGAAGTAGCGACGTAAGGGGAGCGCGCGAAAAGTCGAATCGCGCTTAACAACTGGGTTGTTGATTTTCACGTTTGCGGATAGTAACGAATGCGTATAAATAGAGTGTTCGCGGAGCGACTCGGCCTATTTGCTATCAACCAACTTGGTCAATAAACCATATTCCCCCCCAGCAAGTTTTTTGAAACTTTTCTTGCTTCTCATTCTCATTTTTAACTATACACACGCTCTAAAACCAAGTTTGAAAAACAAGTTAACCCCGATGTCCAAAGCGTAGGGAGCATAAAGCTCCAGGTAACTTTAAACTTATGTAAGTTTTCAACCCAGGTATAACCTGATAAAAAAAAAAAAGCGACTCGGCCTATTTGCTATTCCGAGAGAGAGGACGAGGTAAGGACTAGAGCTGTGACTTATGAGATACCCGGGTACTCGGGTTACCCGTGAGATACCCGGGTAAACAAAAATTACTCGGGTACCCGGGTACCCGGGTAAAAAGCATTACCCGGATACCCGGGTATTCGGGTAAACAAAAATTACCCGGGTATCTCATGTAAACATAAAAGCATTACTCGGGTACCCGGGTATCTCATGAATAGACTGCGGATCTTCATGCAAAATAAAAATCGTTTGCATCGTTTACAAAGCAATTCGTGCGTTTTTAGGGGGAAATATAAACTAATTTAATAATCAAGTAAAGCATATGGCGCTGTGGCACAGGTAATAATAGCTCTCGTAACCAGTTATGAGACCTCATGAGATACTCGGGTATCCCAGGACACGGCTGTCTTATAAGATACCCGGGTACTTGGCTATCTCATGAGATACTCGGGTAGTTTTGCTCTACCCGGGTATCTCATGGGTACTCGGGTACCCGGGTATCTCATATACCCGGGTAAAAGTTCGAGCTCTAGTAAGGACCACGGCCGCTCTTGGTTAGCTTTAGCACCCCGACAGGAGAGTACGGCGATAATACCTGGACGCCTGTCGGGAGTATCGGGAGAGGACGGGAGTCTGTTCCTGGTCGCTCGTTTGACATGGAGAGTTCGGCGATAATACCTGGACACCTTGTCAAGCGAGAGAGGACAGAGCACCTCCTGGTCGTTTGAACCACGGAACCTAGCTAGAGTACACGTGTGAACTTTCTAGAAAATTGTATTTCGAATTACGCATAGTACATTGAATATGTTAATCGAAATTTCCCCAACACATTTCCTGTACCAAAATCCTAATTCCACAATAAATCCATATTTTCCAGCATTTTCCTGATTTATTTCCTCGCGATGGCTACAAACATAATTTGTTGACTCAATGTGTAAAATAAAAATGTGTGAATTGTTATCCTAGTCTCTTTTATGCAGCTATTTTCGAGGAGCGTATGAGGGTTAAGTCGCTCTGCCGTAAATTGTTATAACTCCGTCCACGAAGATTGTCCTGTGGAATTAAAGCGAATCCCATCTGAGCCAACCGCTGTTTTGTTGGCTCCTAGTAATGGATACGTCGCGGATCGCTGATCGCGCGTCGCAGCGATTCTCGCGATAGTCGCGATGCTCGCGAGAAACAGCAGGGAAGGAACGGAAGTGGTCCCTCTTTCGTGTCGGGGTGACACGAAAGCTCGCGGCTAGTCGACCAGCAGACCAGCAGACCACCCGCGTCGCACCGCGAGAAACCCGAAAGAAAAGGAAAGAGAAGAATGGGAAAAGATTTTTGAACGCGCGCAGTACGTAGGTCGCGGCGCGTAAGCGAGAGGCGGAGCTATGGCTTCGAAGGGGTCAGAGGGCAGTACCAATCGCTGCCTCGTGATAACCACTCTCGCCGGCTACTCCCGATACATGGAACGACGGAACCATGGAGTCGCTACATACTCGCTCGCACTTGCACCGCACTCGCACTTGCACTCGCGCTCGCACTCGTGTTCGCAGTCGTGCCTGTGCTCGTACTCTCTCGCGCGCGCACACATTTCCGACCTCCCGATCGTTTTCTTGCGAACTTCCAGCGCATGAAATTTTAGCGACTCCGTTCTAAACTCCCGAAACTCGAATAAAGATGAGATTGATATGATTTTCATTTATGGGGAAAGTCGACAGTGTTTAAGAGAAGCGGTGCGATTGTGCAAGGACCGATTTCTTAATCGTAATTGTCCATCAGTTTCTGTTTACTTCAATTTAATGAATAAATTCCGTGAAAATGGTGGTATTGAATACAAATGTACGAAGGTGAAGACTGTAAGGAATGAAGTTACTAATTTTTACATTTCAACGTTTATGCTACTACGACTCCTCGAAAAAAACATCTTTTCCGAGCCTCCCTACCTTTTATTTGTTTAATAGCTATGATAATATAGTTTTGAAAACGTTTTGAAACGTCAGATGGTTACGTACCTTCAAGTAGAATAGAATATAATTTGAAAATAGTCGCATGAATTTAGGATGAAGATCTTTGAAATTTAAGTTTAATTTAATTTCAATTTAAGATTTTATTAACACATTACTGACCGGTGATTCTTGCATAAGTTTGAGAAATCTATGGTACATGGGTAAACACTTTTCCATGGTAATTTCAATGGCAACAGCAATTTTTATTGTGAGCTAACAAGTCACCCTCAATAACGTCATCTAATAGTTTCATTTAAGACTGTAATGGAAAAGAAAATGTCTCTGCTTCCCTGTTGTACAGCACTATTATTGAAAGTCCTATTGGAAGGTAGGTAAAGTGTTAAGAAATTTTTGAAAAATGAGATTCGTATTGTTCCGTCTTAGAAACAGAGATTAATCGACGTGATTTCATTGGTTGAAGAGGCAATCGGACGTTTCGAAACGACCCGTTATCCGCGCTCCGCGTTATCCTGTGCGTTCGTGCGGCGAGATTCGTTCGGATCGCAACTAAATAATTTCGTGTTTACGAAATGGATAGGCCGATAAATAGAGAAAATGAAACGAGAGCGTGCGCACGTGTGCTCGTTTAATTACGAAGATGCAAACGCAATTACCTATCGAGCGCGAAGAATCGCGGTAACAAGATTGGATCGCTCGAATTCGGTTTCGTCGCCGCATCCAAGGCCGAACGATTTATCACCGGAATCAATCCAATCGCGTTTTCCGAGAGAGCAAAGCGTCTCGGCGAACGACACGTCACGGCTCTCGCATAATAGTTCGATTTGTACTCGTCGCTTTTCGAAAACGACGCGTCCTCCGGCTTTGTCGCGTATCGATTCTATTCCTCGTGCATTTTCCTACTTCGTGATCGATCTTTCGAATGCGACAACCTTCGTGCTGATCGTACTTGTTTCGCGCCTCGCGACCCGAACTCGTGCCATAGTAAAAGTATTGGAAATTGTTTTTAATAAAATTGTAGTTTAAAATAAACAATTTTTCAAAATTGGATCACCTTCCAAATTCTAAGAAATTCTCAACAGATGCGGAATATGTCTTGAAGATGTTTGAGGTTTCTGAATGAAACGAAATGAACCAGGCCAGAATAAATACGGACAGATAATTCTTCATAAAAATATTAGGTAGGCAAGAAAGTAATTTCGGTATTTTATACATTCTTTTATTATTTATTCTATTTGGCAAAAGATTATCGAACAAAAGGGAAAATATAAAAGAATATTAAAATACCGAAATTACTTTCTTGCCTACCCAATACTTTTATATAATAAAAATTATATAATAATTATCTTTATTACAACAGTTTTTGTGCATTTCCCTTCTAAGAAAAATTTACGTTAAGTCTTTGTTCTGTTGTAAACATTTGTGTAAAAGGACCTCGGTCCGTTTATAATAAATATAATAATAATAATAATTACATTGAAACCAAAGATAATCCTCTTTGATTGAAACATGAACATGCTGAACTCTCGGATAGCTAATGCCATCGATAGGCTATTTCGCGAAGCTGAAACCTTTCTGTTATGTCGACTGAACTCGCAGAAAGCGCGACTCTTTACTATTTCGGTGTCGCACCCCATGTTACCGACATCTTGGTTATCGACAGGTCATCTTGATTACCGACGCACCGACCAGATACTGTTAAAGACTGCCAGCGCCCGTGTTATCCCGCGGTAAGGTAAGGGGGCGCAATGGGCGGGATGGTAACGGTGGAAATTACAGTGACCTGAAAGACCACGTCGCTAAAAGTTCCACCACTAGTATAAAAGTGTAGATAATTTCTTTTACGTCTATGTATGGATATGCGATAGAATATAAGTTTATATATATATGTACAATATCAACACTTTATGTATGAACATAAAATTAATAAATAAAAACAATGTCTTAAAGAACCGCTTGTATTGATTGAACCACCTACTCTTCCCAAATGTCTGGCTCAACAGTGAATTGTACTACTGAAATTCCGAATACCTCCCTCGATATCATATTCTCCTAATACAAAGTTCAATTTTCGAGGAAATCGAAAAATTTTCGGAAATTTTCGACCGTCTGACTTGACGTTGAGTTGTTCTATTGAATTTTCGAAAATTTTCGAGCGTGTGACTTGACGTTGACTTGTACTACTGAAATTCGGATACCTCCTTCGACATCATGTTCTCCTAATACAGAGTTCAATTTTCGAGGTTTTCGAAAAATTTTGCCAATTTTCGGCCGTCTGACTTGGCATTGACTTATACTACTGAATTTTCGAAAATTTTCGAGCGTCTGGCTTGTCGTTGACTTGTACTACTGAAATTCCGGATACCTCCTTCGATATCATATTCTCCTAATACAAAGTTCAATTTTCGACAAAATCGAAAAAATTTCGGAAATTTTCGACCGTCTGACTTGACGTTGAGTTGTACTACTGAATTTTCGAAAATTTTCGAGCGTCTGACTTGACGTTGACTTGTACTACTGAAATTCCGGATACCTCCTTCGACATCATGTTCTCCTAATACAGAGTTCAATTTTCGAGGTTCCTGAAAATTTTTGCCAATTTTCGGCCGTCTGACTTGGCATTGACTTATACTACTGAATTTTCGAAATTTGTCGAGCGTCTGGCTTGACGTTGACTTATACTACTGAAATTCCGGATACCTCCTTCGATATCATATTCTCCTAATACAAAGTTCAATTTTCGAGGAAATCGACAGATTTTCGGAAATTTTCGACCGTCTGACTTGACGTTGAGTTGTTCTACTGAATTTTCGAAATTTTTCGACCGTCTGACTTGACGTTGACTTGTACTACCGAAACTCAATTTTCGGGAATTTTTGAATTTCATAGGGAGGAAAGAACACATTAAGTATTGTAACTAATATTCTTTATTTTTCATCAAAAGATTACAATATTATATGTATGTGTATTGTGGCGAAGTGAAATTAAGGTGTCTAGCAGCATTGTGGAGACGAAGATACGAAGATCCATGCGAATACGAATGTAGGTAGTTTCTCCTCAGGCAGCGACAGCTAATTTTTATTTCAATCAGCGTAATCCTCGTCAAATTCTGCATCAGAGAGGAGTGTAACTTACTGCGTACTGAAGTGCTAGGAACAGAGAGGAACACAATTAGCACACGATGATTACATAGACATTGGGGAAAGTAATGGAATTATAGGAGCTCGAGGCTCGAAGCAATATTATTCTCATTGTAACAAACATCAAATGAACAAGCATGAATAATATATTTTGTTCTAAGGCAACCTGATATTGCAAAATGTTATGGAAAGGAATAGGTTTGAAATAATCGTGGATATTAATTTATGCGATGTGTGTTACGAGATATGCTTTGTTTGTTACACGATGTCAATTGGTGTGATATGCATTTGATGTATTGTTAGTATGAAAAAGTTTGTAAATAATGTATAACTTGCAATATTTGTAATGAACCAGTGTAATCGCGCCTGATATTATGTTTTAAATTTATTAATAAGTAAAAAGTTGTACATATACTGTTACAAATGTTTAAAATATTGAATATAATGTTTTTAAAATGTATGAAAATGTTTTAATTTATTTATTTTTAAATAAAAATTATAAATTAGCGTGGAATGGATAGTATGGATTTCAAATTACCGCGTTTTGACCCGTTAGTTGTGTAACACAACTATCAGATGGCGTTCGATTTCGTGCTAACAGAAAAATACATTGAGTGACACTACCGTGACTAAAACTTTGTGTGGGGGCAGCACTATACGGGCGCGATCAAAACCTGGGTGTGAGCACTCTCTGTTCCTCTCTGGTCAGATTTAATTGGCTTGATTTTTTATGGGTGTCTCGGTATCGATTTTAGAATGTATTTCCGTAAGAACTATACTTAGATGATTATTATATAATAACAAATTTTTTGAATTTTAATTATTGTATTACACGCATTACATGCATGAAGCCATTTCTAATTAATCACAATATTCAATTTTGCATAGTCAGCTATTCTAAAAGCAACATGATTCTCTTAGTGAGCGATTACTGTTGTCTTTAAACTTTAAATCTTTAAACAACTTTGAATTAAATCAAAGGTGTTCTACCAATCAAAAACCAGCGAAGAATGTCTTTAGAGGGAATGGCGGGATCTAAAGGACAGATGGCGCTTCTATGATCGTTTCAAATTAAACCGAAAAGTCGTTACATACTTGTGCAGACTTGCTCGATCCTGGTTGTCCCGCCAGTGGCACGAAATGGAGTTTGTCGTTCCTTTTATACATTTTGTTAGTGAAGACTATTAGTTGTGTGCTTTGTATACTTTCTGGTGGAAACAAAACGAGGCAATTAATTACTTGCTTTTCAATTGGAGTAAAAAAGGCGAGTATCCCGGCGAACAGTCTTTTGATTTTATTTAATTCACCGCGGTTAGTTACACACTGTTACTCATTAACGTATTTCTGTATTTACATTGTATTTTGTCTTCGAACAACATTGATAATTAATTTTCGCGTCGCTAACATCACAGTGGAACACAATATTCAATTTTCTCTGTTAAAAATGTTCGTTTACTAAAAATTAGATCTGTCAGTTAGAATTAATAATAGACAGGATGTGATGAATCCTTAAAAGTGTGGCTCGTAAGTTTGAAGTCACTTTTAGTACTGTTAAATTGTAGCACGATATTTAATTGAATCTTTAAACTATAACACAATGCTAAAATTTTATTATTTTATCAAAATATTACAAAAATATTATTGTGTTTATGTTGTCTTACAAGTTGTCTTCTTTCATGATTATTATATACATTTGTTGCACCAATATTTTATATATACACATCTATTGTTACAATAAAAAATATTTATCCTTATTCATTACTATAAATTAAATATTTTGATGTTTTTCAGATTTTAAACATGGCTATGAAGTCCAAAGAGAAAATCAGGGCAATGGTTGCCAAAGAAATCTTAGATATTCATAATAACTTTATGGATGTAAAGAAATCTATTAATGTTAGTATGGAGAGCACCATAGAATATTTGCATACTTTATTGGATCAAATACCTGAATCAATGTCTGGTCCATTAATCACAAAAACCCCGAAGATATTAAGAAAAAGGGGAGCGCAACGTATAGAGACTATCCCAGAGAATGATGTTATCACTATCGATAGCAGAATGTCAGATGAAGTATTCAATATTAAAGAGAATCAGGACAGTTCATTGGAAGTGACACGTGGTCGATCGAAGAGAAAAGCTTCGGAAAAGGCAGCAGACAATATCAGAAAACAACAATCGTTGTCGCTTATATCAAAGCTGAGAAGACCCTCGAGCATTGAAAGAGAAGATGAACCCATAAAGGTTTGTACAGTACTCAAATTGCTTAAACTATATACTCTATCACATGTATTTTAAATTAAAACAACAAATTTACAGACCATACGCGCAAGTCGAACTAAAAGGAAGAAAAGTGTAAGGAGCAGCTCGGATGAAGAATCTCAAGGTCCCACGAAACACAGTAAAACAGAAGAAAGTATCCTGGGTGACAGAACCTCGAAGAATGTACTGGAAGAGCAAGTAGATAATAATAATCGTACTTTAACGGAAGACATGATGATAGAAGAGGAGAAGAATGAACCACCAACGAAGACCTCGTTAACGTTGAAACCCAATAGGAAGAGAACGCTTTCGTCGAGCAACAAGAAATTGAACAGTGATATTATGAACGACACGGTAATCGCGCCAACCTCCGACGGACTCGACGATCGTTCTTTGTACGAGGACGCGATCGAGAAAACGATGCCGATAATGAATTCCACGATGAATCTGAACACCACTCACGTTATAAACAAGATGATGAACGTAACAGTAGTTCTAGAACCATTGTCAATGACGACAATGAACGAAACAGTGACACTGAACGGGCACAAGATAAACGACACACAGAAACTTAGCCAGACAAGGGAGAGCAAGTCGCAGTCCGAGTCTAATTCTAGAACGTTGAAGATTCGATCGCAGCTTGAATTCAAGGTGCCCGAACCGAAGCGTCAAACACGTAGCACGTCGAAGAGTCGAACGCCTAGAACGTCGAAGACTCGATCGCCTAGTACGTCGAAGACTCGGTCGCTTAGAACGTCGACGAGTCAGTCGCCTTCTTCGAAAACCCTGCAGGACAGGATGCAAGAGTTGAAAGATGCCATGGCAAACAAAGAGTTCGATGATCTGATAACGGAGGATGAATCGTCGCCGGAGATCAAGAAACACCGACCCCAGTTGAAAAAACAAGAGATTCGGAAACGACAGAAGCGTATAACGGACTCCTTAACGTCGAGCGAGGACGAGATTCTCAGCACACCTGCAAAACCAACTTCGAAGGAGGTGAAGTCGGGCATGACCTTGCAAGAGATAAGGAACACGTACAAATCAAACGCTTTGTTTAGTCCTTACGCGAAAGAATCGGTTAAGAAGAGGGTCGAAGCGTTCGAACATGCGGGCGGAGTAAGTCCAAAACCTGCGATCGATATCAATGCATCAACTAGATTGACTAGAACAAAAACACGAGCTTTGGCTGCTGCACAAGAAGATGGTACCAATACCACAAAGCCTACAGACAAATCGGTTGCACAGAAATTGGCGCGCAAATCACTGGCGAAGGCTAAGAAGATCTCCTTGGTGAAACAAGCTAAGGAGGCAGAAGATTACAAAGAGGTAATGCTGTTTTCTGGTATAATGCCCGATGTTTAACCCGTTAGGGATGACGTCTCTACGTCGGATACAGAAGGTCAGATTATTAGAAAAATATCAAAAAGTTTAAATCATCATGTACCGTCTATCATACACATGTAAATCGACAACGCGTCGTCGTCCCTGAAGGGTTAATAGAATATTTTAACAGCAAAGGCTGTTGCTGATATAAATGCTAGTAGCGAACGTGTTAATACAGAAGGTATTTTAATGTTATTCTTCCAGAACAAGGTTCAATCTGTTAAGAAAATGCAAAGACTGGCGGACAAAGGCCCTCAACCTTCGCAGCAGAAGATTACACCGTTGAAAAAATCAAAGATTCAACTTCCAATGTCTGTTAGTCGTATTCCACAAACTCCTTCGAACTATCCTGTCACACATAATGTAAGAATTGGAACATTTCTACAAATGAAATTCTTTAAAATGGAGTATTTTGTAATGACGAATTCAATTTTCACAGATTAAGCCATTGAGTGCAGTGCGCACAAACATCATTACATCAGTAGATTCGTTCATTCAGACTTCAAAACCGACGAACAAACGCAACTCGTTGGACAAATTGGAGGAGAAAAAGCGCAAAATGAACGACGAGGATGCGAGAAAGAAACGGGAGGAGACGCTGAGACTTCAAACGGAGGAGAAGAGAAGGTAGGATATTACAGATTAACTGAATTTCAGGATAGTAATACATTATTTTCTACTGATCAAAGTAATTAAACAATTAGAAGTTTTTCTATTTGGCTCCTGCTTCTTGAAATTGATACAAGCAATTTTTATTTTGCATAAAGATCCGCAGTCTAATGATGAGACTAGATTACAAATGAGTATTATAACGTATGTGTTTGGTAAAAAAGGAAACGGCAAGAAAAGGAACTGAAGAATAAGTTGGCGAGAGAGGCGAAAGAGAAATTGGAGGTGGAGAAACGTCAGAAAGCTGAGAAAGACAGAGAAGAGAAAGCGCGTTTGGCGCAACAAATGCAGGAGAAGCAACGCGAGGAATTGGAGAAAAAACGCATGGCTCAGTTGCAACGAGCTCAGGTATGTGTCACGTTTAATCCTTATTCAGAGTGTTCCACAGGTGACTCGATTACCTCGAATAAACTTCTAAACCACGCTCTTTATTCTGAGGAATGTCCAAGGATCAAAAATGTTTGAAATTGTTTAAAGTTAAATGAAACTTTACTCGAAATGTTCTTATGGATCGTAGGAGAAAGAAGAGAGAAGAAGACTAGAGGAACAGCAACGTTTGCAGCGTTTGCAGGAGCAAGAAGAAGCGGAAAGATTATTGGCTGAACAAAGACGTCGGGAACAGGAGGCTGAGAAACGGAAAGAACTTGAAGTGAGGGCTCAGCAACATAATCACGCCGAAGCATTGAGAATAAAGAATCAACTGCTTCAAGCGCAAGTAAGTGTTTATCCATTAGCACCTCTCTCATAAATTGTGAACATGAGGAAATCGTGAGAAAAAAATCTCACTTTTTACCAAAATAATGTTTTAATATGAATTTGTTTAGGCAAAATACGCAAACAAATATCATCCGGGTCCAATAAACTACATTTTGGACAGTGAACCTGACGAAGATGGGTCAGACAACGAGAGCAATCCAAAACATGCCATTCCATACTGGGCACAATGTAAGTTCATCTCATAAGTTTATTTAAGATTATAAGATATGTGCAAAATAAGACGTGCAATGTGATCACTAGTTTGTTGATGTTTCGATGTATTAAAAATTTGGCTTAAAAATATTAATGACGGTTTAATTTAACATACAAAAATTAAGAGAAATTCACTAATTTCAGCACAAGTGCGCAGAGGACAACTTTTGATGCAACGATACATCCCGACGAAAGCAATTCTCAGATTCTTCGACTCGAGAAAGTGCACGCCAGACTTGACCGTGTTATTCCAAGGTATAGACCGAAGTAGATTGAAGCGTACGTCCAGCGCAATCTGGAAGACGCCGCCCCGTTATTCCATGATGATGAACGAATAAAAGGAAAGTACAGTTCATCGAATGCAATGTTGTTAATTACCGCGTTAAGCCTTAAATTGCAAGTGCCTACTAATATCATGTCGTAATGCATGTAATAGGAAAATGATGTTATATCATACTGACCGTCGGAACGATATAATCATTTTGAGATAATATCAATGATCGTAAGACTGTTGGTTCTTATTTTTTTAATCTCATTGTACTAATTTTACGAATTCGACCGACAGTAGTATTCATTGGATTTTATTTATGCCGTATTAATAAAAAGTTATAGCAATGCGAAAGTTTTTTTTACCAAGAAATAGTTTTTATTTGATGTAATTTGGCTTAATTAGTTATGTGCCTTGATCATTCCTAACGCTGTGCATTGAAAAATATAGGAAACGTTCTCAGTTGTCAAGGTATCGTCTATACATTGCGACTTCGTTTTCTGTGAAATAGACATTTTGTGGATGTAAAAGTGTTTTTGTAAACAATATTTACCGTCAATCTAAATCACTCACGTCAATTCCTTTTGCTTCTGTAAAATCGACGGTAACTTCGGTGTTCGGATATGGTCCAACGATTTTAATCTTAAATGTGTGTATATAGGTATCTAAAGGAAGCATTATTTTCGTAATACATAATATACTCAGTGTATACTGTATACTTTGCGAGAAAACAAAGGATCGTACATAAGAAACACTTGTTAACAATCTCACAAAATTAACGCTTTTAGTCATTTAAAATAGAAACATACTCACGTGTAATAACGAGGTATCCAAAATTGGGTAATCCATAAAAGCTAGCATGAGTGACTTATCTATAGCCGAGATTGTAAGTCTTCTACCATCTATCACGGGGCGTTCGCGTTCAGTCATCGCGGATTTCACAAAGTCGGGGATATCATCCTTGGGTTCTTTTATTAATTCTCCTGTACCTCCCTTTAACAACTATTTAACGCGAAGGTAATAGTAATAATTAGACTGCGTATCTTTATGCAAAATAAAAATTGTCGAAGCACGATAACAGTTTTGTTGACTAATGTAATTAAAGAAAGTCGATGATTACTTTCACGGTAGTGAAACTTGAAGATCTTGCAATGTCAGCTGGAAATCTGTAGTCGTCGAAGTATTGGTATGCTGGGATCGTAGGCAAAATTGGTGACCATGCTTTAAAAGTGCCAAAGGTTGATATATAACGTCCCCCAAACGTCCATAAGCGTATCGTGCAATCTGTGCTGCCACTTAAAACAACAGAGATTGTTTAGCATGTGCTAACAAAAACTTATTTTAATGTATTTTGAGATTGTTCAATAAAATTAATTTGAATAATTAACATTCTGGACATCATAAAGCAGTCTAGTTATATCGAATAAGGAGTAATATATTCTTATAGGTACGAACTTCAAATTTGTAATTACCTATTCAATTGGTGATTAAAAATTTTAGTAGAGGTGTGTGAAAATTCAAATTGTTGGATCAAAAAGTTTATTCCCGTTTATTTGATCCCGAATAAAATTTTCAGGTTCTCGTACACCTCTAGAAATTAGTAGTGGATAATTAAAATTACCTCACGATGATACGTGCATCAGAAATGATCTGCACAGATTTAATAGGTTTCGTATGGCCGCGTACGGAAGTGAGTAAAAGCGGCAACGGTTGATTCCTGGTAGCTCTTTTTGCTCCTCCATCGATTCTGTCTTTCCATAAAAATGGAAACTCCAGTTTTAAAAGAGGCATGCATACCTCAGAAGTTTCTGGCATCAAATAGTTCGTGAGAAGCCAAACCTTAATATATCCTCTATTATGACCTAAACCATTTAGAGTAAGATTATTTTATAGTTTTTTAACACAAGATAGCACGTTCGAAAAGTGTATTGTATTTTCGTATGCTTTGCCACAGAGTAAATAGCTCTATAAATAATACAGATCATAATGTTTATGTTAAATTGTGTGGCATTAATCTATGATCAATAAATTTTGTTGTAAAAACAAAAACTTGCATACACGTTCTTTCTTTTACCTGTTACGAGGAAGTCGTTCTTTGGATCCGTTGCTAATGATAATGCACAGTCACCGTCCTTATGAATGACTGAGAAGGCTTCTAAAAATCCACCGCCAGGATGATGACTCCAGACTTGTATCAGACCAGAATCAAGAGAGACTAACAATGTCCCAACATTGGGCTTAGCTAATCGAGAATTTAGAAATAACATGGCTCGCACAGCAACAATTCGTATAATGTTCAACGCTGATTGTTGGTGCTTACAAACTTTATGATATTGTCTATAGATTGCATATATAATTTTGTTTGTAGTATTTGTTTATAATGTTAAAGTACTATCATTTACCTATCTGCTAAATTTTGCATTTGATCACTTTCCCGATAAGTCTCCTTCCCACCACCTTCATCTTTTTTGTATCTTACGTTAAATCTGTTTAATATTATGCGTTTTCAATTAATTTGTAGAATAATATTGTTGAAAAGATACTGTTCATGCCTTCACACCTAGCTGTTGGATTCTGTACTTCGTATTTTCTGTATGGTTGACCCGTTTCCAATCTCCAGAGTATTATTTCTCCATTATGTGTTGCCGTTGCTAATACTTGAGGGTACCATATAGCCGAGCAAAGAATATCATCAGTATGATTCACTCCCCAACTTTTTATAAATATATTTGTGTCAGAAGTTGCAAATTCGACGACTTGACGATTCCAACCACAAGACAAAATTCGATTTTCTATCCAAGCGAGACTTGTTATTTCACTAAATTAAGACAGTAAGAAGGATAAAAGCTCGAGGTATATTTAGTGTCTGAGCTATTCAGTGAATTAGAAGTTAAGAGCAAATCGATTAACACAAATGTGTACAATTTTTGTAAACGTAAAATAGACGTGTACTTTTTTTTGTCAAGTGCCATATTTCTCAAACAGGTACCCGTATTGAAATTCCAAATTTTCAATGATCCATCTCGAGCACCAGTTACAAGTAACTGATCAGCTTGATCAAAGCAAGCCGCCGTAATCTCAACATCATGATACTGACCATATAAAAATTGACTATGTGCATGTGTTACCAAGTACAAGCGAATTCCAAGCCAAGGGTCCCAGATTATTATACATGAATCTAGCCCAGTGGAAACGATCTAAATATATAAAGAATGATATCTTATGGTCTTACATTATTTTATAAAGTACAGTGGGTGTAAAAGTGTACATACACTTTTTCAAATGGAATAACTGTTTTATAATTGTACCAAACACCTTATTTTTTATAATCAATAAGAAGCATCGGTTTATGAAATGACATGCAATAAAGATTTTCGAAAAAATTATTATTTACAATGTTACATGCAAAAATAAAAAAGGCATTTTTTAAAACTTTTTTTATTTGGGCCTGTAATGAAAATTTAAAATTTGTTTTATAGATCTATGGTAGTTATACACATACTGAAAATTTCCTTGAAATTTTTTGACACAGGAAAAAACGACATGCATCGAAATCAATTATAAAAAAGTTATTCTATCTTAAAAGGTGTAGGAACACTTCGTACACTCACTGCATACAGAATTCTAAACTAAGTGAAACAGTACCACTTTATAAAGATGATTGTACAGAACACAGCTAACTGGTTTTGTGTGAGTATAGCCATCTGATACTTCTTCGTTAATGACAGGATCGCAAACAACCACAGCAATCATTACACTAGCAACGATCATTTTATGATTCAATGAATTGTAGACGATAGTCATTAATGTATGTTCCCCTAACTCGCTTGGAAGACCATTGTACGTCTATAGACATTGAAACAAATCTCTGATCACATCTTAAAGCACTGAGATTATAAGTAGACTGCGATTTTCAATTGATCGATCACAATGAACAAGAGTCAAACAGAAATTTCTTTCTACGTTTAATAACTTTGATAAACTGAGAAATTGCACCAATTCATTTTTACCATAAACGCATAAAATTCACAGTCTAATTATAATTAAGTAAAAAAAATTATTGTCGTTACCTGAATACAAGATCGTGCTGACACATCCCATACTTTGATGCATTTGTCATTCGAGAGAGAGTATACACGTTTACCATTATTCTGAATTACTAAACTGCAAATAGCTGCGTGGTGTCCTTGGAGAACACAAGTTGGTCGTTTCGTCACAAATGGGTTCCATACTCGCACTATGCAATCAGGTCCTCCAGTCACTAACATTGGGTTTTCTAGATTTTTTTTAAATTTGTAGAAACATTAATGATTAAGACTGTTAGCCTTGCGTTATAAAAAGTACCTTCATTAACAGTGAAACAAGTTATTCCCATATTGACTTTAAATTTATATTGCATTCTTGTTCCTGTGAAATCGCTAAACAGCAATGAACAAATGGAACATCTGCTGCTGGACATAAAAGCTTTTAGACTCCCATAGTAAGCTACCTGCTTTACCCAATCCGTGTGCATTCTTTTCAGTTCCATGACTTTCAGTCCTGGTACTGCATCCTGTATTTGAAATCAGTATCAACTGGTTCATTACCTCCGAAGAGGTAAAGCCACTCTTAAAGCACGCAAAACATTAATTTTGAGAATTTTTTACAAGAATTTCATGAAAGAAATAAAAACTCTATTTGCAAAATCAGACTTGTTCTTCTAGAGTGGCTTTCAATTACTTCAAATTACTGGGCAATTAAATGGCTTGCCTTTAGAACAGGCTCATAACGAACGAATAATACATCTCGCTGGGGATTTTGTTTAAATGGACCTCTATCCACTGGAGAGAATGAAATAACTTTAATGGATCCACTCATATCTCCAAGCACAATGTACGAGTTGTCCTTGATATTTTTACTGAAGTAGTAATTCATACAAGTGACTGCTGTTTCAAGACTTGATATCTACATGCATTGTTTCTGCCATGAAAGAAGTATCACTTATAAAATTAGTTAATGTCTACTGAGAATCTAACGAACCACCACTCGGAGATCAAATTTTTTGGCCACGCTGTCATAGAATCTCAAATCACATTCGGTAGAGCTTATACAGACTATTTGCACATCTGGCATTACTATCATATCAGTTATTAAAGTTTGTTGTACTTTTAAGAAGGCTGTAAGAAAAGCAAATGTTAAATATTTCCTAAGACTGCATAAATGTAAAGTTGAAAAATACTAACCACTAGTCGATTGTACAGTACGTTCATATTTCAGATCCAGTGACCAATAATTCATAATTCCTTCTTTAGTGATTGTTAAATAACATCCTCTTTGAAAACCTCCAGTTCTGTCCTAAAACCATTATGAAAGTACAGTATTAATATAAATGTAATCAGAATGTAAGTTTACTTAAGCATTTTTATTTGTACAGGGAGAATCTCAGGACAGAATACGATTTTGTGTATAGCTGTACGATGGTTTGACTTTATCAGTTGAGGAGCATCTGTTATTGGAAGCTTCAATATCTGCTGATGTAGGGCAGTATCTTTTTTCTGGAATTCTAATAATAAATATGAAATAAATTCATCCCATGTTACGTTTCCATCTCTTTTTCTGTTCATCTGTAATTGGTATATATAATAAAATGATATTCACATAGATATTAATCCCTTGTTTCTATTTTCACCTTTTTAAATAGCACTCCAAACTCATCATCAGGTAGTGCAATATGTAATATATGTTTAAAAGCATCATTCAGTTGAAGAATGTCCATTTCTTCATTTTGTGACATCTGCAAATATAAAATTTTGTAAAGTAAGATACGCTATCTATCTTTATTTACATTATTTAATTTTGTTTCATTATTATTATTATATACATATTAAAAATTCGAATGATTGAATATTTTTAAAATATACCAAAAAGACTTCGTGTAAACGCATCAAGTTTTCTTCTGTGCATTGCTCTTCTATACTGCTTGTTTTGAAGAAATCATCGAAAGCTTGTTTAACACTAAATAATAAATATATATATTTATTACGCTAGTCTATAATGTTTTGTTAATATAATACAGAATGATACTGACCTAATACCATTTATGTGAATGTCTTTCATTGTTTCAAATATGAACTGAGTTTTACTTAATTTGCAAAACAATCATATAAAAAGTAGATAAAATAAATAAACTATATAAATATAAAAATAATGTACTATGATATCCTCCACATTTTGACAGCAGTAAGGTTTCAAAAAAATATGACAGTCCTTTATTATATTAACTTCAAAAAGTTTCTTTCAATAAAAAAATAATATATTGTTAACATTTAATTAAGAATACATCGATTTTCATCTGCTGATATTTTTATATGCATTTTTAATACAAAACATATGTAGAAATAGGTATTATTAACATTAATCAACACTTGCCCATGTTTCATACATGGTCAGGGTTATGAGGAAAATAATCAATAACATCACCTGGAAAAATCGATTGTCTACAATATGTACATAGTTAGATGTAGACAAGTGCAATAGTATGATGTTCTAAAACATCGAGTTATTTCATTACAAATTATAATTAATTCTCATAACATCTTTTAAATGGAGTTATTTAAAGCTCTGAGTTTATTTAACAGAGGAAAGTATGAAGAATGTGCGGCAATATGTTCAGAATTGTTAAGAAAAAATCCGTTAGACCAGGTATAAAATTTCATTAATTATCTCTTATGCAATGTTAATTACCATACCAATGTATTTTATAACAGGGTGTGTGGGTATTGAAAATGCGTGCCTTAACATTACAAGTATACGTGGACGACATAGAAGGAGAAGAAGAAGGAATTGCCGAGAGCTTACTGGATAATTATACTATATCTTCTATGCCTAGACCTGGAACATCCTTAAAAAATCCTGGCACCACTCATATAGGACAACATCTGAGACCTAAGACGCAATCAGGTTTGATTTAAAATCTTTAACGTATCTCTACATAATAAACTGCATATTCTATTACAAACGAATATTAATTTAGTATAAATTTTGTAGGAAGGCCACTCACAGGAGTTGTACGACCTGCCACGCAATCTGCAATATCTCAGTCATTCGAGCAGACATTGAGAACAGCAAGAACTGCTATGACTGCCAAACCAATCACAGCAAATTCTAGTCGCAGTGTTAGGTACACTCTCTGAATTTTTCTCAGATTATCTATTAACGCTACACCTACCACGAGGGGTCAAACGACCCATTTCAGATTTTTTATTTTATTTCGCACAAAATATAAATAAATTTAATCTTGTTATGTTTATAATACCATACATATTAGTCACGTTTGATGGTTGGTAGGTTTAGTATTAATAGGATTTTCAATGATTTCACTATACAAAAGGAAAGTTAACAAATTATGAACAATGTGTTAATAACTTTGTATTTAGATTAGGCACAGCATCCATGCTAACAGAACCTGGAGGACCATTCATACAACTGTCTCGCTTAAACATTGCAAAATATGCTAGTCAACCCAACATTGCAAAACCATTGTTCGAATATATATATTATCATGAACATGATGTTAGATATGTAAGTATGCTTCACTCGAGATATCTAATTAACGATGAAATTTTCATTAAAAGTATTCTTAGGCACTAGACTTAGCAGTCCAAGCAACGCAAGTTTGTCAATACAAAGATTGGTGGTGGAAAGTTCAACTTGGCAAGTGCTATTACAGTTTAGGATTGGTAAGAGATGCTGAGCAACAGTTTAAGTCAGCATTAAAGGATTGCAAAACTATCGAATCTATCCTGAGACTGCTCAGAGTGTACATTAGGCTAGATCAACCGCTGACTGCTTTAGAGACCTGTAAAAAAGGTCTCGAGTATTTTCCTAACGATGTGAACATTCTTACTGAGATGGGACGCATATTCGACGGCTTAAACAATGCAAGCATGTCGTTAAAATATTATAAAATGGTTGTTCAGGAAGATGCATCGCATACGGAAGCCATAGCCAGCATCGGCATGCATCATTTTTATAATGATCAGCCAGAACTGGCTTTACGTTTCTACAGGTAAAAGTGAATATACAGGTTGTCCACTGCAATCACACTCATCCTATTGCAACTCCAGATTTTCTACAAATTTGATTACAAGAAAAAGAGTAAACTTGACATGCAAAACCTGTAAATATAACTGATAAGAGTGACATGAAATTAAATTTACTCTTATTCTTGACATAGACGATTGCTACAAATGGGTGTGTATAATGTTGAGCTATTTAATAATCTCGGATTATGCTGCTTTTATTCCCAACAATATGACCATGTTATATCATGCTTCGAAAGGGCACTTAATCTTTCCACGGATGAAAACGCGGCTGACGTATGGTATAACATATCTCACATTGCTCTAGTAGGTATAGAAACTATTTCTAAGTACACCCTTTCCCAGATTTACACGACTTTCCAGTATTCTGAGGATCTTCTGTGTAAATCGGGGGATAGGTGTCGGTCTTGTTCTTTTTTATAGTTAAGTTTGTAAATAATTTCAGACAGTAGGTGACATAACAATGGCAGAAGAATGTCTGAAGCTTTCTATTGTAAGCGACAACAGACATGCCTTAGCGTACAATAATCTTGGAGTCATACAAATAAGAAATGGTAATCTAACAGCAGCTCGAACGTACTTCCATGCCGCTGCGAATATTGCAAATTTTATTTATGAGCCTCACTTTAATAGTGCCTACTTAGCTTACGAGGTAATTACCTCGCTTTCTATAAATTAGCTTATCAAAATTTATATTTAAGAATTATCCTGTTATAAATCTTATAAAATTCCGTAGGTTGGAGACTTGCAGACAAGTTATACTGCGGTCCAAAAATCTCTAAGTGCATATTCCGGGCATTGCGATAGCAAAATTCTTCTAAAAAGATTGGAGAAATACTTTTCACACGTGTAAACTGTAACATGAATAGAGAGCAATTCTTTCGTGTTATAAAAATGATATATTTTATTTGATGTTTGATTTCAATTTTACAGCTAAAATTATGTACACAATTTATATATGTATATATATATATATATATACGTTTATGTATGTAAAGAGTAGAAATTGCGACTAGTACGAATCTGACAATTAATAAATTAAGCATTTTTTAATAGGAATGTCGCTTGCGGAAAACTTGGTTAACAGAAATGCGATTTTTAAAAATGAGGAATCATCCTGGAAGATTGTATAAATAGAATAATTGTAATATTCATCGATAAATTATTCGGTATCACATTGGCCAATTCTTTTTATCAGATTTATATATAAATATATAAGCATTTACTAATTCACTCGACTGTCATTCACTGTTTCATACTCTAATGAATATATATATATATAGGTAATTGCAATTGACATACAAACTGGTGATTCCCTAAAATGCATAGTAATAAATGTATATGCACCTATTTTATCTAGAGAAAACTCAATATGACGCACGCTTAGATTCTACGAATTATACAGTATATTGTAGGCTATGCTCTGTTGAATTATTCAATGTCTTCATTAATTTGTGCACAAATACTGAACAATGTACAGTCTTATTATTATAAATGATGTATATTTTATTTTATGTAGTGTGAGATATTACCAGCCACGATATTACAAAATAGAATAAAAATATTGGATAAACAGCTAAAGCTTTCCTTCCTACCGGTTGACTGTCACCAAGAAATGCCATTGATGCTAGAATATATTAAAAATGCTGGTGATAAAGAACACAGAGTAAAAGGATTCAAAAGAAATGTGTATAATCCTATACTAACCATATGTTGCCCATGCAAATCCAGTCATGGAAATAAAGAACCTTAAACTAAACAGGAAAGTTGTTTGCTCTGCCATTAAAATGATTCTACATAAAATTAGAGCTATAGCAGTGGGCAGCAAACAGTATCCTAAGACGCAAATACTTTGGAAGAAAGATCTGTAACATATTAGAAAATATTCAAGAGGTTGAAATCGAAGCGAAAAAACAGGAAGCACATTAACATACAGAATTGAAATTAATTTGGTCCAGGATACAATTATTTTAAAACAAACTACAACATTTGCATTCACTTACATATTGCCACCTAGTAATTTTGAATTCAGCGTAACAACCATAGACCCAATCCATACAATTACAAAAACCTCTGCAAATTCTGGTCCCCCGTCATTCGAATTATCCGCTGCATCTGGAGACCCTTGTAGTATCCTAAGGAACAAGAATTTTATAATTCCCTAAAGTAGTAAGAACTGAGAAATAAGTACAAGAAATGCAACACTTACATTGCCATGAATGTACACAATACTAATGGTCCCCAAAGGTCCCCTGGAATATGGTACGTTTTTTGTTATAACTTTTCACTGAGACTATTTATTAACTGTCTATTGCACGATTCTGTTTCTACATTGATAAAGGCCAAGCAGCAGGGTGTTGCTGCTTTCTGAACATTATCATAGTTTTCATACCATGTGCAACACAAAAATGGTTAAAACTATAATATATATACTTACACTCTTTTAGTAGACTTGTCTTCTCTTTAGGATACAAAACATGGAAAAACTTTTTACCCACTGCTCGAACATCTCTGAGCTACAAAAAACATCACTGTTCTAGTAAATTCTCTCTAACGTTATCAAACCATAACACACGACTTACAATTGTGTCTTTAATTGGTTCATCTAATGTATTAAATTCAGGTTCTCCAAGGTTTGAACTATGCTTTGATCCCACTGTCATGTCACCCTCCATATTTTGAGGGTCATCGTACTCCATGGTAACTTTGAACTTGAAACCACAGATTCACATTATAATCATTGTTCTAACCTCGACAAAGTTTCACATTTCGAATCGAATTGCCTCGAAGAACCAACACATTTACCGTAAGATAGCAAGAAGTAAAGTTTAATGTAACACCAAGTTTATGATGATACCGAATGTAGTAGATCAACGAAGAGTTGAACACATTATATTTATTACTCACATCAAGATTTGTATCAGTCGTCGCTGCCATGTTTGCCATTGCCAGTGGACTCGGGATTACGAAGTAATTAACTATATTATTTAGACGTCAGGCGATCCTATATTATTGTCATATCAAATTATAGCACTCCCATGTGCACAGATCGTGAATTAATCCTTTAATTAACACATTCGAGCAACATCTTGAAATCGGACACTGTGTATGCACGAACTGTTGCAATGTCTTCTATCCTAGAATAGTGTCAGTAAAAAACCTAAAAACATACACACGCATTACGTGTCGAACATTCTTGATCATCGCATAACAATAAACTAACTATCGAGGTCTTTTAATTATTTCCTCGTGAAACACGTCGTCGGGTTGACATATTCGATGTCAAAGTTAATAGGTGGCGACAGTGTGTCCGTGACTATAGATTCGGAAAACTTGCGGCATAAATGCCGGTCGAAATTCGACGAATCGTCCTGGAGGGATGTAAGGATCATTCTAATTCAAGTACTATTTCTTACCTTGCAACGCGATTAGTATCAAACGGTGTACACCTTTCTATTTGAATTTTTATTCCAGGTATTTTCCGGGCCGATAAGATGCCACGCGTATTCGTTTATATAGTAGTCGTGTCAGTGTTGACATGCGCTGTGCATGCGCAGCAGGCTGATCTGATAGCGACGGATCAGCCAATCAATGACGAGGCGGGAAATGACGATAGTACGGTTTACGAAGAATTATGTATCCCTTTACAGTTAATTATCTACTTCTATAATTCTGTTACATCATATTGAAAAAATATCTAACTACGTTCTAGATTGTTGTCGGTTAAATACGAGTACCTTAACCTTTTCTATTAGTCAGAAAATCATTTAGATTTCAACGAGAAGAACATGCAGGCGCCATAGAGCTTCTTGAAAAAATAGACAAGTACGAGCTTCTTTATAAAATGATTACGGTGCTCGGGGAAAAAATGATCGACGTGATCGAGTCGAGTAAATCGTTGATAGAAGATGGAGACTTTAATCCAGACGATAGATCATTGCCACGAAATGTTACGGTGCAGAGCGGTAAATTCAAACTTGTCTAATGGTTGCTTCAGATAAATATATACGAATACTGAAATTTGTGTTAGTAATTAAATATTGTTAATAATTAAATTTGTGTATCTACATGTTTTAAATATTTTTATAGCGTTATCCACCGTGTTAGAAAACACAGCTTTATTTGGGGATATTATCCTCCATTTTCCGGAAGTAACTCAACGGATATTGAAAGCTCAACCAAAATGGAACACTATCTTAATTTGGTCTTTAAAGTTCACCACTCGAAGCAGACATTTAGTAGACGAGAAAACGAGTGATTTAATTAATTTGGTGACTCAAGAGCTGAATATAACGGAACGTGAACCGGGATATTTTAATCCTTATCGGCGATCAGTTGAATCTCGAATGGAGAACAAAGGAACAACGAAGACAAAGAAAGAGAAACGGAAGAGAGGACCTCAAATGGCTAACATTGAATTGTGAATACTTCCTATATATTTTCTGAAAGTTTTTGAAACAATATTAAATTTAATCCTTGTGTCTTCTATTTGTGTAATAACTTCATTCGTTAACAATTATATTAGATCGTAATAAAATACCTTTCATTAATTCTTTTTATTTTTATGAGATAAACTATTTATTATCGTAATAAAGATCGTAATAAAATACCTTTCATTAATTCTTTTTATTTTTATGAGATAAACTATTTATTATTATATCTTATACATATTATATACAAAGAATATTTCGAACATATATTAATCAGTTTTTAATGATCTACAAATTGCACCATTAGGAATTTGACAAGAAGTTTCCAATGAGAAGTCAAAGTCACCTTGATTTTTTATTAAATGTCGGTATGTATATCTGACTGTGTGCATAGTTTTCTAAGCGATTTCAAAACTAATTCAGGGATTTACATACTATGACCTTGCGTTGACTTTGAACTAAGGCCCCTCCCGAAACTTTCTTAAAACAATCGACACAGAGATACAGAAATGTTTTTACTCTTCAAGCTCAGAAGAAGAAGAGTGAAGAATAAAAAAATAGCAACATTTCAAAGAGAGGGAGAAGAATGTATGTTACAGTATGATCGTAAGTCGTGTTCTCCAAACGCCTAGAACTAAATTAATTTTACGAATTCAGACAAATCCTGTTGTACACATGTTCAAAAACATTGCTTGATAAAAAACGCGACAAAAATGAATTGTTGGAAAGTTCGAGTCCCAGAATACCTTGGGGCCCGGCAGATCATTTGCAAATTCGCAAATAATAGATTGAGCAGGTCGAAAAAATGGACTTTCAGCGGACGTTTCACGCGGAACCGTGTGCGTGCTCTAACGCAAATAAAAGCCATGATTTCTCGGCGGTCCGGGACGGTGGTAGAAAGTGGTCAGCCAATGAGCTAAGGAACGGTTCCTCTACCAATGGTAGACTACAGACTACCATCCGGTTTCCGAGTCCCCATGGCAGAAGGCATAGTGGCATAGTCCCCGGTTGCCAGTGCTGCGAGACCAGGTTCACCAAGTGCACCGCCGATGGCAAATCACCGTATCGCAATACGAACCTAATCGATCCGGGTGCCAGTGCTTTGTCAACGTCCACGGGTCCGTTGCGAAATCAAGAATAGTCTGTTGTCGTTGCTCCCGGTCGAACGATGATCACACGGAGAAGACAACTGTTGATCTGCGCCGCCTTGATCGTCTCAGGTAGGAGAAGACACACCTGGTGATATACCTGGTGATGTACCTGGTGAATCAAGATATTGCAAGATCTGCTGGCCAAGAGAGATCGGATTCAGCAGAACGAACCCGTTCGTCAATGTAACACTCTCCTTTTGCTCCTGTCGCCGTCAGGGCCGCATAAGGCCTTTCGTACACCTTGGATGTTCTTCGACTTTGTTGCAATCACCTTTTGAAATTAGGAATTTTTCGGAATTCAAACATATTTTTTAGAATTTGTTGGTCTTCTTAGAGAGTTTTTGAGAAATTGATTTGTTGCTATTGATTCGGAGATAATTTTAGCAGGATTCAGCATTTTTGAGGATAGAAATATATCTTTCTCCTAAAATTACAATCTTTCCTGGAATTTTTCAATCTCTTCTAGAATTCTCATGAAATTGCTTCGGGAGACTGAGTGGATCGGATAAATCTGTTTCTTTTGTATTCTCCATTTTTAAGGATAGGAACGTCTTTTTGTTCTGAGATTATGGCCTTCTTCATAAGTCTTTTGAAATTCTTTGTTGTCTGTGTTTTCTCGAGGAATTTTCGTAGGTTTTACAAAACCGGTTTCATTGTGCATATCATTTTTCAAGATAGAAATATTTTTCTAGAATGGTGATCTTTTACTATTTTTTTTCTTTTTCGTGAAATTCTTTGTTGTTCCTTTTGCTTAGAGGAATCTTCGTAGGAATTACGACTTTCTCATAATTGTGCGTGTCATAAACTGATAAAATCCGTTTCATCGTGTTCGTCATTTCTGTAGATAGAAGTATATTTTCATTTTAGAATTTCAATGATCCGATAAACCTTTTTCTTTGTGTTTATACTGTCTGTGCACAAGAAATAAATATATTAGTTCTTGAATTTTCATTTTCTCCATTCTTATTCTCCAATTCGATTTCTTTTTAATCTTCATAAACCTTCTTCGTTGCATTTGCCATTTTTGTGCAAAAACGAGTATTTTTATTTTGGAATTAGAATTTTTATAAAATTCTTCATTGATCACACTTCCTGTTGGAATTTCCACGAGTCCTTGACAACGTGCTTAGAGTACTTCGACAGATATGGCGGCCCTGATCGCGATCTTTCATCGGAGAGAGATTGAGAGAGGAGAAATTGATCCCGGTTTGTTTAACTCGCGGAAGAGACGCGATTATAATTTAACCTTTGAGTTTCCTGTAGCTCGAGGTTTGTCGATATTTATAGACCTTCCGGTTCGGGATCTGTATCATTTGTATACCTGCTCTACCTGTAATGATACGGAGTGATAAAGTATTTAGGTTTATCTGGATCGGTTCATTCGGACTTTCAGATCAACCAAATGAAATTACTTGATTTCACTTTCAGAAGAAAGAAAACTGTAGTGAATTACTCCTCCCGAAATAGATCGCAATGGTACCGCAATCCTGTGGAAATTACGTAAATTTTCTACCGATCTATGAAATTACAATTAGATTATAGAGCAATGATGTAATAGACTGATTGAGATAGAGATTCAATGACTCGGGTAAAATGCCGAAGAAAATCAATTTTCTCGGTTTATCCACGTTTCCGACCGATTCTTCTCGAGTCTGTCAACGATCTTTTATTTTTTTTTGCACAGTAGTTATCAATTTAATCAGTGTCCAATCGGAGGACAGAACCGCCTATAAACGTGGGAGTAAAGAAACGGCCTTCTGCAGACATTCTCCTCTATATCCTGATTAGCAATTCCCCAGCAAATTGTTCATTTAGTTCGTTATCCAGCTGCAATCCTGGGAAATGCAAACCATCCTTGAAAATCGTTATTTATTACTCTCTTAACTTTTACACAGGACAGTATTTTGCTGTTCTGTTTACGAATAATATCTCGGACCGCTGCCTATCCGCATTTTAAATATTCGCGACAATCTACAGTGTTGATTCCGTTCGTTAACTACATTTTAGCAACGTTAGAAAGTTACTGGTAGAACAAGAAATATAAATGTTTTAAGTTTAACGTTTTAATTAAGACTCGATGTAAATGTACATAGCTGCGATCGAAAAAAGCCATTTGCAAGTATTACAAAAATTTTGCGCTTTACTTACAAAGAAAAAAAGACAGCAAACATAACAAATTCATGTTACAACTCATGTTGGTCGTGTAGTCCACGTTAGCCCACCATGTTGAGTGCCGTCAGCACTTACCCTGTCATGTTTTTCAAAGCATACTCTAGAAAAAAAATATACATATAACTCATGTAATTTTTATTATTTCTACTTCAAAAAAATCACACGTGTTCTACAAACACAAATATAAATATGTGAGCAAAATCTCAATGTAAATGAATTCTCTCAGGAAAGAAATTCGTGGACATTCGCGCAGGAATAGCCTCACAGTTGTGCATCGTAGAGTTTCAAAAATGTATTCACTCTTTCAGTAAGTGGATTAATAAGGATTTCAAAGATGTGGACCTAAAAATATGTAAGAAAGAGCGACGAGTAAAAGTTCGAATCGATCCGGCTATGGCAGTCACGAAAAAAGAACCACCAACCACTCGAGCCTTAAAAAATCAGCAAAATCAGAAAATGTCAAGTTCACTTTCGCTTCTTCTTTGTCCGACTCTCTTTTCAACTGCGTTGTTGACACGTGTGCGAACGTTTTCGTGAAACGAAACGAGTGACTTTTGTCGAGACGTTGAAAGTGCCATTCGATGACGATGGACGCGTCGTAAATAAAGCTGACACAGATAAAACGGAGACGCAGCAGGAGGTAGGGACTCGATGGGGCCGTGGCCGGACGACAGTGAAGCCCTCGGTAAATTAGGTTCCAACGGCGCGGCGGTTTCACTGATGTTTACATAAGTTTCGTCGTTTACGTATACGGTGTGTGCGCGCGCCAAGTGTACGTGTGCATGGTACACGGTCGATGGAAACGTTGCACCTGAACGATTTACCGCAACGTCATTGCCAGAGCGGTACCTTCACTTTCCACTTTGCCGCTAAACCGATCATTTCGGCATCCATGCACGAGGAGACTATCAAACGGGTTTCCCGATCTTCCATTTTCAAAGTCAAACATTAACTTTCGTTACAAAGTTAACGCAAACGTCCATCGACCAAGCCCTTTGCAATGGTTCGCGTGCTTGACAAATCACTTTTCTTCCATTCAACGAGTTTGAAGATAAAAATATACTTCGAAAATTCCGATCTTCAGAATTTTTGTAAAATTGTGATCAAAGTCTCCGAGTTGAATTTCCTGTAAATATAATTGTTTCAGGGTCCACGACCTTCGACGTTGTTGAATGGAGGAACGCGACTACTGTTAGGAAATCTATAATTGATCTTATGTAAAGACATTATTGCATTACACAAATGGCAATTGTATTAGTGGTAGAGACTGTAAAATGATCGTGAAACGTTCGCTTCATCTCGAACGGTTATAAGATCACTGGGAGCGTCTTCCGTGGATACTATACTTTCTCCTAGCGACTCATCTACACAAGATTTCAACACAGTCGAGTTTGATCTTCCTAAAGAATTAATTATACGCTTGTACACCGGAGAGTATCGAACAGTATTTTTCCGATAATAATGAACACAACATACTTACCTAGAAGAAGCTACAGACATCGGAGAGCCGATTGCATCCGGTTACGCCCTTTTACTATATGTCTGGAATAAAAAGTGTGCCTGCAATTACGGATTCCCCTCGTGATCGCAGAACCCGAGTCGTTTTCAGAACGCTATGTCGCCATAATGACAGCGTAACCCGTCGAACGTCTGAATAATACGATCCCCTCGCAATTTGCATTCCTTAAATTCCCACAATCATTATAGAAAAAGAGTCGGCCATTCCTCGAGAATGAAATTAACAAATCTCTGATAGCGTCCTACTCTTACGCGAATCTTTTCTTAAAACGAGCAAATAATCTCCGTGGCCGTTAAATGAATCGCAGATCTTTTATACATTTACGTGCAAATTTGCAAACTGAAAGAAAACAACTTCACATTAATAAGGATTAAGGACGTTTCCATTTTGTTGTTAAGGAATTTCTCGATAACGAAGTAGATTCTCCCCTTATTCCGGATTTTATACAATTATCCGAGGAAATGGGAACTTGTTATGCTAATTCGCTTTCTTGAGAATGTAAATGAAAATTTAGTAGAAGCTTATTAATGCGACTGAGATTTTGAATGGCCGAAGAGGAATGTTGCATTTGTGATGTTTGTGTTCAAATGGTTACGATTTTGACGCAAACAAAATCTATTGAATATTTAAATGTGTTATGTATTTCTGTTACACTGAAATAGAATTCTACTTCTCTAAGTAGCCCTAGGTAAATCTAGCCACAGGTGAACCACAAAGATCTACAATTTCAAAGAGATTGAGACAATACTCGAACGTCGTGCCTTGAGTGATAGTCAAAAGGCTTTAAAAACCCCTTTGGTCAAGGGGTTAAAATAAATGCATATAAAGATCCACGGACCCTTGCCATTACTGTCAACGGTGTTGGCTCGTTAATAGCAATCGAAAGATACTTTCTATCCACGCGTTCACCATAAACGATTGACGAAATAGGTGCCTGCATCTTCCAAGCGTTAGAGAGTCAATGTTGATCCTTGATCTTGGCCCAGGCGATCTACACCCGACGCATGGCTCTAACATTTCGATCCTAGCTTCCCACAATCAAATTTTTATAGGCATCTGTTTACTTCATAATATACACAATGTGCAAAACTAAAGAATCAAACAATGAGAAGCATCATGTTTTAAAAAATGGCGTGCACGATAACTAATAAAGCAATCGAATACTAGTTCAAAAATTGTTACAACATACGAAAAAAATCGTACAAGAATCTACATGAGCTCATTGTAACACGTGAAGCCTCGACTTTCACGATTCTGAGTACATTTTTATTTTCATATTGTGTAGCTACCGGGAAAGTGAAGATATACCTTTCTTTTTCGAAAATTGAAACGTCCGTACGGACATTGAACAATTTTTTTCACGACTAGAATTATCAGAATTTAAAGATTAATTAATTAAATGATGGATTAAATGAGCAAGAATATATTACCCGTATAAGAAGACTTAAATATTTGTATAATATAAAATATATAGATAAGAAACAGCAGTTGAATGCTAATTTATTTACAGTTCTATCACAGATGTGTTTTTCAAAACACTTAGACTTTTATAAGCAATAAAGAAACAATTAATGGAGCTTGAGAGAAATGAATGGTAAATATCTGAATCTCGATTGGATCTTTCATAGCTATCTAATACGTCGCCACGCGTTGGAATTCTGACTGCCTCGCTTTCTCGACGGTCTTCTCCTCTCTGATACCCTTGGAATTTCTCACAGGTATTTTCTACATTACACATTTGCAGCTTTCTGTGTACGGTTCCACGTTGTATGCGACATTATCCCACCATATAACGAAAATCTCTAGGTACCATTGACATCACAAACTAAACGCATAGTTCAATCAATTTCGCCGTTTAGATACTACAAAAATAACAACTGGCCGAAGTATAACAATCGAATTAATAATAGAACTAAAAACGTTGCTTCCGAGCTTGAACGAAATGCACCTGCGTTTTTTCATTGCATAGTGTGCACAAACGAATGAATTATTTAATAATTTTCCGCGAAAGTATCCTCGCAGTTTCAGTACTAGTGAAATAAGAAATCTGAAATGGGTCATTTTTACCCGTTCGATAACTCTAGCGTTCATATTGTCTTTTAAATACATCTTACACGAAAGTGAAATCTTATTCGTAATTTCATTAATAAGTTCCAAGATGACTTTCTTCTTCTGACCACTCAAGATTCGCTTTCAACGGGACATAGCTGAAGAAGTGGTAGTAGTCGAGAGAAAGAACGCAACAAAATTAGAACGTGAATGATCAAGTATTCACTATGCAGAGAGATAAACTCAACCTTGACCTTTAGATATAGGGTTCGATCGTCTGAATCGTCCGAGACTATGATCACAAATTTTTAATATCATTTATCATCATTAAACTGGTTAAAGATTAGAGAAAGAATGAAAACAAATTGAGAATATCAGCTCATTATTTACAAGAAAAGAGAGAAATAAATTCCTAGTTGGATGCTGTTTCCTGCAATTAATGTACACAATTTTTATTTTGCATCAATTGCAAGCTACTGGAGCCAAACAAAAATTTGTTTCTTCGTTTAGTAATTTGAATAAATCGTTGCTAACATTCTTTTTATATCTTTACTGTCTTAAAGAGTTCACCTATATATGCATGTATGCATAATAAATAATAATTTAAATCTCAACGGATACATTCTGGTTTGCAGTATATGGCCAAAAAGGTACCAAGAAGGATGAGGAGAAAAAAGATGAAGAGTTCATATGTCCCGAAGGTCAAGGCAATGGTAACTTCGCGGACCCAGCGACGTGTAGAAGATTTTACCAGGTAACAAATCAACAGATTATACAGCCAAAAATCTAAATAGTTACGAAATACTAAAATCATTTGTGAAACAGTGTGTCGATGGATACCCGTACTTAAACAGATGTCCATCAGGACTGCACTTCGACGACATCAGTAAATTCTGCACGTTTAAAAACGAAGCTCGCTGTGGCCCCATTCCTACAAGTAATTATCTTCTCGAGCAAAAATCATTGATCCTATCTCTTTCTAGTAATTTGAAATCAATATAGACTCTCCGAATTTCAGCCCCAGCTCCAGTGACTGAACCGCCAACTGACTTAGCAGAAAGATGCGACACTTCACAGTGCCAGTTACCATACTGCTACTGTTCAAGGGACGGCACAATAATTCCTGGTGGCCTTCAACCCGACGAGGTACCTTGCTTTTTACTTTTGGAAAGATTAACGTTCAATGGGTTGCTCATAGAAGATTTTCGTTCCAGACTCCTCAACTAATCCTAATGACTTTTGATGGAGCAATAAATCACAACAACTTCGACCATTACCAAAAAATATTTGCCACTGACCGACTGAATCCAAACAATTGCCCCTTGAAAGGCACTTTCTTCATCTCGCACGAGTATTGCAATTACAATATGGTCCAGAGTCTGGCGCATGATGGACATGAAATTGCAACTGAAACCATATCGTAAGTGTTATATTTCTTAGGTTGTTGCACATGAAATGTCCGATCTTTAGTAATAATATTAAAGAAACATTACTTTCTTCGAAGTAAAACCTATTGATCAAGGTAGATGCTATTACATTAATGAAATTAATTGTCCAGATTGCAAAAAGGACTGGAAGACAAAGGATACGAAGAATGGGTTGGAGAGATGATAGGAATGCGAGAGATACTCAAGTACTTCAGCAACATCTCGACGAGTGAAGTTGTAGGTATGAGGGCTCCATACTTGAAACCAGGTAGAAACACCCAATACAAGGTACTGGAAGACTTTGGATACATATACGACAGCAGCATTGGAATTTCTCCATTGAAAGTACCGATCTGGCCTTACACTCTCGATTACAAGATACCTCACGAATGTAAAGCAGGCACTTGTCCCACTAAATCGTTCCCAGGTTAATTACTTTTCTTCTCCCGAGATCGAATGTAAGCGTGAACAAGTTCCTTCTAATCTTTGCTGATTTCCTTTTTCCCAGGTGTATGGGAACTGCCATTAAATGCTCACTATGTTGAAAGCTACGAAGGAGGACATTGTCCTTACTTGGATCAGTGCGTACTTCATAATCATGATCCCGAAGAGGTTTTCGAATGGTTACAAGAAGATTTCAATCGATACTACGAGCAAAACAGAGCACCGTACATGATGCCTTTCCATACGAATTGGTTTCAAATAAAGGAATTGGAACGAGGATTGGCGAAGTTCCTCGACTGGGCAGTGACATTGTAAGCTAGAAATGATTTTAGAGTTAGACAGTTAGAACATCAACGACTTGTAAATTTAATTGAAAAAATTCACTTATGCCATACGTTTACAGACCTGATGTATACTTTGTGACAGCCACGCAAGCGCTCACATGGATTACCGATCCAAAACCAATTAAATCTCTTAACAATTTCGAAGGATGGTCGTGTAAAAAGAAAGAAAATCTTCCTGGACCATCGTGTAATAACGCAAATAAGTGTGCTTTAGACTTCAAGCCTACAGAATCGAATTTTACTACGACTAGGTCAGTAGCTGTTGGTCCATAAAAGATTTAATACTTTTGAATGGGAGTAGTAATAATAATAATAATGACAAACATGTTCACAGGTATTTGGAAACATGCAGGGAATGTCCCAACAAATATCCTTGGCTGGGAGATTCTAAAGGAACTGGACTATTCAATGACAATTATAATCCTGAAAAAAAATAGAAACTTTTATAAGTGTAATAGAATGATTATTAGAGAGAGTTCAACTAATTTTCATTGATTTTTATCTATGTATGTGATACGTAAAAGAGATTCGGCCTCTTTAACTTTATCGGTCTTTCGAATAGAATTCGATGATACTTAAATGAATGAAATAGTTCTTATAAAAAAATGATACAAAACTATTTTGTTACCTTTATTTTTTCTGAAACTTCGGGTAATACGAATTTCGCTACATGTAATTTTCTATTTCCCTTTCGTATAGTGATTTTGTTGTACTTTTTGCAGTAACATAACTGTTTTTTTATCCATAAATTATCACTCGCTGTTTACGAAACAATAGGTACCTAAATATAATTCGCGATTCTGAAGTGTGAAAAATATGATTAAATTATTAATTTTTCCAAGGTTTGTACATCCGTTTCTTGTAAACTGGAACGTTACAATGGATTCTTAATATAGGACTATACAATATAAGAATACAACGTACTCTTGTAAGGCGTAACAATCATCTCTATATTTAAATTTCATGTTTACTATTACATGGAAATATTGTACAGTTTTAGAAGAACATTACAATTGTTTAACGAACTGGTACCCATGGTTGAAATATATCTTTATACTGTTTATTTTCTAAAACAATAAATCAAATTGATTAGGTCAAAATAAGTAGCAATAGACATAATTTTTTAGTTCGAAACAGCATACCTGGTTCGGGAAATCTTTCTGGGTAGGTTCTGATATAGTCTATAATTCTCGCATCCCTTTTAGCACGAGTTCTCCCTACCGCAGTTGTTGCTATAAGTGCACAGGCACTGACTGGCAACGACCAGTACATCAACGATTGTGGAAAACCTAATCAAATAAACATATCTAATTACTTACACGATTAAGTGAATAGTAGTCACTGAAAGAAGAAACAGTTTTAATGCTTTCTTATACTCGCTTATAAATGACTCGGCGAATTAATAATAATTTGATCTGTACTTAAAATGTACAAAAAATTTACATAATAAACAGATATATAAAAAAATATATAATAATATTTAAGAATTTATAAAGATGTGGTTGTATGCATTGTACTAAGTTTTTTCAAAGTGTTCAAATGTTGATGAGTCCATAACGACGAAAAGGCATCAGAATCAATTTACATCACTAAACACAGGTTTCAACAATATTTATACTTTTGTTATTAATTATAACAATACATAGGTAGCAAAAAAGTCTAGGACTTCCTACTATAGAGGGCGTCAATTCTACTTTGAATTGAAACTACGAAGAGTGGTATTTCCTGTTTTAAAATATACAAAAAAAATCAACAGTCCGTAAATATCATGCTGCTCAGAATTGTTTCCAACATAAAAGAAATACGAATGTTTTTCCCCAGCGAAAGGATTAACAAGTTTAAGTTACAAAGACGTGTTTATAGTGTTCGATACCACTGTCAATTCATATTCTTAAACGTTCGCATTATATAATCAGAGCCACTGTTAGGTTAAAACTACGCGTATCAAACAAATTTGTTGCTGATAAACTTACCGGTATACCAAGGGACATTACGCCACATATTTAAAAACACCGGTGAAGAGAATATACTAGCTACGATAGCTATTTCTCCTCTGTGTATCTGGAGAAACGACCGCCGTTCTTCGGACTTGTCTGTCATTAACTTAATCGCCCATTGTATCGAACTTTCGTCACCCATTTTACTTACTATGTATTATAATATATTCTTAGTATTAAATAATATTTTCACACCGGTAAATATAAACTGTCAACTCTTCTGTGCTACCGATTGTAATTAGAGCAGGGCTGAGCAAGGCTCACTACGCCATGGGTCACCACTGTGGGTGACTGTGGGTCACCACGTTTGCCAGAACAGTGTTCGGATCCGGCGCATTGATTCGCATGCGACGGCCATCAGATGGCGTAAAAACAGTACCGAGTCTAAAATAAGGTCGCAGAGCGGCCAGAGCCCTATGGCAGTTGTATTGGCGGGAGAGTACCGGTGTTATAAGCCTAGGCTAGATTAACCCTTTACCTTTTCATATGTGTATATATTAATAAGTTTTTTAAATTCTGCGGGGTTCTCAAGGTACCCCATTTTTGTGTTACTGAGGCTGAAGACGCCGCCACCTGGTAGACATTGTGTGTGAATTGGACCGGATCCAGCCGGATCCAGCCGGATCCGAACACTGTGCTCAAAGAGTAAAGAGAGTGCTCATGCATATAGTCCAATTGTAGTCCAATATAGTCCAATATAGTCGGTCACAGATTGGTCCATCACAGATTTTACTCACGTTGAACAGACTGTATTTATGGTGTGAAAATGCATTATATGGTACCACTGTTAGCAAAAATTTCTGGACAATTTCTCTGTAGAGCGGCCAACAAACTGCGTATCTGTGCAAGCACGCGTAATTGTGGTGAGTTTCGCAGTTCCGTGGGAGGTTTCTGGAGCCAGGCGAGAGCGAATGTCGAATTTTCTTATTGTGGGACGGAGGTGCGCGTGTCAGGAGACCGCGGGAAAATGAATAATGATGAAGCAACGAGGAAGTGAAGAATGATCGAAGCAAAATGAGGAGAACGTATAACACTGCAGCAGATGTCGGAACGACGGACTGCCTCGAACAGACGAGACGTTTACACAAGTAATATTAAAACCTGCGTGGAAGGAACAGTTTTCTGTTCCCTGTGTACACGCTGCTGACTCTATTCGCAAATATGTTCTTTTTTCGATATTATTAAATCCTATTCGACTCTCACCTTCTACAAACATAACCTATATCACCCGTGCACTATTTTCATTGGCGCGCTTTTGTAACGCAATCCATCTTTCGTTTCGTCTAGGAAATTTTCCAATTTAGCAACCACGTTATCAGCGTGTAATTTGTCAGCATTTTGGTTAATCCGTCCGAATATTTTAAGAAAATCCATTACGGATACATAGGAAATTCGTATATATAGATAATAAACATGTATATTGCGGAAAAGATATGATTGTTTTGTTAGTACACTTTTAGTTACCTCTTTTGCTTTAATCAATGTCTATTTTTAACTTTTGTTTGCAACAAACATGGATACATGTACATTTTCTTTGATGTGATCGATAAATAATTATAAACATTTCGAAGCTTAGGTTAGCTTTTTCGATGTTAAGTATTCTTGGAAATCTGTGATAATTTCCAAGAGATTAATTAATTATGAATTAAACATGTATGTGATAAAATTGTCATAATATAAAACATGAAAATATTTGATTGATAGGAGTATAACAGACATTGCCAAAAGATTAGATGATCAAAAGAACCGTGCAATAACAATAACAGATTTATTTACCCCTTCAGGGGAAACATTACGGGTGAAGCTTAAAGATTATTGCATAAGATTAGAAACTAAAGATCCTGTTGGGTATGCACGTAAAACTGAGGAATTGTTATGGAGGAAAGCATTCTATGACATTGTCTATGCTGCTAAAAAGTTACGCAAGGTAATATTATTGATAAGTTTCTATACAAACATTTATGCGTTTTTATCAAAATTTATAATAATTTGATTTTATAATTACAGGGTAACGTATGGAACGAAACTGAGAAGGCAGTGTTATCTGTTCATTTGGCGGTAGGAGTCGGGTTTTACCATCATTTGATATTGAAACTGCAGTTAGAATATGGTTTGGATCTAGTTGGTGCTATTGACTTTGCATTCACGCAAAATGAAACTGGATTGTCTACCGTATGTACACTTTTACAATGACTTGATACACAAACTGAATTATCTAATTAATCTAATTTATTTTCGTGTGTATTAAGACGAAAAATAAAACGACCCAAAACAAGGTTCACACTGAAGAAGTAAAACAGTGTGTTACTCGTCTAATCCATAGGAGTTTGGTATGCCTTGGAGATTTAGCTAGGTACAAATTAGAATTAGATCCATACTGGAATCCGATGATAGCGAAGAGATATTACAAAATGGCTATAGCAATCGATCCAAATATTGGAATGCCGCACAACCAATTGGGCACTATAGCAGGCAATAAAAATTATGGCCTTGATGCAGTGTACCACTACATCAGATGGTGAGAACATTTTTGATTAGATAAGAAAATATTTTTATAATTTGAGGCTAATTGTGAGAATTACTTTGCAGTGTCCTGTGTACCGAACCGTTTGAGGGAGCAGAGGGAAATTTGAAACGGACAATAGTTACTCACTCCATTTGCACTGATGAAAAGTTCCCCACGCACATATGTATATCAAGATTGTTTTCTTTATTACAGTTATGGGATTATGATATTCCAAATTCTGAGAGAATAAATCAGGAATGTCAGGTACGTAATAACGAATATAGATAACTCAATTCGTTTCATAATCGATTACATGTATCATTCTTGCCATAGGATCTTCTAACTAGTATCGAAACTTGTTTGAACACCGAGCAGCCCGAATCAAACGTCACGATTTATAATAAAAATGAAAGTAGCATTGAGGCGTACCTTCAAAGTGGCAAAATCGAGCAAACAAAATACCTAACGGACGACATGATATTCAAAATAGTGGCAATATGTCTAATGTCCATTTCGAGACTAAAAAGCAAAGAATCTAGTGAGGTTCAGGGAGTCGTAGCTATAACTTTAGCGATAATGTCCCAGTTGATGCAGTTCACGATAACAAGATTGCAAGAATCTTTCATAGACGTACCGTTATCCGATATAGGAGAAATTCTGCAATCGAATGACCTATTAACGCAAAAGGAATGCAACAATAAATATGTCGAAAAAAAGAATAACACGATAAAACAAAAGTCACAGTCGACTGAGAACGATAAATTAATTGCCGAAAATGAGAAAAAAGTTTCGTTCAAACAGAAACGAAGTGAGAACAATGGGGATATTCAGAATGGTCCTCGAAAAACTCGCGAAAAAACGAAGAGTTTGCTGACTAAACTTCGGCGTCGAAAACGAAGGAATAGCAGCGATTCGGACGCGAGTGATGGCGATCAAGCGACTATGGAGTCCTCGAGCGATGAGGTAAACTCGGATATCTCTGAGACAGAGGAGGACGCTTTAAGCGAGGGGAACGCTTTATCGGATGATGCGTTGTCAGAAGACGGTTCTGACGAAGAGAGCTCGCGTTTACGAGGGAAACAAGAAAACTCGGACAAGCCTAAAGCCAAAAAGATGAACGGACACGTGGTATCTGCGTCGGAGCCTGATAAAACGGTAACAAACGACCACGCGGATAACGGTGAGCATGCGTCCGACGATCAAACGGAAAAAAAACCTGACGACAAAGATTCTGCAATTAATTCTGCCGAAATAAGTAATTCCAACAATGCCTTAGAAGATGGCAATGGATCGTCAGATAGAATAACATACGTTGCTCAACTGAAGAAAGAGAATTTAAAGCCGGATCAGGTGCTGAACATTTTAATGAAAATGGACATACTGGCGTCCATTAAAATATGTTGCGACTGGTTGAGAAGCAACCCGGATATCATAAAGATATGTGGGAAAAGCTCTCGGACCTTACTGAAACGGGTCACAATTTTATTAAATTTGATCAACATAGATGCGAACGCAATTCTAAAAACATGTAAAGAAGACAGCACGATTTTATCGTGCGAGGAGAAATTGAAGGAGTATGTTAAAGTTGTTCCATTGCCGGAGGATGTAGATTTGCGAGGATTAAACATACTGGAGGAGGCTCATAAATCGCTCAATTGGAAAATACTGTACAAGCAAAAGATGAGCAAACGAGAGGAAGTCTTGTTGCGGGCATTGAAGTTGGTGGAGTTCGGACACTTCCTTCATTCTGTAGAGGATGCAGGTGTCAAGTACGAACAGACAAAAGAGATGTTTGTAACTGTTGAATTGAACTTTACCAATGCAGTGAAAGATACCAAGGAGTCGGACATGGATCATTCGCGGGGAAAGTTGATGAGACATATGGGGAAGTTATGGTTGAAAGCAGAGGTTTGTGCGTTAGAAAGTCGTTTGAGGTCCAAGTTGATGTCTGCTTACTTGGTTCCCGATCACGAAGCTTTGTCCAAGCATACGCCTGCTCTAAAACGATTGGTGTACACCAAGAAATTCATCATTGTGATTCCTAGTGTTGGTCAGTAAGATTGAAGTTAAGTATGTATTCTTTATTGTTAAGATGTTTGCTGACATACGTTTCATTTTCAGTTGTATCTGCGTTAGACGAGGTGAAACGGGTCAGCGGTCGAGCAAGAGAAGCAACGCGCTGGTTGGAAGGTCAATTAAAACGCGGCTCCAGATTCCTAAGAGCTCAAAGACCGCACGAGCGTCTACCCCTGCCGTACATAAAGGGTCCTAGGCCAAAAGACAAAGAAGCCTGGCTATTTTTCCAAATAATAGAATGCTGTCATTATCTTACTCAACAGATGAAAATTGGCATGACCAATGACACGGAAACACCAGTCGTGACGTTACTAACCGGCTGCAGCCCAGATGACAAAAGGACTCTTACCTTTAGTCCCGAAGGTTTGGCGAAGAGCGCAGGTATATTTTCATACTGACTAAATGTACGGTTGTCATAACCCGCGAAAGATACTCACGGATATAAAATATTAACTTCTAGCTGTACAATAAAACTCATATTTACTTTCGGAAACTAATAATTCATCCTTCTTTAACTTTTATTACCATTCTACTCCTACAGGAATAGTTATTCGAAATTTCATATTTCTCGTATAAACCGCACATTGCTATTGCAGATTTCGCAATACAAATCGAAATGTTATCAAAGGTGATAAATAAGGATTATCTGAATTGATTACGTTCGGTTTCAGGTGTCAATATCGAGTATATCGAGACATTTCAAACAAAATGGAAGGCATCGAGCAAGAGTCATGGTTGAGCATGCTGGGCTAACGGAGATGATATCATCTACTGCTTCCTCATACCGAAGTGAAAGTAAGAGACTTGGCCCTTCTTGGGAGCTGCGAACACGGTCAGCTGTAAGGGCGAGTCTGAAAGGGCTGGAAACCCAAAAAGAAAAATCAGCGGTTCTCCTGCGACAAACCAAAATGGAATTAATATCTTTTCCATGGAACAATTCTAAATAATAAATTGGTTTCCTTTTAACAACTCATATTGCCTTCTACGTTTTAGCAATTATATCTGGTCGTATAATATCGCATCTCAGACTTGTATTCATTTCCAACTTGATCACTCGAATGATTCATTGAAATTAACAAATTTTGTTTTTTCGCGTTATCTCACAGTTTATATAGTTCTTTATCATTTGTTATTGTCTTTTTTTAACTTTTGTGTCTATCAATGAAATAAGAGTAGTAAAAGTTCGAAAAGAATAACGAGAATTGATGAATAATTATAAATTTCAAAGTAGTACGAAAAAATGCAATTCATTTGAACGCTCAAGTTCAGAATTATTACAAATCCGATATTTCGTATTATGTGACCTACTGTTTAATAAAAAAATATATTTTAATAAAACTGAACACACCATTCGACATGTTTACAACACAAAGATCATTTTTTTTATAGAAAAAGGAATAGGAATATTCGAACGAATTTTTTGTCACTAAAGATTACATTCAGAACAAATTAATTTTAATAAATCTATTCTAATAAAAGATGGAATGTATAAAATCCTTGCAATTAATCGAGTAGAGAATCGATTATCTAGAAACGGTTTTTTAATGATTCCTGAAATATTATAAGTTATCGTCGCCATACAAAAAATATTCAATGCTATGTATTTAGTAACAAGATTTTTCGAAAGTTGAAGATTTTGTTCCAGAAGTTTCGAGACTTCATTGTAAAAATCAAATCAAATGTATTTCCCGTGACGCGATTCCTTTTTAAAGATATATTACTCAGACCGTGTGTTATTTCGATAGAAAATTTCATAATTCTTTCGGTAAAATTCATCATTCGTGTAATGATACGACATATTTCGCTTATGACGTTGTAACACATCAATGTGTTAGTGTTTTAAAGTTGCGGTAGTGGCAACGCGACATAACCTATTAGAAAACGAAACGTAGTTTATCGTAAATAAGACCGAGCGCATTTTTCGTGCGTGGTTCCCGCAACGTGACTTTCTGTTTAGTTAATCGCTGCTGTTCGAAACGGAGAAATCATTTTCGGAAACGAGAGACAGACAGCAGAGTTGTCGCGAGAACAAACTATAACGAAGGCTCATTGACATATCGTGTACTTTCTTCGTCTCGTGTATTATGGCTCGGCGTGGAATAGCCGCTCAAGTTGACCCCTCTATGTGATCTTTATGATTCCTTGGAATAACTTGTTAACAAAATTCAACGTAGTTTCTTTGGGAACGGGCTCGTGAACGAAATTCTCGTAGCGTGAGGAAAAAAAGGTTCTATTATTCGCGGAAAAGTGGTGTACAAGCGGCCCCTCGACGTGGGAGAATCGAAAGCGTCGAAAGTAACGAGTCATCTACCGATCCAAGATGGCAGAAGGCCAGGACACTCGAAAGAAAATCACGGTTAACGTCAAAACGCCAAAAGAAAAACAGACCGTCGAGATCGAGGAGGATGCTAGCATTAAAGATGTGAGTTCCCATTTAATACGTTCAGGAATTCCGCGAACAGCGATACGTGCTGTCGGCGTATCATCGTGTTTGTCATTAACTGTTTTTCTCGGCTTTTCCAGTTTAGGGAGGCGGTATCGAAGAAGTTCAACGCCCAGACGGAACAATTATGTCTGATCTTTGCAGGGAAGATCATGAAAGACCATGAGAGTCTAAACACGCATAATGTCAAAGATGGCTTGACGGTACATCTGGTTATTAAAGCGGCGCGCACTCCTTCTAATCAGAGTCAAGACTCAACACCACAGAGGAACCAGGGTACTATGAAAAATTGTTCACAATTCTATTTTTTACGTCATCTGTTTTAGTGCCACGCAGCGTGATTGTGCTGTTTGGATTTCATGTCGAATAATGCCACAGTGTTTGGTATCGATGCTCGATTCATAGTGCAAACACTGTTTGACACTATTCGACATAACTTTTGTAGAATAGATTTAACTTTGATGCTTATAGTTAATGAATCACTACTGATTTGATATTTTATATTCAGCCGACATAAGTGCCAGTCCTTTTGGATTGGGCAGTTTAGGAGGACTGGTAGGCTTGGAATCACTTGGTCTGGGCTCTGCTAATTTCATAGATTTGCAGCAACGCATGCAACGCGAGCTGCTGTCGAATCCAGAGACAATGCGTATTATACTTGATAATCCACTGGTGCAAAATTTAATGAATGACCCAGAGAATATGCGCAACTTGATCACAGCTAATCCTCAGATAGAGGAGCTGATGCAACGCAATCCAGAAATTAGTCACATGCTAAATAATCCGGAGCTGTTGAGGTAGATATAGGATTAATGTAACTCTCTTTGACACGCTATAAAATGCGGTGAACACGTTTCTATCAAAATCTTTTGCAGGCAAACAATGGAATTGGCTCGCAACCCATCCATGCTACAAGAGTTAATGCGTTCTCATGACAGAGCTTTATCTAATCTAGAAAGCATTCCTGGCGGCTATAGTGCGCTTCGTCGCATGTACCGCGACATTCAAGAGCCCATGTTGGCGGCAGCAGCCAATGAACGTAACCCATTCGCAGCGTTAGTGGAAAATAGCAGTAACCAAGATAATCAACCCAATCCACAACAGGGTCAAGAAAACAGAGATCCTTTACCGAACCCATGGAATCCGGGTCAGGGTCAGGGTCAAGGCCAGGGTCAGGGCCAGGGTCAGGGTCAGGCTCCGACCACCCCATCTACAGATCCACCTCCAGCTGGAGGAAGACGCCTGGTCGAATCGCCAGCGATGCAGAGTCTTGTCACTCAAATGATCGAAAATCCACAATTAATGCGAACCATGTTGAACGCTCCTTATACAAGATCTATGCTCGAAGCCATGGCTGCGGACCCTGGCATGGCCACCAGGGTGATCTCTGCTCATCCTTTCCTCAGAGCGAGTCCGCAGATGCAAGAGCAAATGAGAGCCATGATGCCCGCGTTTATCCAGCAAATGCAAAACCCACAAATTCAAAACGTTATCACGAACCCGGATGCTCTGGCCGCTGTTATGCAAATCCAACAAGGAATGGAACAGTTGCGCACCGTCGCACCGGAATTTGTCGAAACGTAAGTCCTCGCGAATGCCTTTGTATTTATAGTATCGCCATTCCACCTAGAATGGAAATTGCCTTTCTCGATTTATTTGCATACCAAGTTTTAGTATGGGCCTGACCGTGCCACCCACGCCAACACCACCAACCGTTGGCTCACCAAATCCAACAACACCAGCTACACAACCAGCATCGGACACGAACCAGCAAGACGCATTTTCTCAGTTTATGGCGGGCATGGTAAATCTTTCGTTTGAGTTTTTATTCATGCTACAGAGTTGGGCTTTAATCGATTCGAAAGTTTAATTCGATCACCCAATGCTCAAAATACTATGGGTGTACAAAGTGTACGTACACTTTTGAAATAGAATAACTTTTTATAATTGTATCAAACGACCTGAATTGAAGTTATTCTATTTTAAAAGGTGTATGAACAGTTTGTACACCCACTGTATATCATTGATTATATTGTCCGACAGATTTTAATCCTTGAGTTTCGAAAACTCATTTTGTGTAGCTTTTACAATTGAAATAGAAAAAATTATTGGAGTTTAATATTTGTTAAAATACAATGTTCATGTTGGATTGTATAATTAAATCTTTGAATTTGCTTCGACCATCGTATTTCATCGTTAATTGAGATTCATGATTGGTTTTTAATATTGTTTACTTCAGATATCGGCGATGGCATTAAACCAAGGCGTAGAAGTGGATGGCCAACCCGCGCCTCCACCGGAAGAACGTTATAGAGCACAATTAGAACAGCTTGCAGATATGGGATTTATTAATAGAGACGCTAATTTACAAGGTAAAAAGATGCGTCATTTTTATGATTATAGTGCTTCCTCTGATTACGTGGTTTTCATTACTACATGGACCTCTTTCTTGAAAGATTTCGGCAGTCATTGCGAATTGGATATTTGTGCCGGTGATTATAAAAAGTGGTAGAAGTTACTTATATTTTGTTCCGAGATATTTAGACTTTTGCGTTTGAATATATTCAAAAATATTTCTCCATTATGGAAATGTCGTATTACAATTTTATGAATAATTTGTTCGAAAATGTGCTTGTTAAACATTTACAGGAGATCTACGTCCTTTTCAAAATTACTAGTATCTTCTAGTTAGTAACTTGAATAGAAATAATACTTTTGGTTAAAAAGACAAGTTAAAAACAACCAGATTTATTTGTCTGTGTTACATGTATCGTAATTTTGTATAATGAACTTTAATCATCTTCTGCTTCAGTAACAAAATCGTCTGTTTCCAACATTTTAAGAGCTTTAAAATATTCATGATGAATCGGTGGAATTCAAGGTAGTAGAACCATTATGTCTTCACATATTTCCTTTGTTACTGGCCCCTTACTTGTATATAATGAAGATAATTTTGATCTCCCTCGAAATCTTACAACGCACGCATAAAACATAAATTACTTACACCACCATCGAAATAAACGTAATCTTCCATAATGTAATCGTACTGATCGATTTAAACATTGAAAACATGAACGCCGCTTTTACAATTACCGGCACAATTAACATAACGTATATAAATATAGTTCGTGTTTCTGTGAATGTAAAGGCGTTGTTGAAGGGAGCACCATGTTTGTTATGTTTTGAATATTTGCATGTCCATAATACATTGTTTCAACTAATGATGTATATTTAATTGAATTTAACGATATTCCAATAGCACAGTGAAATACTAAACAAAAAAATCCTTGTTTTCAGCACTAATCGCCACATTCGGAGACATAAACGCTGCTATTGAACGGCTATTGTTTGAACAAGTGTCCATGAGCTAACCACCAATATGTAATACTGTTATTCTATTTTACGTTATTATGTTACTGTTACTATTTTTAGTGACTTTACTATTTTTAATTTTCTCGTTTTCTTGTTTACCTCTTACAATAGGCGTGGTGAGAGATATATGAGGTTACTGGCTGTCAGAAAATTATAAACTTCTACCCGAACTCTTGACAGAATACACGCTACTGACTCATACAAAATATGCATTTTTATTTTGGACTTGGTACTACTTCTAGTGTACTCGGTAACGAAAACGAACAAACAAAAAACCGCAAAAAACAAGTAACTGGTATGTAAATGTTTAACTTGTTCACGTATACTTCACGATTTACGGGGAAAAAACCTTCCTAGTTTAATTCTTCTTTTTTCTTGTACGTTTTTCTCGATGTGCTCTAAGTACTAGATAGCTCTGTTAATGTATTTCGTCGGTGTAAATTTGCATAACACTCATTCAAGAGAATTTATAATTACTAGATCGTAAATACAGGGGAGATTTCGGGGGAACGTGGAAGAAACGCGTTGCTCCATCTTCTTTGTTGTTGTACATTTATGGTGTTTCTTAGAAACAACTGAAACCTGCATGGAAAAATAGTTCGCCGTTTACGAATAAAATAATTAAATACAAACGCTTCTGGCTTCGATCAGGTCAAATCACGAATTTTTAAGGTTGGGTATAAAATATCATTTGTTCGCTTCAATGTATTTGTAATCATACTAGTGAATGATTTGCATGGAGGCGTTGATACGTTCACGACAGAGGACCGGGGTTATGGGGTATAATTATCGATCGCTAAGCAACATTTGGTGTATGTATAAGTATATAAAAACAGTTACGTCGAGCCACCTACAAATTCAACATTATTTGTTTATCTTTAAAACACGGAAAATATTCGACGATAGCGTTTTCCATGATATAAGTTTTCTACGTAAGGCAGACGAAAGAATGACGGATCATTCGTTTCGTTTATTACATCAATTTATGCCGACGCACATTGTTTTCTCCCCTTTTTTGTTTCCCTTTGTTTTTATTGTACGCATAACAAAAGAATAAAAAAAAAAGAGACGATAAGAACGGTAACTATGCACTGCATGTCTTATAAAGAATACAAATTTAGAGATTTGTAGCGTGATGATCGAGAACTTTATGGTGTAGGTTGTTTATATATAGAAGAAGAAAAAAAATGCGCGAAAAAATAACGATTTAACGAAGATGACCATGTCACACGTAAATGTGTTTAAATTGGAAAAAAAGATTGTAATCGTCGATTAGTTTCTAAGGACATACTTGAAGCAAAAAAGAAACACAACAGAGGAAAACGATAAATGTTGTAAATTATGTTTATCAATGACGGAAGAACCTGACTGAAATGGTACAGTTATAATTTCGCTATTTTTGATTGATGTACGATTACATGAATATCCATGCGCATTATAATAAACTTTTATGTGTATTCAGTATACTTCTCACTAAACAAGGTATTCTGTAAAAGCGATTATATTACGAAATAAAAAATTATGGTTGATTCATATTTACGGATTTTAACTACCAGATAAACGCCTAAGGTATTAATTTAGTTACCTTAGCAGTACACGTTGTGAACGGATGATATGCGTATATAAAACATATGTTTAGAAACAACATAGTCTGGAACCTATGTAAAATATACATTTCAAATTGAGTCGATGTTTTTATTCACCCTTGTATCCATAGTCGTAAGTAGAATCAAAATGTTTTCGAATAGGTGTTTCTCATAGTAAATTATTTTTACCATACTTATTTTTCAATTGATATTTATGTTGCAACAAAAGTACATATAATTGTAGTAAACAAAAAATAAGGGCCATATAGCAATTTTTACCCTTCACTTTTATTTGAAAAGTATGTGAATGAATACGCGAGTCAAAAGAATATTAATAATTAATGTATACCATAAACAATCAACTGAATTATTTAACAAACGACAAAAAAAGAATAAAAATGTAATAATGTAAAAATAAAATTAAAAATAAAATTACGAGGACATGCCATGGAAAAATGATGAAAATATCAAACTACGAGAAAATATGGTGGCAAAATCATAAAAATATAAAGTTACAAGAAAATGCAGTGGAAAAATTACAGAACACAATTCCGAGACAATGCAATGGAAAAATTGCCCGTTCGCGAAGGGTCAAAGAAAACGGTAAGACTCACCCGAATCACGCGTGTATTCAAACAGCTTCGACGTTGGTTTCCACGATCGAACATCACTGACACATTCACTATCGTACACTTCACTGGCCGTGGTTAAACAACGGTTTACAATTAGGTTGGTCGCTAAACGTTCGATATCGCACAGTACCGTTTAGCAAGGAGACATTTTTTTATCTGCAGCTACGAGACCGAATTCGAACTTCCAGTGGCAAGTCCGAAACGGCGATCTGCGCATCCCCTCCACGCATGATCGCGCGGTCTTGCGATCAGTCGGTTGGCGCGGCGGCTCAGTGTGTGTTGATCGGTCGCACGGTACGGTGCTCCGGCGCGCGGTCTCTCGGCCTGTGGTTCATTGGGACGCCGGCTCTCTTTTTCCGCGGTAGATTTCTCGCGAAGAGGCAACGGTTTTTCACACGGTTCTTGTGCGGTTTATTACGAGGGACTCGTCGGAGGAGACATCGAAAATTGTGCGCGCGCCCGCGCTGCTACGAGGAGCACGTATGAATCGCGTCGCGGCCCGGTGAACAACAGCCAGGTCCCTCACGTGTGCGCGGTTTGAATTTTCGAAAAGAGCGGGACCGGTGTGCCGCAGGTGTGTGGTTCGGTTCGGTGTGAACGGTGGTGCTCTCCTCTCTTGCACGCGGTGCATTCCCGTCGTCGAAAACGTTGGCAGAGCCAGCGGAATGTGGCACGAGGTGAGTTAGCAGCCCGCCCGGTTTCGCTTACCGAGGCCAGGGACGGATCTCCGCGGGCCCTTTTCCTTTTCCTCGCGTTTCACAGCCTCCTAAACCCTTCCGTTGTCTTCTGTCGTCGAATTTCACACGGTAACCGTACCGAATACGCCGGCGTAATCTTCGTTATCCGGAAATTTAGTTCTCTTCGTTTCTCTTCCAGAAATTTACCTCTCCAAACCTCGGCACGGCATTAGGGTGTCACTAATCAAATGTTCGAGTTTAAAATTCGAATATTGCGACGTGTTTCGCTCAACAAATACTCTTACAACGCGGATTCGGTTTCTCGCGAAGGGTTTAGCAGACTAAGAATGGTGAGTCGGCCCCACCCTGGATTTTTATTGAAATTGTGTGGAAAACATTGGTTTTTGGTTGAAAGATAACTCACCCAAATTTCAAGTCGCTAACCCTTCATATAAGGATTATATCTAGGTAAATACCCTTAACCATATCATTTTTTTTCTCGGTTGTTAATTAAGATATTCGGATAAAAAAATACGAAAATATTCGTACTTACGTCCTTCGTATCATATATTTTTTTCACAATTGTGATCAAATTATCGAGGGTAGAAAAAAATTATTACATTTTTTAGGGGTGGGAATTGCAAACAACTCTTCGAGTGACCACTTGCAAAAAAATTCAATAACGATGTTCTGTTATTTATCTAATGCATACAAAAGTTGCAAGATGGTCGGATTGGTAGAACATAGTTAAATATTGAAAAACAAATGAAATTACTTCATTATAGTGTAGGAATACTGTTAGTGGAAAATTTTAGTAGTGATTATACGCATTTATTATTGATTCTAAGATACTCAGGCTACGACTATCACTGTTATACTCATTCGGTTTCTTTATTGGGTCTCCCACGCTCGCTCAATCTTGAACTCAAAATCACGCACATCCACTGCATCGCGCTCGACTGTGATGTAATTCTTCGAAATTATTCTCGATATTTATCGCACGCTCTAAACACTCGGTCAAACCCTTGTTAGTTGATTTAAAAAATCCACACTAATTGTCAAAAAAATAGAAAATTTTCCAAATGACAGATGTTGCTGATTATGATTTCATTGGAATATGGTGGACTTGGAAATCAGTAGGTGGGAAGAGATGATACATTAATATGGGGGAAAGCATGTAAAAGAATTTAAGAATTTTCGTAATGTCCAGTGTCGACAATTTCAATTATCGTATTTAATGTGGTATTTAATATTTTATTTTAATCGATTTTGGGGGGTTATCTTTCAACCAAAAACCAATGTTTTCCACACAATTTCAATAAAAATCCAGGGTGGAGCCGATTCACTATTCTTAGTCTGCTAGACCCTTGGATATTTTCTTACATTTATAGTAAACGCTCCTTTACTGTATGCATTCGTGGGCACGATCATTGTTCAGTGCTTACTCGCTCCAGTGCCTGCCAATGCGAACTGTATTTCATTCTGTCCTTCTTTACGTTCGACTATCCATGTATTGAAGCCTCGCTCGGTAGACACAAATCAAAAATGGTGTTCGGTACGATCACTGTCCATGGAAAACACGGCTGTTGGACAGCAAAGGGGCATTTACTGTACTTTGGTAGAATTTAGCGCATGTTTACTAGTTTCGCCAGGAAGGACAAATACGAATTCATTCGTCTGAACTAATTCCTCTAGAAGTTTGGTTAAATTGTTAAAGATTGGACATTTTATATGCAACAACCTAATTAATAGAATAGATACGGTGAGCGACAGCTAGACCACCGAGGTTTGACATTTCAAAAGGATGCCGCGAGTCATAAAAGGCAAACGCGTAATAAAAATTTGTAATTCAATCGGTTTTTTTCTCCGATCTAGTCGATCGTTGTGCCGGCGGATTGTCGAGACTCTTCCGATTAGAATGAGTACAAACACGATGTGATTCGATCTAGTTTTATGGACTTTGTATGTCGTGATCATTACACTGCGAATCTTAATGCATTTACAGAAAAATTTTCAAAATTGAAGATGTCAGTGTAGGATTTTTCCTCTGTTGAAATCGTTAACTCCTTGCCGTACCTTCTCTTTTACAATTACAGTGATTAGAACGACTTCATGCACAAAACTGCTGTTGAGGGAAAAAGAAAATGTATATTTTTTGTGTGGCTACATTTATTTTAATGCTTAAACATTGATTACAAAAGAATCAAATTTTATTTCATCTGAAATGAAACGCGTAACATTCGTGTTTGTTAGACTTTGTTAAAAACCTTCATCACGAGCCTGGCTCGTCAAATTACGGCAAGGGGTTAAGGGAAGAAATAATATTTAGTTTGGTTTCATTTTGTTATTTGGGTCGCGTCTGTAAAACTAGTCCGATTCACGTCGTGTTTGGACTCGTTTTAATCGGGACAATCTCAAAACAACAATCCATCGGTCGTTCTGCGTATTCGATAGCAGATTATCGAGTTTTTGAAAGATGATAGTTGGACTGGTTGCGTGTTCGATTCAGAGAGACGGTTGACCTATTTTCTGTCCGTATTCATTTTGCAGAACACTTGTGTTTCATTTGTTGTGATCTAGTAGAAAATGTACGGGTTTACAAACGAATTGTGAAACATCGGTGAAATACATCTGCAGAAATAAGGGCTACAGTCTCGTTCCTTGAAATGCGATCGATAAATACGTTACGCGCCAACCGTTTTTGAAACACCTTTCACGGTGGAACATCTCCAACCTCAATGGCACGTGAAAAGCCAGGGGTCGGAGGAACAGTTATTTTTCATTGAATTAATTCGTATCTCGTTCGACACATTGATTTATTTCTATCGTGTTTATTTTAATGTCTCGTAAAAAGAATTCTTCTGTCCCCGTCGGAATTTATAGTGTGAGACCATTATTTACAAACATTACGCAGTCCATAGTTTAAATGGGTCCAAGTAAAATAGATAAATCTGTTGAAGCTGTTTTATTAGAGCATTTATGGAAACTGTTTGCCGTTTTAACTGGCGTATGCAGATTTCCGTGGCTGACTATATACGAGCTATCTCCGGATAAAAGAGTAATGTTGTTTAGAGAACGATCAACCATGCGTAGACACCAGATACCTGGCGTCATGGGGTCCCAAGCTATTATCTATTTTATTATGTTTGCATTGAGCGTTGGAAATACTCCTGTCCATCCGTCCCAGTTTAAACAGCGATCTACTTGTCCAAACATTTCGAAATGTTGTGACGGGGTCACAGGTGTACACGACTATTAACTATAGTTCAACTATACTGCGTGTACTCCGTAACTGTCGCCACGTTTTTAAGCGACTTTTAATAATCTAAAAAATAGTAATAATCTATAAAAAAATAGTTTCGAGCAATAGTTTTAAGTTAGCTCTAAATAAAAAAATTTTTGAAGATGAAAAATCAGAATACCTTAACATGCATTATCATGGGACTGTAAAGATCAACACAGACTCGTATACACATGCACATGTACGACTGCTTTAACAAGATTAACGTTATCAGCAGCTGCAATAAATTGAAGGCACGCGCGAAATAGTTCATCGGGTACGCGATAAGCGGAGGAACGGTCGAAAAGGATCACAGAATTCCAGCCATGCGTCAAGCAGACACGGTTCCAGGCAAATGGTTCATAGTTGGCATAAATAATGGGGTCACGTACAAGATTAGCCAGTTCCCTTACGTCACTGCCATAACTTCGCGCTCTTTGTTGTGTTCGGCGTGCACGCGCCGACCTGCGGCTTTATGGAGATCAAAGAAGTCAATCAGTTTTCATTAAAAAAAAAGGTCAACTTTTAACGACCCCAACGTAAATGTCAACATCAATTTAAACAACTCAAACTGATTCTTCCGTGTTTCCTCATTCTGTCTTAGTCTTAATTTAATTTTGAAGGAGAGATCGGCCTTTTTAATAGAAAAGTATTTTTTCTGTAATAGTTCGGCGAACGATTCTTATTATACAATTGTGTGTTTTTTAATAACACTCTAAATATTTAAGTATGTGTAAGTAATGAGCGACACGCCGTGTCGGTGTTGATAAAAATTGAATTAAAAGCCACAGGAATATCCGAACGGAAGACATCAATTATCGACGATTCGCGCACAATGCAAACTCTCAATGATTCGCGATAATCTCTTCGATTGCGTGAATAGTGCATAACTTCATTCTCCGTCTGTTTATTTACACTGGAGGAGCCGAGGCGCACGTGTATGCAGCATTGAAAGCGAATTGAACATGACCGCACAATGAGAAAGAGTTCATTCGAACACGTGTTCCATTCGACTTCCAGGAACTTTTCTGTGTAGGCGGTTTGCATCAAGAATAATGACGCTGAACTATGTACATTTTTAGTAGAAAGTTATTACAAGTCTAATTTATATTTTTATTCTATTTCGAATCAAAATTTTCTTCGACTTTTCTGTTGACTTGTTCACAACAACTTACATATTTGAAGAATTAATGTCTTGCTCGTTATAGTACAAAAAGGTAAATATCAAAAACATCTCACTGAGATTGTAAATATGCATCCATGCATTATTCAACTTTATTTCTTTGGGTGTATGTTATAAAATTGCTAAAAATGGCAAAAAATCGTATCCCTCATTATCTCTGTAAAGTAATGTAAAATAGTTGCTTTTAGTGGTTCGTAAACCTAGTGTGAAGGCAGTTGAAGGGTGAACCAAAGGTACTATAATGGTAGAGGACATTCAGCTAGCAGGGTTTTTCCTTCTTTCGAGGATTTTCGCCATTTTTACTATTTCCTAAGCAAAAGTCGACGACAAGCCGTTCCTCGTAAACGACGACGTAAACCCGTCGGCGTGCTTCAGCCTGTTAATAGTCCGACCTTGAGCCAGAACTAAGGAGTGCCTTTGCTGCAGCATAACCTTCGTATGCCTTCATCAGCAGGGCTCAACCTACCACTGACAGCGTATTTTTGTTTCCTCCGGTTTCACGTTCATTAAATTGAGTAATTCCCCTTTTGCCTTTTTCGAAATTTCTTGCTCGGTTGAATTCGCTTTTTTCCACATTTTTTCCCTCCTCCATTTCGTCCCTGTGTATTCGCCTGAATTCTGGGCCGTGATTAATTGTTTAGGATCGTTTGAAATCCATTGGAATTGTTTAAAGTCATTTAAAATTGGCTACATTCATCGAAAATTCTTCAGAATTATTAAAAATAATTTGAGACATTTAAAAATCGTTGAATATCGTGAAAAAACAGTTTAAACATTTAGGAAATTCTTCAGATTCGTTGAAAATTATTTAAAATCGTTTAAAATCATCTATCGGACCCACTGTTTTTGACTTCACAGAAATTCACCTACCATCAAAAGAACAACCTATAAACTGTGAAAAAGGCCCGTAGTTAATCGTTCGGAAAGCGGAACTAATTTAAGACATTTAAAAATCGTTGAACAGCGTGGAGAAACCGTTTAAACATTTCGGAAATTCTTCAGATTCGTTGAAAATTATTTAAAATCGTTTAAAATCATCTATCGGACCCACTGTTTTTTGACTTCACAGAAATTCACCTACCATCAAAAGAACAACCTATAAACTGTGAAAAAGGCCCGTAGTTAATCGTTCGGAAAGCGGAACTAATTTAAGACATTTAAAAATCGTTGAACAGCGTGGAGAAACCGTTTAAACATTTCGGAAATTCTTCAGATTCGTTGAAAATTATTTAAAATCGTTTAAAATCATCTATCGGACCCACTGTTTTTTGACTTCACAGAAATTCACCTACCATCAAAAGAACAACCTATAAACTGTGAAAAAGGCCCGTAGTTAATCGTTCGGAAAGCGGAACTAATTTAAGACATTTAAAAATCGTTGAACAGCGTGGAGAAACCGTTTAAACATTTCGGAAATTCTTCAGATTCGTTGAAAATTATTTAAAATCGTTTAAAATCATTTATCGGACCCACTGTTTTTTGACTTCACAGAAATTCACCTACCATCAAAAGAACAACCTATAAACTGTGAAAAAGGCCCGTAGTTAATCGTTCGGAAAGCGGAACTAATTTAAGACATTTAAAAATCGTTGAACAGCGTGGAGAAACCGTTTAAACATTTCGGAAATTCTTCAGATTCGTTGAAAATTATTTAAAATCGTTTAAAATCATTTATCGGACCCACTGTTTTTTGACTTCACAGAAATTCACCTACCATCAAAAGAACAACCTATAAACTGTGAAAAGGCCCGTAGTTAATCGTTCGGAAAACGGAACTAATTTAAGACATTTAAAAATCGTTGAACAGCGTGGAGAAACCGTTTAAACATTTCGGAAATTCTTCAGATTCGTTGAAAATTATTTAAAATCGTTTAAAATCATCTATCGGACCCACTGTTTTTGACTTCACAGAAATTCACCTACCATCGAAAGAACAACCTATAATCTGTGAAAAAAACCCCGTAGTTAATCGTTGGAATAGCCGCACAACCCATACATTGACATTCTGAACTTCTTTCCGCCTATCCGACCGCTCCGACTTCACTATCATTTCTCGGGTTTTTGCCTCGTCGAAATTCACCACGCTTCATCGAAAGTCGTTGGAACGTTAGGTAATGATCTCACGACGGGAACCGTTGCATTATTTCTGCATCGGGAACGAGCGTTAAGTGATGCGCAAACGAAGAGAGTCCATCGGCCGTTGCACAACGTTCAGCTATAAGTATTTTTCGCGTTGAGAGAAAAACGAAAATTGCGGTCGCGTTATGAAAGAGCCTACGCCATAGGAGGTTCCTCGACTCCGAGGGACTCCGGTTCGAACGGGGATCGTTAGCGTCGTTACACTTCCTGCAAAAGAACACACGAAGGATAAAACGTCGGAAATGATAGTCGCGTCCGGTGGAAGGATATAGCATCCTTACGGCTTGTAATCGTTTGGAATTAATGCGTTTCTTGGTTACGCGCGATCCTCTTCGAAGCAATAAAACGGTGAAACACCGAGGAAACTGGGGTCTGGCCTTGGATCGATACACTGACTCGACCTTGAATCCTTGCCAACTGACTGATCCACGATCGATCACGCGTCGATAAAATTCCGCCGCAATCTCTTCATCAACTCGTCGGCGGTTCCTCCGTCTTCCGGTGAATTGTTTCTTCCACGACAATAAACTATCATTATGTCGGAAAATCTCTAAAAATTGCTTAAAACCGTTTAAAATCGTTGCAGATCCATTTTCTAAGCACTCGTAAGTCCCACGAACGATTTCGTACACGTAATACTTTTTAATCAAAATAGTTTATAATATTTCCACTTTAAAATCAGCGATACGCAGCAGCCTAACAAAAAGTTTTTAAAGACGCGCTCGTGCTAATTGCACTTCTGCGTGCGCTCGAAAAGCCGGTGAATCTGGAGAAATGGATGGTGATCGGTGAAAGGTAGAAAGGTGACCGGAAGTCGGGATGAAAAGTGATCGCATTAGAAGGCGCAAACGCCGGTGAGACGTCGTGAAAACGTCGAGTTACGAGAAGTCAAGCGATACCTTGCGCTGTGTGTCGTCTACTTGTGCGGTCGGTGCGCAAGCAGCGCAACGCTGCGCTGTGTTTGTGCTGCGCGATCCCCTCTTCCCGGCAATTTTGTAATTTTCCTTTTTTCCCTGCTATTCCCCGGCGACCAAGGCGTCGTTTTACCTTTGCTCGGAGGGCCCACGGGCCCCGTGTCGTTTCTTACCGGTCTGCCTTCGCCTCGTAGCCTGGCGATTCGCATTAGAGGACGGGCAGCACGCGATGCGCTGCGCTAAGCGAAATGGGCTAGACTAAGTGAGCATCAACGGGTGACCCTTACATTGATTCTTCTCGATACTGATTGATAAGCGGTATAGTTTATCCGAAACGTCTTCCTTTGAGGAAAAACACTTCCCTTTCATTGTAGAGAGAAGCGTGAGGGTACTCGAGCCTCGAATCATTTTTTTATTTGTGTTTCTGTTTAATATATTTAGATGAAACAAGATGGAAAACATAGCTATACATTTGCTGTGCTTCACGTATTTCTTCCAATTTTTTTCATCTCGTTTCTCACGTGGTTAGAACAATGTCTCCTTCTAGACGTGATACGATCTGTATACGAGTGGTTCTGTTCTTCTTTCCGCGGGCTTGCAAACAGAAACGTGAATCGCATAAGCACATTGCGGCACGATCCAATGCGATGGTCTCTCGAATGTAAAAAGCTCCTTCCTTTTGCCACTCGCGTGCGAATGCTAGAAGACGCAGCATGTAGTAGGCATTGGGTCTTCTTCTCTCTCTCTCTTTCTGATGGAATCCCGCCGATGAACCGGCAGAGACCAGAGACCACTCGGACTCGGACGAGGCAAAAGAAGTAACGCGAGGACTCGTCAACGAGAGCGACTCTCGCTATAAATGATCACCAGCCGACAGTTCTTGCCCTTTTCAAGCCGCGATCCCAGATACCGCGGTCTCGCGAGAGATGCAGCTGCACGCTACGCGATCGTCTAGATCCTACGGATCCTCTTGGGGATCCGTTTCGCGGGTATTCGGTGCTCGGGATTTCTAGCTGCTCCGCGAATCTGTTGCTTAGAGACACTCGTAATCTTGCGTTTCTACAGAATATTATTGGGTCATTATCTAGAAATCGTTGTTTGAGATTTTAAGCGGAAGCTCCAATTACTTGGACGCTTATGAAATTTGGGTAAAGAATAGGGATGGGTAGGTACCCGAGCCTCGGGATCTATGACCTCGTGTGAAAATTGCAAATGTTAGTCAATCAGTTTCGGACGATACAGATCCTCTTGATTCGTCAGCTAGAGTTCAATAATAATTGGGATTTCCATTCATTGAACATGACTGAACATGCAATACTACATTGAATTGTAAATCGTACTGGCGAACCTGTTCCAGATGCGATTCTCTGAATTCTTACAAAATGACAGAGCGAAATGTAGAATCAGTTAGTCGTGTCATTAGCAAACCAGTTTTAGATGACACAGATCCTCTTGATTCGTTAAGTAGAGTCCTTTATTTGGGTATTACTAGTCGAGGTTTAGGAAGAATGAGTTCTTCCAGTTCTTTCTGGAAAATTAGACTGCGAATTGGATCATTGCTGAACCAGTTTCACACGATACAGATGTCAGGGTCTAGGAAGCTGGAAGCCAACGGTAATTTGTAGGAGGAAAGTCACCTGTTCTAATGGGGCACCTGGTAGCTATCACGCTGAATGTGGCTCTTAGTTCGCAAATGGCTTGTAATTATATTCATCGAGATGTCTTTGTGAAATTTTTCCATCTGTTTGTAATAATTTGATCGCATACTGTATGTTACAAGTAGTTTTGAAGCGTTCGTAATGATTTGGTCAGCCACTGTGTATATTCGAGAAAATTAGCTGTCCTATCAGTCGCGAAATTTCGTCCAATCGGTTGGGAAACGCTGGGCATAGACAGAGGGAGAGTAGATAAAGAAAGTAGAGAAGAGGACCCATGGAGGAAAGAAGAGGAGCACGAAGAAGAAGAGGCGAAGAGATAGAGACTCCAGGCGAGCCTCTCCAGGAGCAGGAGTGGGAGAAGGATCCAAGAAGAACCGGAGAGCCCGATGTCCATTCAGCAGGCACCTGCCACGTTAAATTCAACCGGGCCAGGACTGGATGGGCGCTTCTTCCTTCGGACCGACCGGCAACGAGACAGAAAGAAAGAGGATGATGCGATGATGCCATGATCCGGACGTTGGACTGACCGAGAGACTCGACCTGGGACGGAGGAGGACCAACTATGTTACATTGCGCTTCCAAATCCTAATTGAGCTGCTCAATATTCCTACAAGTAACTTTGTTCAAAATCCGGAAGAAGCGTCATTCGTAGACTGCGGATTTTTATGCAACGTTAAATATCTCTGCACCTCTTGCAAAATGAATACTTCTTTATAATTAATGTCGAGCTGCATCCACTGATGTATTAAAAAATACATCCATCCACTTAAAACGACGAGGTTGATCTTCACGTGACCTTTACTTTTTGCTACCAGTAACGATAGTGAGGAAATCAAAATGTTAAATTAGAATGAGGCACCCTGTATGAAGACAGATAAAACTTTACCGGGAACAATTTTACTTAGAAATGGAGTTGATTGTTGCATAAGATGCTCGATTACAGAGAGAAGGTGAAAGTGCAAAGGGTCGAGGGTTGATTTCTTTAGAATTTTGGAACGGAACTAAGCCGACGTTGTGGATCGCTGTGAATCGAAGGGATAACGTCCAAAGAGGAGGAGGAAGGAAGAAGAAGGAAGAAGAGGCGCCCTGTTGGTACATCTCTCTTACATCACTCCTGGCCTGGTCGTCCTTCCCGAGCATGGGCCAGCAGAGCCAAAAGAGAATAAGGAGAGATATCACGCCGATAATGTAACCTTCTTTCATCCTTTTCTCCCTGATCCTCTTCTGGCCGAGTCTCCCGTTGCCCGATTGAAATTTTCGAACCCTTCCTCCCGCTTCTCTCTTCTTTCGTTCGCTCATGATGTTGACGTTGCTCTTTCTCTCTTCATCTTCTTCTCCTCTCGAATTCCGATAGCTCCATCGCTTTTGCTGGAACAACTGACGATGCGTCGCGAGCGAGAGGATCTAAGACCGTGATCCGAGATCCTCAGGATTGACTTGTTCTGGTTTGGACAGTACAGAGGGAATTTTGTTTCGAGTGTAGAAATTGTGCGAGGTAGATCTTGATATTTTACAGAATCATTTTTCTTTATGCAAAACGAAAATTGTTTCTTTCGATAATTTTTCTTTAAATTTCTTTTATAAATAGTTTTATATTAAGTCGACAGCAAAATCCTTCACTGATAGAGCGAACTAAAAATTTTATTATATTTGAATAATGTTCATGGGTTCTTGCATTTCATAAATTTGCACTTGCCATAGATGCATGAAGATCTAATTATAAGGAGCTGCAGATAGAAGCGACTACGGCTTCTTGTGAGAAAGCACGCGATCCTATGTTCCATTAAACCGTGAAGAATCAATATTGCGGATTGCAACTGCATTCGGGATCGCACAGGGGGGAAGTTAAACCGTGGATTCACGGGAGTTCCAGGCAAAAACGTTCTTTTCTGTGCAGTCATCGTCATCCACGGTGGATCTCGGATGATGGTAACCCGTGGAACGACTGTTTACGTTTCTCTGGCACGAGGTTAAAGCATCATTCCGGTAGAGGCTGTGATTGATGTTGCGCTCCTTCCGCGAAGACGTTTGGGAAGCCAATGGGAGGAAATTGTTGTATCTACACTTTTTACGCATTATTAATAATTACTGTGAAACATCAAATTCTTTAATCGAGTCTTCGTTCACTAGTGGGACAAGATACATACTCCACGTCAATTGTAAGAAACCGGAGTTAATAGTTCTAATTACGTCGAAAATAAACAAAATATGCAGTAGGTACAAAGTATTCGTACACTTTTTAAAATGGAATAACTTTTTTATAATTGTACCAAACGACCTGATTTTTTAAAATTAATTAAGGGCATTGGTTTATCTAATGATATACAAAAACGATTTTCCAAAAAAATATTATTTACAAGGAGACATGCAAAAATAAAAAAGGCCTTTTTAAAAATTTTTTTATTTGGGCCCTTAATAAAGATTTTAAATTTATGTTTTGTAGATCTATGGTAGTTAAATACATCCATTTTTGTCACAAATATATAAAATCCGCAGCTTAATAATTATTAGATCTGTCTCGCGGAAGATTGTAAAGAGTGTAGCTTTTTGCAGAAGTGAAAGATATCCAATCGCGTAAGAGAAAACGATAAAAATTCTCCAACCAACAGAATATCTCGCAATAATTCGCTCGGCTAATTTGCGCACCTAATACTCGATTCATCCGCGATTGCAGCGATCAACGTAGCGGCAGATCGGTAAATTCCAAACATAATCAAATGCGAGCCGAACATGTGGCTCTCTCAGGCTCTCGGTGTTCGGCTCCGTGGAAGAGAGAAGGTTCTCTCTCTTTCGTGGGAGACCACGAAGACATTTATTATTCGAGGGGATAAGTGGCTCCGCGAACGAGCGGTAATGAGTGTAAACGCCGGCAAAAACACAGGAAGATGGGCTGGAAGGGGGAGGATATTGATGCGAGCCGGTACATTGTTGGAATGACTGCGCGAAATTCGTCGAGAGAAACGCTTTGACGCCGGTGCAACTCGGTGCTGCAACAGGTAGCGTGTAGAAGATGCTGAATCGTGCCCTAGACCCTTAAAAATGCGATCCTTGTGGCCATGATACGATGCATCGCGAAATTTTTTTTTTTTTTTTATTAAGCATTTCAGATCTCAATTGAGATCTATTTCTGCTGCACAAAAGTAAATACATATTCACATATACATAAACAATATTAAGTCAAATTAAATTCGCATTTTACATTCTTTAAGGAAGTTAAAAATAAGAAAACAAGCCTTAATATTAGGTCGGGCAACTAACATTTCTAAACATAAAGGTAACTGAAGTTTAATTTTACGCAGTTCTTGAATTAACTTAACACGTTGTGACTCAAATCGGCTACATTGCCAAACAATATGGTTAATGTCCTCACTGCTGTGACCGCACTCACATTTCGGGTCACTAACAAATCCTACCCGAAACAAAGAAGCTTTTAGACTATAATGATCAGCTCTGCATCTATTAATAGTAACAATAAATTCCCGTGAAAGATGTTCATGTTTACATCGCGAAAATATTTGTGTATTTTCTCACTTTTTAACAAAAAAATATTTAGTTGGGTATATAAGAAGAAACGTAGTAAAATGGCTAAAAATATTGGTAAGCTTTCTTGTTACTTTGATAAAATAATGTAAAATACTTTTAGTATTTGGTTAAAGTAGTGTTAAAGGTTTGAGGACCCGGTGAGCTCAGCTAGGATGTCGGAGGACTCTGTTAGCACCCGGAAGCCTTGGTCCACGAACCAGGTCTCGAGGGTCTGGAATCGATCCTGGCGATCGTAGCTGCGTCCCATAAGTTACTCCGAAAGGAGAAATCCGTGCGCGGCGATTTGAATGATATATTCGACGGCTCTCCTCGCCTATTAGCCGCCCGTTTAAGACAGGATGATGGTATACTGTTATAACGGCGAGTAATCGCGCGGTCGTACATTAAAATGCTTCTTTCAATGCCGGTGCACCGGGGCAATCGCATCGATACCACACCACGTGCGAGAAGAAACCGCCTCGGCATGCTGCGAAGCCGTAAAAATGTCAACTGAATTCCTGCCTCTGTTATTTAAACGTTATTACTTACAAGTGGGACGTTTCTTGAATTTTTCTTTGTCCTCGGAATCTAATTCTGGTGTTATCTTCTTCATTTAAATCGGGAACTACCCTTACTCTGTCCAGTCAATTTAAAACATACGAGTTCGTTAAATAATTATCCGGAAAAAAGTTACTTTTATTTAACGTTACCGCTAAAAACCGTGCTTTTCGTGTGCAACAAGCTGATGGTTTTTTGATTCAGTATACATCGCGCGGGAACTCGCGGCGTTCCCTGGAGCCCTTTCCCTTCTGCTATGATCGTCTGGTTGCATCGTTTCAGGCATGCGAGCCAACTGTACCTTGCAACTGTTATCTAGGCAACGACCTTGCCTCCTCTTCTTCTCACTCTTTCTCTCTCTCCCTCTCGTCTCTCTCCCCTCTTGCTCCTTCCCTTCGCGATTCCCTCTCCGGCCGTGTGGCATCTCTCGATGCACTCTGGTGCATGTGCGCGAAGCGCGCAAGTTCATCGGTCCGCTCGGAAAATCATTGACCTTGCGGTTGATCTAGCGTCGTCGCTGGATCCCTTCAGCTCCTATTACGTCGCCCGTTACGCAGAAACCGAGGCCGACGGCTGTCCTACGCGGAAAACGCGATCTTCCTCGATCGCGATCTCTCTTCTCCAGGAAAATCTCGACGATGAACGCGCGATCTGAGAAAGGCTAGAAGAGCATTCTACCGATAGAACTACTTCTCGTTTTGATTTATTTATTGCTTCGTATTCAACTTTCACCGAATGGACCGATTTCTAACCCGTGGTTGATTACGCGATAAACGTTAGAGCTTGATTTTCTATACGAAAACAGTTGGAGGAAGACGATAATGATCGCCCCAATAGCACGCTAAGGCTAAGTGTGCTTTTTAAGCAGCTATTTTTTCCCAGCTAGCTATTAATACGTGGATAGCTCTCGGAGACTTCAATGCGTGGAGATCGCGCGCTGCTCGCGTTCTCACCAGGCGTTGAAATCACCAGACCGGAGTCCACGTTAGCCACCTCCGTTTTGTTTTAATTTTTTAGTGCTTCTAATAATCCTAACTACCGCTCCACGCTTTTAACAGTCATCTCGAAGCACAGTTTCTTATTTGATTCTTTAAAAAGAATTTTTTAACGCTCCCGTAACCAAGCGTTGCACAGTATCTGGTCCGAAAACAGCTGGAACTATCACAACAGTTATTTCAAGGTTCAAGGTCTATAGTAGCACATTGAATTTAATTTAATGGTTTGAATTCAATTCAAATAGTTCTGTACAATTTTTCTTTTATCCAAAATTAAAATTAAATCCATCTCTGCGTCTAATGTAAATTGTTCTCAAGTTTCTGCACTGAATTTTGACGAGCTCCCCAGTGTAAAAGTTCTGTTGATACCGTTTTGCGTTAATAGATCTCGAGCAATCCCGCAGTGAATAGAGTTCGCGCGGTCTCCCGTCGCGAGAAGAAATCTCCATTTCGAGGCGTGAAAAGTCCGAGCAGTCTGAAAGGAAGACAAATCTGTCGGCTGTTTTCCATCTGAATGGACGTCGGAGAAGTATCGTCTCTATCGAGAGACGTCGACGACGTGAAAGAGGCGACGCTAGACATTTTGTTCCTTCCAGAGCCGTTTCACGAGCGGTATTTGTTTGGATCCTAGCGGGACACGATCATTTATCATTCGATCAGCGCCCCGGTTCCTCAATCAGGAAACCGTATCAACATCCACAGTTATGAAACATTTAATTATGAATCCACCGGGCACTAAGCGACCATTTTGTATCCTTCATGATTGCGGAAAAGGAAGGTCACGATTTTTAAATTCTTTTATCTGAGATTATTATATAATTTAGTAATAATTAATAGATGATAAATAATAATTATTTTTACGTCAATGATTAGTATTTGCTTATATTTTCTGCAATTCCCCTGTTTCCAGACAATTAATGATATAACATAATGTAACCAATGACAATGTTTAAAATTTCATTAACAATTTTTGGTCAGTTCTTTTGCTGTGTACCAACGCATAAAATGGCCATTCTGGTTTTAATCTTGCGTCTTCGTGATTGATTTTTCAAGTACGTTTGTGTAAGGGTACGAATTAAAATTTATTGTACGGAGGAGCGCGCAGACAATGATTTTTTAAAGGGTAAGATGATTTCTCGTGCGGTCTCGACCGCAGTTTCTAATTGAATCATGAGTTTCGAGGTCTAAGTTGGCCGCGCGGCGAACATTTTTCAGCTTCTCGGCTCTCCGGGATGCCATAAACGCACGACCTTGAAACGAAACGTGTTATTACCATGTTTGAAACGTGTACTTCCCTCGGGCGGAATGATTCGAACAGTACCAGGCATCCGAGGTGTGCGAGATGAAAAATCTTCGTATCGACGCGTTTCGTAACGTCTCAATTCGATGATAACTTCCGTGTATTTATTTATTTTAACAATGGATCAGCCGATCCTCCACCTGTGATCTTTCATCGGAAGGTTCCATTGAAAATTATCGGATTATTAGTCGGACGGAGTCTTCGAATGAAATATTGGAAAAAAATGAAAATTGAAAGATTCTAATTGAAGCTGCTTTCATTGAATAGTCATGTTAATTGTCAAACAAGGTCGTCAACTTGAAATGGAAAAAATAATTTTATTCTGTTCCTTACAACCGACTAAGAAAATTTTTATTTTCCATTAATATCCACAGTCTACTAATTAGTGCGAATACGATCACACAGTTTTCTAATAACTGGATGTAACTTAAATAGTTGACTAGTTGCAGATAATTAAATACAATTACTGTAAAGTTTTTAATTAACGAAATATTTGCCATGGTTATGAACTTTACTTTAATTGTATATAATTATTTTAACCGAGAACACTGTTATTACGTCAACGATTACTCAAATTAACATTGTGTATCGTTTAAATGTATTCTGCTTCTGATCTATTTTCTAGCAAATAGTGCAATCTAATGGTATTAAATTAATGTTCTAATGTGTTAAGTAACATAAATTGGATCACGTGCACGTGAATCGTGGGTTAGATTAAATCGTTTTTATCCATCCTGAATTACTATAGGGGCACTCGTGAAAGAAATTAATTGAATCTAATGCTACCATAATATTTCTAGTAGCATAAATTAAATTCTATCAACTTACATTACGGTATAAGTGATTCTAACCAATTTCTATTCATACGTAATTGTGGTTATATTAGTGTAGATGATCAAACTATAATTTGATTAATGCTTCTTGAATACTTTTTGAGAAATAGGTTAATGTGTTCCATATTCATTACCCAAATCATGCAAAATAAAAATGTTGTGCATCTATTACATGCAACTGGAACGAAGAGGAATTCAGATATCGGTTCGGATGATCGAGGTTCCACTAGACCGCGAATTAAACAGAAAACGCTATCCAAATTCTGCCATGTTTGGACTCGTTTCAATCAGGAAAACGTCAGGAAAATGTTGACAAAAATTCCATAAAAGATCTCATTTCAAATAGTTTTATAAAAACAAAACATTTTTGCCATTACATTCTTTGACAATGTCTAACCTAATATGTACGTATATAGGCCTCTCAAGAGACGTGTTCCATAGTAGTGGGCCCAGATTACTCTCAAACATCGTACACATCTTGCGCATGTATCGAGACATTACTGTATTTCATAAATTTTTCTCTCGGGCACTCTCTTTTCTGGCGCTCAGTTCGAAACCACGCGTGTTCGCGCTCGACTCCCGAGCTCTCAACGCAGAAACTCGTTTCTCCACGATCGAGTGTAGCGTGCACGAGTGTGCGAGGGGGTGCGCTTAAGGAAATCGAGAAAAAGCGGCTCGAGTTACAACGGATAGCATCGACAGCGGCTTTTCTGTGCTCGGGAGCGCTTCGCGTCGCGCTAGAATTATTACGAGCTTATTCGCCACGTGAGGTTTCCTCGGGATGAAGTCCTATCTAAGCGAGTTTCATCCAATTTCACGAATTCGCCGGCTCGCATTGCGGTTTCTGGCCTGTCTTGCAAACCTCACACTCTGCCTCGCAACCCCTCAAACCCCTTCGCATCATCTTTGCACAGAAGAATGGGTTTTGTGTTTTGTTTGTTCCCAGGCGGGCTACCAGGCAGTTACACAAATGTTCGCTTTAATAGAATATTACCCCTGACAAGAATTCTTGGATCCCACAAATCATAATTATTTATTTATTTATTATTGCTTTAAACCAAGTGGTTTATATAGCAAGTACAATATTATTACAATTAGCTTACATTAACTAAATGAAACGTAATTACTAAATTCTAACGGAACATTGTTTGAGAAAATTAAAAATTATCTTCAGACCTTGTATATCAGGTTTACATAAGAAGGAACTAATACAAAGGGGGAAACAGTACTTGCCTTTGAGGAGCTTTGTTTCTAATGTGTTACGTTCGTTTTCGTAGTCTGGACATTGCCATATAACATGATTTAGATCCTGAAGCTCATCTCCGCATTGGCACGCACTGTTAGCTATAAACTTAACCCTAGCCAAAGAACCGTTTAAATTATAATGATTAGCACGACATCTATTAACAAAAACTATGAAATCTCTGGGGAGCTCATAACCAGAATACCATGGCTTGCCTTCATCCTTATGATAAAGTCTGACAAAGTTGGTACCTTTAAACAAGCCTTGCTCTTTGATCAAGGAATTAGTGGACAATCTTGCTTGAATCCTGAGGTCTTTGGTTAAGTCAGCAATTGCAGCCTTTAAATCAGACGAAGGGCTTACTTTGGTTGCTTCTTTCGCAAATCATAATTATTCGTATTTTCATTTTAGAGACTGTTTTCATTAACCTTTCATTATCACTGTTTGCTAGAAAACATACATGGTAAATCACACGAAAATCTGTATAATTTGGTGCAATTTAAGGGGCCACTACTGTGATTCCTTGTTCGACGATTCCCACACCGCACCGGTTGAACTTTCTTCTTCTTCTTCGTCGTGGTCTCGCTTCTTCTTGACCGCGATGGCAGCGCGAGCGGTGTGCGCGATTAATTAACCCACGGGACTGGAAAATGAAAGTGTCAACAGAGCTTCGTGTTGATATTCCCGCCCCCGGCTGACACCTTCATCGCAATTAGGAGGGTGGTGTCAAGGTGCGGGCCCTACGATGACCCATCGAACGATTCTTCTTTGCTTTTTCTTCGTGGGAACCTTGTGGGCGATGCGATTCCTCGAGTTCGACCGACTTCCTTTCGTAAGTGACCGACTTGGTGCTTGCAAGTAGAAGAAAACTTTTGTGAACTTGAACATTTTCAAAAGTCCTTAAAGGTTACTAGCAATATTAACACTAACCCTACTGAGCCTTAAAAGTAACTGGTAAGTACATGTTTCCTTATAAAAATGACAAGATTGATTTTATTTAGACTTTGTGCAGCTTCGTAATACGCGCGCTACTATGTCTATACAATCGTTTTTTATGAAATCAGTTTTATAGTTTTTATAATTGTGCTGCACCAAAAGAAACCATAGAAATTTTCCTTCAAAATGCAACCTTAAATTAAACTATTACGTGATGTTATTGAGAGCGACTTGTTAGTTCACAATGAAAATTGATGTTGCTATTGAAGATGTGATCAAAAAGTGTTTAGCCATAGATATTTCAAAATTATGAAATAATCACCGATCGGTAATGCGTTAAAACATCCTCAAGAACCTATGAAGGATATTCTTCTACAGTCATCAATGGGTCTGAAGAATGTTGGGAACACAATGAGATCCCAGGGAGTGATCTGAATCGATGCGTGCAATGTTTATGTTGCATAAAACCCTGCAATTTTTCAATCAGGGTGGTCAAAAGAGGAAGCAACGCGCAACATCCGGGAACGATATCCTGATTTTGGGAACGTTCGCGAACCGCGTCGTCGTCCGCCGATTCTCCCCGCCATTAATTAACCCTAATTACAATCCACGCTGATAGATCACGAAAGAATTAAGTAGGGGAACAGCGAGCCGCCATTGTCCGCGACTTAATGAAACACGGACGTCCGGGCGCGTATTGTTCATAATAAGATTACGGCTCTCGAAAAGATCGCGTCGATTTCACGAAGGCAAATGCCCCGTGAAAGTAATTTAATTCCAACCGGTGCGGCGGGTTTGTGTGCGCATGTGGATCCCTGAGCATAAATCATGCGAGCAGAGTATGCGAGCGATCCGCGCCGCGCAGGATGCATTGTTCGTGAGCGAACTTTTTTAGCGGGCTTCACGAGGGCCCCAGACAATGTACCGGCTCGATACCGAGCGAGTACGGCGTTAATGATCGATTAATTTCAATGCTTTGCTCACAGGTACCACCGCGAAATCGTGATCCATGGATCGGGAGAATCAGTTTCGATGGGCGATCTGGGGAAATCGATGATTTAACGGTTCTGGCTGTTTGATGGCCGCGAGACGGAATGCTCTTTTTTTTAATTATTTGTTGGCTAATTAGCGAATGGATAAATTCAACACAGGTTTTGCACTTGGAATTCGTACTCTTGCAAATCGAATTCACTCTTTAAAATACACGTAAAATATTTAGTTAACAGCACACAGGCTGGTCCAGCACAGAGCAACACATCGTCATCTCCGCTGTGTTTGAAAATATGAAAAATCTTTATCAACCGACGTTTTTCAGTATGAACTGGACTACTGTGGTTTACTATAATTTAAGAGATATTTCAACTTTGTTTTCGTTGAATTTTGTAGACACGAAACTCTGGTAAATGTTGCTCTTGTTTTTACTTGTTGTTTTTAGTAGACCACTCTGTATATTGCATGCAGCATAGGCAAGTCGCGTGTGCGTTTATGGTGGAGGGATTAGAAGCGTTTGGCAGGGAGAGAAACCTTACGTGGACGTCAGAAGTGTGCATATTATCCGAAACATTAGACAATATGTATTCTGGGCGCTTCGTTTATTTATTAAGACCTACACGAGAAAGTGCTTCCGGAAGATCCTAAGGATTCTCAAGAAATAGAAAGCGTACTTTACGGTTCGAGAAAATACTATTATAAAATGAAGAGAAAATGCAAAATATTATATGTAACAAAAATATTCTAGTATTGTAGTTTATATAAAAAGTCAAAAGAGCTTTGAAGAAAAATGCACCATCCCCTAAGATTTCTGAAGCAACTAAAAAATTCTCCGACGCAACTCATGCGAACAGGGTTCACCCGCTATGAATCCGCTCGAGTAATCGCAAGAGAATCCCATGTAAATTCAAGATGATCCGAATATTCCCATGGAGGTTCTGTAATGATTCCGTAATTGAATTACACGCGAAGCTATGGAAATTTATCTGAAACAATCCGCGCAGATCTCCGATAAGAATTCGAAGAATCCCGCGTGAAATTGATTCCCGTGGCAAAATAAACTATGGTGAACGGGATCGTTTGGCGAGCCAGCAATGCTACGCTCCTGTAGCGCTAAAATTATCGTGTTTCACGACACGATCCCGAGCAAAGAGTATAACCGTTCCCGTCGTTTGCCATTTTAACGTGAAAATGATGTATAGCTCTTGTTTGTACCTGATGCACGTGCACAAACGTTCTACAGGGTGTTCCTCGAAACCGTGTTGCGCATTGACTTGAATAGGAATAATGAACTGTGTATTATACTGCATGTATTATTCAGGATCACTCTCGTGTAATACCGCAATTGACTTTTCCGCGCGATATTCGCATTAGCTCGTCAAACCTCATGTACTCCTCAGGGTGAAAATTCACTTTAATATCGTTTATGTTTTTTAATTACTTTGTAACGATTGGTTGCGTTGCGACATGTAGTTCTTTAAACTGTGACGTTGCAAACTAATCTGTTGATCAAAGAGTAAGATATGTGTAATGTCCTAGGATTTTTAAGAGATAAACAAATCAAAGGAAATAAAAAAGTTGTAAAAAAACTGAAAAATTAACCGACAAAACGAAGAAGCTACGAAATTAGCCTAATATATTGCAGAAACCTTAAAATAACGTAATCAACTTACGAAGACTGAGAAATCTGGCGAATAGAATAAAAAATTGCGAATTCAGCTGGATAAATTGCGGAATCCGAAGGAAACGAGACGGAATCTGAGAAATACAAAACAGCGAGGAACGACGGGTAAACTCTCGTCCTCGTCCCCAAAACACAATTGCACGCAGCTATTCGGTACACGTTCGAGTTAAACCCCACTGATTCTGGACGTTAGGTCGAGTCCATAGAAACGTGTTCGGAAAATTTGACAAAAAAAGGGCCTTGGCTGTTGAATGGGGACCCGAAGAAACGGCGAAAGAAAGGTCTGCGACACCGAGTTTATGACAGGAACGTGACTTGTTCGGTGTTTTCGGGATTCCGAATGCCCCCGGAGCAGCTCGCGCTTGCTTTTCAATTTCGTTATTTATGGGCGGGAGGATTGCGGATTCTAATTAGCGTATACCTTCCCGTCTACCAATGACGATTGACGTATCGTAAATTAAACGAAGCACGGCAGCGACGATCCTGCGCGCCGCGGACCCGCATGCAACAGGAGGCTCTCTTTCGTTTTCTCTTTCTCGTTTGCTTTCTTTCTCCTTTACTCGTGCTGCTGTATATGCAAAATCGAAGGAACTGCTAAAAGAATTCTCGCTGGCATTCTCACGCTCCCAGCACTATCGGGAACCCCCGACGAACATCGGCTGTAACAATTTACGGGGCAGATGTTTATTGAAACAATTGGTCGCACCCGGCTACTACACGGAAACTCTCCGGTGTTGTGTGCAAATGATAATCGGATCCATTATGTGCTCTGTCACAGAGTAGTTGTTTAAGGTATGACTCAGGGTGTTGTTTTGTAGTGTGCATTCATTTTTGCAATGAGAATTTTTAATTGGAGGATCGGATCGTGTGAGAGTTCTTGATGTTCTCGAGTTCTTTGATAATTCTCCAATTTATTCCTTATTAATCCTTTATTATATTCATTTAATTCCGAATAGAATCTCACGCTCGCTGCCGAAAGTTATTTTTTAAAAACGAACATCGGTTGTCATCGATGGTTAGGACGCATCACAAAAACTAGAATACAACGACTTTGTAACGACTAAACAATACATAGCTGATGCAAAGATAACGCAATGATACAATTCAAACTGTAGGTATTATATTTCCGAGTCATTGAGTGCTGTGAGAGACCTTCGGTTCATTGATACTTTTCGAGTTCTTTGGTATTCTTTGAATTCATTGGTGATCCTCGAATTCTTTGGCATTGCTCGAGTTCTTTAGGAGTTCTTGAATTCTGTGGGAATCCTCTACACCTTGAACACGAAAACCTTTGAGCACCTCTCCCACATCACCAAGCACACCACAATCCTCCAAGAAACCTCGATCTCTCCTAATCCATTCTAACCGATTCCTGAAAAAGCTCCACCCACCATCATTCCTCTGACATAGTCAACTTTTTGCACTGATTCTACCATAACTCTCCGACGAGCAACATTACAACTCTATCTCGATCAGCCGCGGGAGCACAAACCGGTAGGACAAATGCCGTATGCGTAGACGAAAACCACCTGTTCGCCGAGTTAATCGTTAAATCCTCTACGCGCGTGATTCGGCTCGCGGGATACTGGCGGACCTCTCTGGTGGTAATACAGGTGTTGTTCGGGTTAAACCGTCCCGAATAAAAGCACAGGAATCGCGTGGAACCACGGCCGGGTACCACCACCGACTAACTATACCCTGTGCTGCATATGTATAGATAGACAGAGCGGTGAGCTTGGACGAAGGCAGCGTGACCACAGCAGGCTGGACGTCCGGAATGCGAGCGGAACCCGTTTCTATGAGTCAAGTCTGGCTATTGACAACGGCCTCTCCTCCTGTAGATTCTCTCCCTCTCCCTCTCTCGTCTCTCTTTGTCCCTCTCTTTTGCACACTCTCTGTGTAGTCCGTTGGTTCTCTCCTCTCTCGGTTTCTTCTCCCGTTCTCCCTTGCCTCCGGGCAGATTCTGCGGTTCAGGATCGTGCCACGTGATCTGGAACATCGTGGCCAACAGAAAGAGGGAGAGAGCGAGGATTCGCGGGATCGAGTCATGTTACCCCGTGAAAATCCAAAACCGTGAGCAAGCAGACCTTGATGACCAGGCGACTCTCTCGACTCTTCTCTCCTCTGGTAACGGGAGAATACATATTACGACTCGTTAACGACTCGCTTCGAGCGAGTTTTTCTGACCCGAGTAATAGACGGGACTCGGGAACGTCTTCATTCGGGGCTTAGGGAATTGTAGTAGTGCTTGGACGGGGTCGATGGATCGGTCGAATATGCTGATGAGCGGAATTGAAGGCGTACCCCGTCGTTGCTGATGGATTGTTGATGTCTGAGGTGCCAAGAGAATTTTTAGTCCTCGTCTTCGAACGTCTTCACTTGTTCCGAATTCTACGATACTCCTTGTGTTTTTTGGTTGTCCTGGAATTTTTTAGTCATCTCCGAGTTCTTTTGTAGTCCTTGACTTCCTTAAGTTCTCTGGTAATAAATCTTTCTAAACAAATAAATTTGTTCAAAATTTATTTAGTTCTCTACACATTGTTAAATGTGGTTGGGTTTATATGTATGTGCACGTATATATGTGTATATATATATATATATATATATATATGTATATATGTGGGTGCACATGTATGTATGCACAACAAAAATTATTAAAATATTGTCACAGTTGGTTTTAATGGCAAATTCTTTGATGTAGCTCATTCTCATTACCGATTCAGGTGTGATGTGTGGTGGTGGGAAAATATTGTAATTTTGAATTTACCGCCTTACTAGGATCTCAGACGCAAATCGATACATTTTCGGCCATTAGTCGTCTGCTTGTCTATACAGTCCTCACTACTGTGGTGACTGCCTAGGCAGCAACATGTAGTCACACGTGCTCTTATAATGTGTTCTTCAAATGTTTTTCATTTAATTTCCAATGTTTTCTTATAAAGTTTTCTAATTCACCGTAATGGTATTCAATTTTCTTTACACTACGCAAGTGAGTATGAAATTATTTTAGTTTAATTTTTGTTCTGGCTTGAATGCAATGATTAATATTTTTGTTAATTTCCATTACAGACACAATATATATGTTGTTAGTATTCTCTTGATAATGATCTAAATTGAGATCGAAACGTCGAGACAAATTATTGTGCATATTTTGCAAATTGTGTAAATAGTAATTTTTGATCGAACCAATGCGCCGAAAACGTTTTAATTTTGCTTCAAGCTTCATACGATCGCTATACTTTAACGGCTTCTCTGGTAATCTTCGAACTTTGGGTATCTGTTATTTTGTCTTTGCTGAAAGTCAAAGTTTTTCTCTTGAAATGAGTTCTTAAAATAACCCGTACGATTTTTCATTGCTATTTCATTGTAGTTCGAACGAAAGTGCGTCATTGACATTGTTTTTCTTGCAAAGGTTATAGACTCGAATGTCTCTACGTAGTACGAACAATTTTTTCCGCGACTTACATTACCATAGATTTGACGATTGAGCTGTCCTCTTTACAATGAACCCATAAAATTTGATGTACGATCTTTTGTTCTGATTTTATTACTCTTTGAAGAAACGGCGCGGCGTGCTGTCGACACTAAAACCTTGTGATACGCGAGTGTGTCGCAAAAGTCACTTAACTTCTTACGAATGTGAAAAAAGTTGAAGTTAGCATATTCTTCTGGAGTATGTTCTAGAAAAGATACTAACGCTAGATTATTATAGTGTGCACGTGTAATCTATGGTTGTTATCAAGAAATTTGATGAATCTCCTTTAGTTCGTACAAAATTGATTGAATACATCAATTTCTTTGGTCGCGTATCACGATTGAAGCAGCTATAAATCTTGTTACATTATGAAACTGACTTAAAACAACCACTTTTAATGCTACCGGGATCTAGGAATGAAGGTAGCCAATCAGTTTACCTTGCGGAAGACTCGTACAAGCCTAAGCTGTACATTAACAAATTCGATAATGTCAATCCCGCTTTCCATTACGAACTCACGTATGAATTATCGGATTTCCCCGTCTCGATCCTAAGAAGAAGAGTCTGTAATTTCGTTTCGCGAGGAATAAGAGCACCGCGACAGAGCGTAGCAGGTAATAGTCGTTCGTTCGGTCACGATGCTCGTGGAAAACGTCAATATTTCATCGGTACTCGCGTGTCTTCCGCGCATCGGTTCTCCCATTGATCGGTTCCAGACGAGAAAATAGCGCCGATCTTCCGGCTCGAAACGACCGAAACGAGGCTTCGACTCCGCAACGAACAGGGTAACGGTATTGGATCGAGGAGATCGAGCCTCCTTCAAAGGTATTTGAAGTACCCCGGTCGATCTTTGATCCACCATTTGCCTCTGACGGATCAGCGAATATATCCTCGGGGAAACGATCGTTCCGCTCCAATGAAATTCCCATTAATCAATTACGATTTTTATGTGCTCCCCTATCAATCTTCATCTGTCAATTTTCCACTGATTTTCAATTAATACTGTACTGCGAATAATTATAATGATTTCAAGTCTCATCTTCATGCAGTTGGGTATTTACCAATTAACAGTTTTACTAATTAGTTCTAATCCATCAATTCGGCATATGTTTTTTATTGATTTTTAATTAATACTTTGTAGTTGTTAGCCTGCAGTCTACTTAGCATTATTATTATATAAAGCTATTCTCTGTAATTAATAAAAATTGGAATTGCTTTACAGGTAAAAAATGAATTTACAATTTTAAATAGTCGAGTACCAGTCTTCAAAATCTAATTTTCGAATATATTGTTTCCTAATAGTATTATGTCTGAAATTTTTCTTTGCTATATTTTCATTGAATTTGGTACAGTGAACTTTAAGTGTTGAATAGAACAAGAATGTTGAATTTTGTAAGTATCATGCTTATCAGCAATCTTTTCTAAAATATTGGAAATAATGGATCATAACAGAATAGTATAAATGAAAGCAAAAAGTACGTTAGCTGGCGGGATTGAAAAAAGGGCTAGCAAATATTGATCGAGCAATAATACTTACCGGAGAGCATTTACTTTTCTCTCTCGGTCGATACGAACCACCTGACTGACCTATATTATGCGAATGAAGAGAATAGTCTCGCCAACTTTCGCCTTTTCCGCGATTGGTTCTGCGATTGTTTTTGTGATTTTTTAAAAATAGTATAGATCAAGACACAGTACCTATACTTACAGAGAATTTTCTTCTTCTTTTGGATCCCGCTTGGACCTTCAAAATTCCTTTTGAAGTACTTCAGAGTTTGAAGAGTGTTTAAGGCTTCAGAGACCCTGGGTTTCGTCAGGTTCTTCTGGGAACTCTTAATAACCCTGGGAACATCTAAAACATAAAAATGAATGTACAATCAATTTAAAGAGTGAAGCAAATGTAAAACAGTCAACGCAATTTAACACTACATCTATCGAGCATTAAAATTGACCAACGTGTATTGTATTATAAAAATAACTTGTGAGTGACCCTAATTCTTTATAAAAAATGTATGATGTTTTCGGTATCACAGGTTCGACCAATTGTTAAAAACATGCAATTTTGCAATTCAAAAGATTCTCGACGTTTCGATCCAGATCTACACCATTTTCAAGAGCAGAAGCTGCGTCTGAGTTGCGTCTGCTGTGTGTGAAAGAAAAAAGAAAAAAGGTAAATTCAAAAATACAGCGTCGTTAGTAGAAGTGCGCCGAATACATAATACATTTTCTATAAAATTGTTACGGTCGACAAAATTTAATATTTACCTAATTCTTTAGTCAGGGTCTGTATGTATAAAATAATACGAGTCTCCTTTGTTCCTATAAGAGATTGCTCAAGTCCTAATTATTGCAAAATCAATCTGTTGCAATTAAAGTACAACATTTTTGCACAAACGATCTCCAATGGAATGATTGATATTAATCCTATCATACTTAAATTATAATTTGTAAAATAAATAATGAGTGCCAGGTAAAACATACAAGATTTCTTACGTTGTCCGTAGATTATAAAGAACAGAGCCACGCTTGTTAGGTCATCCAGGAGATAAATCATAAACTTGCGGCGCTAAAAGAAAGTAATTCCGTTCTAAATGCGATGCTGATTATCAGGAATGACGATCTAACAACAAGCCTTAACGCGAGACATTCCCACCATCAAAGAGGAAATTACATGGTATACGCTAAAGCACAGAAAAACAGAAGAAACAATCGCATAAACCACTTGTTTAGATCATCCCGGAAGAACCGAGAGAAAAACACCCTGCTGATTTACTTTTACTCGACCATTATTAACGCATTATCTGGATATGCAATAGTAGTTATTAAGAACTTCCTTTACGATCCGTCTAGGTCTAACTACAACGTTCATCATAAAAGTGAAATTACTCTCCTACCTAACCCAAACCAGTACTCGCGCTAATTGCAATTTCTCCACAATTTTTTCCTACGTCGTGCAGTAAACTAATTGATCTAACTTCTGAAAAAAACTCGTATGCTTCGTAGTTTTACGATGAGATGTTCGGACTCGCGCGACAAAGAGACGTCGCGTTGGAAACGATCGAGCCGATGGCGAGTATAGTGCGAGGAACGATTAAATCGAGGGGATATTCTTCATCGTCCGTTCTGTTATTATGGTTGTAGCCGCTGGCGAATAGTCATTAAAGACCGACGAACCCGATTGTAACGCGACGCGGCCTCGGATTGAGCGGAAAACGCTTCTGTGTTCCGCGCGCACAATGGGACCTGCTTGTTATGATCCTTGGAGCGAAATGGATCCTCCAGATCCTGTCTGACTCCTTCAGATCCTGCCTCGATGCTCGGGGTCCTGTCTGCACCCTCCGAAACCGAAATCTGTGCGAGACACAGTGACTCCATTAATATTCGGACACTCTTAAAAAGACGATAACTTTTTTAATGGTGTACTACACGATACGAATTTTTGTGGGAAGCTAGAACAATTAGTTTGCCACAGGATGTGAAGAAGAATTTTTTCAAAAATTACAATTGATCGGAATGTTAAAAAAAAGTACTAAAAGTTAGACCTTAAACTTAAACCTACAGTTAGGGGAGTAGCAATCGTTGCACACCAACACTTTGCATATATGTTATTGAAAAAGTGGCTAAAAATTTGGATAGACACATTGTTGTTATGCTTATAAAATAATGTGAAACAGTTACTTCTACACCCCCGTAAACCTAGTGTTAATATCGCACTCGTGAAACGTCGTCCATTTATCAGAGAGCAAGGCATAAAACGTCTTTACACTGCAGCAGTGTTCACATCGTTGTTTTAATACCCCAGATTATTAATATCGCTTATAAGAAACACGTAATCTTATCAGAAAACAAGACGTAAAATGTTAGCCACTTACAATTATTCATCCTGTATGTTTTCTTTGGCGATACAACAGAATGAACACATCGTGCACGCGTTTCCTGTCAATGGGAACAAACCAGTACTACAATACCGTTGTTGAAGGGGTTAGTATCCTCTTTGGAATTGCGGAAAAGCGAAATAAGGAAAAGGGAAGCTCGGAACAGAAGAGGCGCGGTTTCGTCATCGTGGAAAATAATACGCGTACGGTAACTCGATAATAAACAGGTTGAAAAATTACATAGTCCTTGCGCGGCGAATCTAAATGTCCCGGCTGTTTAATATCGCATTATGGCGGAGTTAACGACCGGAAAATACACCGGACGACCACCGTGGAGGAAGTGACCCGCCACCGTGCTGTTCTGTTCCCTTCTGCTTTCTTATTCTTACACGATACAGTTAATTCGTTGTTGTAACTCGTCCTCCTTACGAGAACGCACTTTGTAATGCCTTCCTATTGACTTACTCGGTTACCGATCTTTCTACATTGGTACTTCCGGTAACGTAATAACTGGAGTCACAGTTCGTTTCAATGAAATTCTGTTATTTTATTCACTATTTAGTATAATTGATTCCTTAATACAGCGCTCTCCAACTTGGGAGGCGCTAAAATCCTTTGATAACAAATTAATTTTCATGTCATAATATGTACAAATGACAGTTTTAAAAACATAAAAAATATTAACAATATAAGAAGTAGAGAGGGGCGGGAAAAAATTTATTTAACAATTCAAAATTAGATTTGCGGATTTTTATTTCTGATTAATGAAATCGTTGAAATATTTATGTAGGAAATGTTTGTACTATGTTTTCTAGTATACTATGTATATTCTAATGTATTATATTATACTATAATTTAGTGTACGATATTTTGCACTGTTCAAATTAATAACTCTCTAAAACATTTTTGCCATACTGGTATGTTCGTTAACAGGAAATTACTTTTGACGTATAAAAGTGTAGATCTTGTGTTCATTGCTGTTTCAAGCCTCTCGCATCTGGCGGATTATAATTTTCGGAGGAATGTAAAGGTTCGATTAAATTGTTCTTTATGTTGTTCTTCTTATGGCGATGCTATTGTTTTGCCTGCGAGTAACACATTGGATAAGAGGCTTCAGGAAGACAGTGCGGATTCGTAGAAGAGGTCAGCCCTGTTTAGACAGCAAATTAGTGCTACATAGTGGTACACAGCATGGTACACGCGCCAGTTAGCTCGTACCTCGATGGTAATCGCGTGGAAACATTAAAAGCGAAGTAACACTGTGCATAGAAAGAGGAGAGACCACAGAATCTGCGGTACCGTAATTCATTAGAAATTCATAGTGCGGACGTCGCTCACGCGGATAAGTAGACTATAAAAGGCACCGGTTACAATTCAGATCGAATGGCTCGCAGATGTGAACGCGATTTTCAGCTCGAACACGCTCTGCCACGTACAGGGTGTCTCAACTAAATCGAATCTTGCAGAGAAACTTTCAAAGCCGTTGCTGCTAACGTTGGTCTGACATTTTTTGTGTACAACATTTTTCTGTACAATTTTTGAAAAAATACACTTTCTATAGAATTTGTTTACCTCAACCCTTTCGCTACGGGAAATAATACAGAATTAGAAGACTTGATACAAGCCACGCGATATGTACGGCAGTCAACGTGGCAGTCGTCGCAGATTTTTCATACTAAACAAGTCAAATTATAAATTGTATAAAGATTCGTAAATGTCCTTCGGTTGGTTTTATTTGCCACCCTGTACGTAGGACTTTTTATTCGACGCAACGACCTATTCTTCTCGTCCGGCGACCGGTAGTCGATCGTATCGAACGAGATAAGGGCTTAGAAGAGAATCCTTGGTCAGCCATGGCGATGCCAACGGAAAGAGCGGGGGATACATTATACTTTAAGGAACCTTCGTTTTTTCGATCGTTTAAATATCATTACCATAGCCGGGACTCCAAATTTGAATGCTGTTCGACGAAACAGTCTCAATTTTGCATATCAATAAATACTAGGCACTTGTTAATGAAATAAAATCGACAAATCTATATACTGACTCAAAGATGAAATAAAATCATTACAATAACTTTAAGCTAGCAAATCTTCCTTCACTGCAAAATGTTTAATTTCTCTTAAAAAAGCAATTATAATGCATAACTTTATGTTATTGAAAAATTCAGCCAACAGAAACGTGTAAGACCTTCTCAATCCACCACGCCTTCTTCCTCTTACCTGCTGGACCCACCTAATCCACAAATCGTGCTCCATTCTCCGTTCAACAAAGCCACGACAATTCCCTGTTACGAATAAATCAAATCGAATTACGCCGTCTCATCGATCGTTCTTTTTCACAATCCCAAATCACAAACCCACATACAGACGCACGCAGCAGACATATAGGTAACCAAATCCATTAATTATTCCATCATACCTGTTTCCAGAGGGACCATCTCGGAAGCCATGCCGGCTGACGAGTTCGTTGGAACTCGACACAGAGGCAGACCGAGGTTGCAGCCGCCTTAACGAGCCGCTATTCTCATTGACAAGGTCGCCGAGATATCGCACGGAATCTAATCATGTTCACCTGGACCACAAATCATCATCCTTCGCCATTCCGCGATCGCTCGATCCCGATCTTCACCTGAGAACGAAACACCTGCGGCTTCTGGACTGGACTGGCGGCACACACGAGCCGGAAACCGACGAAGGGCGCACGGAAAAACTGGACTTAATCGACCTTGCTATGGTATTTCCCGTGGCGGCACGCCGGAGGCGAGTAAATCGACGATAGAGGCCTGAGATCCCGTTGCCGTGGATCGAGGAAGCGCCCCGGCTCTATTATTCCACCTGCCACGAGTCCTTTCCCATGTTTGTCCGGGGACGGAAGCGTTAATAACGTCAGTGGAATGCTTCCTCAGGGAGAAGACATGGGCAGTAGTCGATCCACTGATGATACTTTATCGCGTTAACGTCGAGGGAAGGTGTACTGGGCATCTAGGAGGGAGCAGAGGCTGCTAGATCAGTGAAACGAGAATTCTTCGGTTCTCCACTGCTTCAAGATTTAAGGAACAAGGGCCTCGTGAACTCGATTTGGACTATAATATGCGATTCATTATTGATTAATGACCTCGCGAACCTACTGGACCAGTAAAAAGAGTACTTTTAATGATCTGATGGCACTTGAATGCTTCAAGACTTATTCGAGAGCAAGAAGACTATGAAGATCTAACCGGGATCTCAATTATCAGGTTGATAATTGAAAGCACTAGAAAAACCGACCTCTATAAGGGAACAAACCTTGTTAAATCAGAAGAATCCTCAGTCAATGATATTATTGAAAGAACAAAGACTAGTTGGAAGTGAAGTAATGAAGACCCCAATCGTTTGATGATACTCTCTTGACCCCAGGGCTTGTTCAAGAATAAGTAGGCCTGGAAGACTTAATTCAAAATCAACTGAGGATTATTCGATGATGTCTGGAGACCCTTATCCTATAAAAGACAGCAAGATCTATTAAATTCGGAAGACTTCGTCCGAGAATCGCCAAGATTCAAGGTTCAAGGTGAACCTCCAAGAAAGAGTTTGTTGAAGAAAAATCGGCTTACTGCTCCAACGACTGATGCTACTCCACTGCACCAAAATTCAAACACCATTATCCCCGCGAGCTTATCCCACCCCAAAACCAGCCCACCTCGTTCACCAAAGTCGGATCCCCAGCCATGATCTCTAGATCGAGGCTCCCAACTCTCCCGAGTCTAGACCGGGTCTCTCCGAGTTCCTCAGAGGCGTGATCGCAGCTGGCTCTGCAGGCTGGCCGCCGGTGGATGCCGGTCGCCATGTTGGAGCTGGTGTGCAGCAACTCCTTGAGCCCAGGAACCTAATCTCGAACTCCACCGAACCACTCCATTCCCTAATAAAATCAATCTCCCACTTTAAGAAAAACCCCTTGATCAAGGGAACAAATTCTACAGGGTCGAGTCCGAGAGGATAGAGGACCATGTAGAGATCCAGGAGGTTAAGGAGAAGAAGAAGAAGCTTCTTCCTCCGGGTCACCCAGCGTGTCGAGTAATGCTGAAGCACATCCTGACGGGGCAACCGTCGTCAGCGGGCTCCAGGCATCACCAGAATGATTATCCGGCGGGCTCGGGCACGTTGCACGGCGGCCACCATCATCACGTTCACTCGGGCCATCACCAGGACCAGCAGCACCATCACTATAACCAAAGTGGAGGGGTCAGACCCGGGAATGGGGGACGAGGTGTCGACGTTTACGACTCGGTGGTGGTGCATTCGACGCAGAGGACAGGCAACGTCCACCATCAACCGGCTACTACGCCGTCGTCTACCCATAGACATCCCTTGAACCACTCCCAATTGAGTGTGAACAATTTATCGCAGCGGTTGAACCACAGTCACGCGCTCAACCTGTCCACCTTGTCGACGTCCAAGCACTCGGTGAACAGCGTCAGCCCGGTTGCTGGGGGCAACAATAACAACAACATCAACAGCAACAATAATAACAACGTGTCCACTACATTGGGACACACTGTGGTAACCCAAGTCCCGTTGCATCATGACAACAGGCCGAAAGCCAACGGGGGATTCGACATCTCCAGGCTATCCAGGCTACCGAGCCAAGCCACACCTTCCCCTGCACCTGTTCTTCAGCAACCCACGACAGGTGCAGTCCTAACCGGCGTTGGATCCACAGGGTATCCCCTAAACGCTTCCTGGTCCTCGTCCCTGTCCAGGAATCATAAGGATCAAGAGGCCGGAGCTAAAGAGACTCTCACCAGTCTGGGACTACTGTGTTTAGTGTCTTTGTTACTGGCACTGCTCTCGTTGATCTTTCTGCTGAAAATCTCCCCGTTGACTGTCACTCCCAGCAGCCTCATCAGTCCAGAAGAGTATACTATCGTGTACGAAGTCACTCTAGCGCTGTGCGCACTGGCACTGTCCTTGAACCTGTGCTGCCTGCTCGTCTGCGCTATTCAGTTCCTTTTTACTGTGAAGCTTGTCAAGACTTCGTACCAGGGACACTGGTGAGTTCGTTTTTTGATTATGGGTAATTGGTTTTTTAAAGGATGTAACTGCATAAAATCTTGCTGTTGAAGGATCCATTATAAAATCTTCATCCATGGCCCAGAGGCTTCAAAAAATGATAGAATAACTGCCGGTAGATAGCGATAGTTAAACAGTCCGTCGATAGACAGCGGAATCAATGCATTCATGAGAAAATTTTCTGCATTATTTTCGTTCCCCAAAATGATTGAAAAGAGAACTAAATGTCTATGTGGATACTATCCCGTGCGATTAATCGAAAAAATGTATATTTTGCATAAGTCTGTTTGTTAATTTTCATGCGCCAGTACCGTAAAATTTGTAATAATTATGGTTCACCTGTGGTACACTTCGCTTAGCAAGTTCTCCAACGAGACAGAGGCGTATCGAAATGGCGAGCTCGATAAAAACGCGAAACGATCTCTGTGAAGGAGCTAAAGAAAGATCGGAGGACAGGCCACGGGAATCCCATGGGTACCCATGGGCACGAAGAGTGCGCGCATGATGCAGACGATGCACAGAGGATGCACCGCGCACACGGGTCCCCTTTCGCAGCGCGTTTAACTGCAGCAAAGTGCATCCACCTGCGAGTCGCGCGAGCCGTGCCGCATCCCGGTAGAGTTGGGCCCGATAAAAAAGTTAACGGGCCCCGTTAAAGGATTTTGTAACGACGCTCGGTGGCCCGAGAGGTCGCGGTCAGCATTATCGGGACACGGCAGCAGCCCTTCTTATTGCGTTAATTAATTACCGGTCTTAGTTGCCGGCGGTCCCATTAGAACTGAAAAATAATTGAACTGGATTCCAGCGTGTCAATGTCGCGGACTCGACCGGTCCTCCCCCGTTTGCCATACACTCTTTTCCATCGTGAAGTCGCCATCGTTCACCATGCCTCCTGCGACACGAGCACTGCCAGGAGTATGACATAATCGATAAGACACTTCTTGGAAATTTTGATTTAAGAAGGAGCGATTCTTGTTTCATTTTTCCGATCTCCCGAAGTAGCTTCATTCCCTAGAAAAATTTACCAACGTTACCAGAGACGTAAACTCCTCATGGTATCCTTGCAGTATTGTAAAGTTAGTGGTGCCTTCTGCATTAAAAGTCGAATGAAACAACTTTAAAAAGTCGGACACCACGTTTTAAGGTGCCGTTATAAAGAAGTAGCTTCGATCTTAGAATGTATGGTGGTTTCTTTCACCAAAAGAATTTTCTAACCTTTGTAGAGACGTAACTTCTCATGGTGTGCCTTGCAACATGGTAAAATTAGTGTATTTCGCATTCAACGTTGAATGAAACGACTAAAAAAAATCGGACTCTAAGTTTCAGGGTGCGATTATAAAGAGGAAGCTTCCATTTTCGAATTTATGGTGGTTTCATTCATCAGAATAATTTTCCAATGCTTCTTCGGAAGCTCTTTATCTCCCGAACCATGCGTCGCAGTCTCCCGATTGAATTCGGGTTTGCATGATCCATCAGGGAGCATACACCTTTCGGAAGGCGAACTTGTGGGAACAATTTCATTTTTCACAGGTTCTCTAGCCGAACAATGGCCCTAGGTAACTGATAACGGCAACTATCGATCGTACACAACAGCTATTTTTAAGCAGCGTTATCACGGCGTCAATGTCCGCTGTTGGAACCTTCTAGAAATTGATCTCGTGCAAGCATACTTGGCTAGAAGAGATATAGTGAACGATTAAAATCTTCCAGCTTCGCGTTCCCTGTCACGTTTTTCTCGCCGTTTCGACTTGCTCCGGGCTCTCCAGACAATTCTAGATCCAGCTGGATCTCTCGAATGAAGAATTGAAGAATTGTTTTGTCGAGCGTCGATTACTCCACTGCGAAATGGAGGCACTGTTCGATCTTTTGAACTATGCATCTATTATTACCACTAGACTATGACAATTTCGTTAAAGTATCTCCGAAATTACGGGGTTTTGATTTTTTACAGGGAATCATCTGAGTATCTGATGATCAGTGCATTAAAAAATATATTGTATCGTTCAAAGAAATAAAGTCGACCTTCGTTTTGACAACATATTTTTTATAATAATCACAGTGCGTTATTCTATATTCCTAAAAAATAGTATTTTAGGTATAATTGAAACATTTTCACTTTACACGTATGCAGTACCACTATTTATTTCGAATGAGCGTTCAAATAATTCTTTAAACAATCACATCCACCACTGGTATGGAATATTGTTCGCTCCGTAAAAGATCTGGAGTTGGTCCAGGCTCCAGACTGCCTCCCAACGTTATCTCTCCGTGATGAATAGTCAGCGTTACTCGAAAATCGTATCTCCCGTTGGTGAAACGAGAGAGCAGAGCCAGGAAATTTGAGGAATTCGTGCTGCGCAAGGTTTTCCTCTTTGCAGCATAGAATTTTTTAGATAAACCCTCGAAATGAAAATCGTGTTGAGACGAATCGAAGCTGTAGCCCTCGATGCAAAACGCAGATAAGGATGGGCTATCTACTGTCGTTGTGATAAGGGAGTAACGGGGCTCCATTTATTGTCGAACGTTGACCGGTAGGATAAAACTTGAAACCTGTCTGTGGGAAACCTGTTCGTTTGTAATTTGCCTCCTTGCTTTGTTTAACTAACATTTTAGACTAAATAGACTTCTATAGAAACAGCGGATAATCTAGCAACATTTCGATTGAAATAAAAAATATTGTATTTTATTATTAACCCTGACGGGAAAAATAAACTTTTACACCATTATTATTTGATTATTATACAAATAACAGATTCAACGATTATGGAATAAACCGACATCATTCAGTTTCCTGATACTAGGATTTGTTATTTCATTATTATAGAAATTACAAACTTTATAATTGCAGAATAAATTGAAATACAACAACGAACAAATTAAAGAATTGTCGATTAAAAGAGGCAAAAAAATAGAAGAAAGTTAGTTTAATAAATGCGGTAAGCAGCATGCTAATTGATATCGAGACGTTCTCGCGCGTAACAAAAGCTCCAAAATGTTCGTCGTAGAAGCGGACGAGCGGTTCCATTCGCGATAATTATCCAAGCGGGCGGTTACTTTGTCTGGAAGGGCCGCGAAAACGATGGGCCTGCGATAAGGGAGTGCAACGGGCCGGCCCGGGCCGTGAAGAGGGCCCGATCCCATCGCATCGCGTTGCATCGCGTCGCGTCGTATCGCGCGCGCGTAACGAGCCTCATTTTCGTTGTGGGCCCGTCACGTAAGAGCACACTGGAACTGCATTTATACGAACTCGCCCAGACACCCGTAGTTCGCATAACTGGATCGTTCATACAATGGGAGTTTCCCCTAACTCCCTTCACCATCTGATTTTTCATCCGGCTAATTGTGGTTCACGCTCCGATAACTGGATTTTATCGGATTTGCGTTTGAAAATGTACTTGCGTAGCAGATAAAAAACCTTAATACGGTATTATGCACGATATTCAAAGAAAATCATTTTCTATTTCACCCCAGTATGTCACGATTCGGAGAGAAAATTATCAATTTTCATGGAGATCCTCGGTCTGGTGATCAAGTGCAGCCAACGCGGTGCTCAAGCTTTTGATGTACTAATTACATTTTAATCACTCGCTTGATCATCACCCTCAGAGTTTCTCGAACGCAGCACACGGAATCGCGTGCAGAAAAAAGACAATAGGTCTCGGACGAAGTGGCAAGTAGAGAATTGTCGTGGCGTGCCGGTTTGTGGGTCAATCATCGTTGCGCCGCGCTGCAGCGCGTTGCATCGAAATCTCATCGTTCGCCAGGTAGCCGTGAAAGAAAGGGAGGAGGTGCGCGAAGGCGGGGGCGGTTTCCTTCGGGAACGATTACCATTAATTTCTATAATCTCGCATCGTTGCCGACGTCCTCAATCAAGATTATCCGCCGCGGCGGAATGAGAGTTCCCAAGTCATCCATGCGTGCCCTATCCGCGCCGCTGAAACGCACGGTGTCTCGTATCCCGCCGCGATATATCAGCGCTGCGCTGTCTAGTATTTCTTCTCACGCAGTGCGCAGCCCAACGAACGCAAGAATTCGCGAATCCTTCACCAATGGCCTCTTCGACGAGCTGCGCTGCTCGCGCGACCCAATTTCCGCCTGACAATACGCGACGATGGTAATTCGATCGTTGCAAAAGTCACCAATCAGAATTGTCTGTATGCATTCACTTCTTTTTATATTCGTGGGACCTTATCACTGTTCTGAAGTATCAGATGATTGCGGAAGTTCGTGCCCGACTTGAAAATGAAATTCAATGGTTAATTTTAATTTCGTAGAATCGGAACACCTAACATCTCCGTTACTTTTCGTTGTGCAAAAAACTTCTTAGGACAAAGTTATACTGTTTGAAGAGCCACGGTGCAAGGGTAAAAATTTTGAAGGTCATTCTTTGAATGAGATATCAAGGTCATCGATGTTTTTTTCATGGAGTGATATATCTTCGTTAACGTAATGTTGTAGCTGACAAAATAATGAATTCATCCATGTAACACAATATGACCTACAAATGACCTTCAACCCAGAAAAATGGAATAAGCAAAATTCAACGTGTAAGATAAAAAAAAACATTACTAAAAATAGAAAAAGAATAAAAAAATTGTCTTGCGATACATTTGAATGTATAGCAGCCCAAGGGAATATTTTTGGACATTTTGCGTAACAGAAATAAAGCAAATGAACCTTACACGTTGAATTTTATTTATTCCGATGCATAAAATCCGCAGTCCAATTAGTAGAAATTTATAGCGCATACAGTTTTTATTTTATGTAAACATCCACTGTCTAGTGTAGAATCAAGTCTTTCGTTCACAAAGATTTTACTAGAGGTAACAGTTTCTAAACTCATTCATTTGGGGATACAATGAGTGAATCACAGAGTGAACGTCAGAAGCTTATATTCATGCAACCTGGTACTCCATTGAGCATTGCTCAACAAGCTGACACGCAAGTCCCACTGATGAATTCAGACAATTTATTTAGCTGAGAAATAGAAAAGCCCATTTCCCAGTGGCTAGAAGAGTCTTTCATCCTTAAAGTCTTGACTTTACGAGAAGAAACGATGGCTCTCACAGTAGTATCATTCTTGATGGTGCGATAAATCGCAGCCTCAACATCTGGAGGTCCTAAGCAGGGTCGCATTAAGGATTTCGTAGGCTCTTTTGTTGTCGACTCTATACCTTAACCTGATGCACTATTAGGAACAGACATCATTCCGGAAACTGTGTATCCTCTTGGACCATTCCAAGGACTCTATCTCTGAACCTGTCAGAGGATAAGGTATGGGTTTCATGATGCTTGGTAAAAATTGGCTAACATTTTTCGAATATCAAACTTGGACACGATAGTTCCAAGATCAAAATTAGCTAAGATTGGCTAACACAAGTCTAAAATCAGTATTACTCAGCTCACCAACAAACTCCTGCTACGCCATCGCTACAAAAGTAACTTCAAAGAAACAAAAAGTCAACCAAACCTTTGTCGACTGAAATCGAGAAGTCTCGCCAGGTAATTCACACCGAAATCACAGGAAGAAGCAGAAGCGAGAAGTAAAGATAAAGAAAGACGACTGCGTCCCTTATCACGGACCATTTAAGTAATGAGCTGGCACTTAGCAGTGTCGCTTGTCTTTCATTCTCTGGCGCTCTGTAATCGGTCGGCTGTCGTTCCCTGTGTAACTCATCCCATGACTCTCTCTTTTCTCCTGATCCAGAGGATGAGCACAACAAGAGACAATGAGCAACCAACGAAAGTGAACGCTGGAGACCCCAATAGTAAGAACCCGCCTTTAAAAGCTGTGTGCTTTCGAAAGGGTTGCTCCTTCGCAAACGACAATGGCCGCTTTCTTCTCGAAACGGATCGTTACCTTTGACCTGGACCGTTTCTCTTCACTTCGAGGCTGACGCTGTTCGCTTCAAACTTCGCTTCTGGTCCTTTGACTTCGTTCGAAATGGAGTAAAACATTAATCAAACTGCTGTACAGTTCGACACGATTTTCCAATTTAACTTATTCGTTGATTTGTGAAGTTAATTGATCTGTAAAAAAAGAAAAAAGTCCAAAAAGGGCAAGCTTGCCTTCTTTTCGTTATATCGTGGGATAAATAATCGTGTTCTGTTTTGCGCAAAAACAGGATACAAAATATTTGTCTTTGTTTCAGTAATTCCACTCCATGATCTGTGAAATTTAAGAAAATGGTTCAAAAAATGGCTTGTCCTTTTCTTTGATTAAATTTTTGGTTAAATTTTCACTAAAATTACAATTTATTCTTAATCAAAATAAAAGGCGACTATCGGGGAATAGTGCACTTTTTTGAAACTCGTTTGAAGATGATTATTTTTCTTCGAACAACGATTCAGTTAATTTCACCACTGAGTAAATTAGTGAAACTTTTAATTGCCTGATGCAGGACTCTATTTCGAAAGACGGAAACGAGAAGCCCCGTTTGCACGGCTGCGCTTCCGTTCAGAAGCCAATTCGTTCGATCAATTCGATAGGTTGCTCTTCAATTTCCGCATCTCGCCGGAAGCGGTCTCATCGATTTCGCAGAGATTCGTCATAAACGAGGAAAAACAGTCATGCCATCGACCGGAAGTCGATGAAGATTGCATCTCGCTCTGGGACGATCACCGCTGGAATTCTGATCGCTATCGGACTCGCTGAACCGCGAATCCGCGAACATTGCGACGACATGGTTTTCCATTGTTTGTCCCTTTAGTGTGAATCCGCTGGAATTAATGCGAGATAGTGTGCTTTCCAGATTCTGTGTCGAGACATTTTCCGACATCAATTTCTTATGCACACGTCCATCATCCTTTTGTTCCTACTGCTACAGCTGTTCATTTAATTCAACTTTTTACCTCATTATTTCTCAATTATGAACATTTACAAACCGTAACGAGAAAGACAAGTAAAAGACATTTTTGGACATAAATTTCTTCTATGAACACGTCCATCAATCTTTTGTTCCTACTGCTACAGCTGTTCATTTAATTCAACTTTTTGCTCGATGATTTCTCAATTATGATCATTTACAAAACTGTAACGAGAGAGACAAGTAAAAGACATTTTTGGACATAAATTTCTTCTACGAACACGTCAATCATCCTTTTGTTTCTACTGTGATATCTGTTCATTTAATTCAACCTTTTACTCGATGATTGTTCATTTATGAATATTTACAAAACCGTAACAAGAAAGACAAGTAAAAAACTCCAGCATTTATCTACCCAAAAGTTCAACTGCGATTCCTTTTTGTGCAAGAAACAAAGAGACGTAGCAGCCGTCCCCCGAAAATTTCCTTGGTTCCCGTCTCACGGAGCGGGAAGACACCGTGTACACGGAAAGAAGGGGAGGTTTAATGACTCTGAAATGAGGGGTGGCCACGGATCGTTTCGTAAGGGACTACGCGACCGTTACTAGCGGCCGAGTCGCACCTGTTCCTCGGATCGGGCCGGTGCGGGCCAGTGGTGTCCGACGCATTGTGCGTTTTACGAGGCCTCGACACCACCGTGACACCACCATTTCCTCTCTCTCTCTTCCTCACACTTACTTGGCCTTTCATCTACCGAACGGTCGATCGCTAATTCTCGACCTCGACGGGACCCTGTCCTGTCGTATCCTCCTGAACGCGAAATACGGTCTGCTCGTAAACTCTGTCGTTTCTTACTGCCTTAATCGCGTGTACACGCCTGTACCTGTAAACTTGCTACCTTTTATCGGACGACCTGTTCCGTCAAACTATCGACTCGAAGAATCAAAGTTCGAACAAATTCGGAGTTCCGCCGGTAATCTCTTGCATGTTCAGCGCCTATGAACGAAGACCGTACTGTTCAACGCGTTCGCTACCAGCATTTATTTCGATATCTACCCTCCTTGTGGAAATGTTCAATGAATCGTAACGTGGCCTCGTTGATGCCATTCATTCAATTGTTAATAATCAGCGAATTGAGCGATTTAAACAATATTACCGAACAGCACAAAAGTGTGAATAGCCCAACAGGGTACAACGTCGGAATTTCCGGAAGAACGGAGGAGGGTTCAGCGAGCAAAACGCGTGGACTAGCGTGGATGCGAAGGCTTGGAATGAAATCGTCAGGTTATGCAGATGAAGTTCACCGGGAACAGCGAGTCGTTCGCTCGAAATTAACCGACAAATAAATTACAAGGCGTCGGGATGTCGATGGTCCTCGCACCTTCTAGATCCGGATATTGGAGGCGCCGAATTTATTTCGTTTAACCTGCCACGCCAACAGGGCAAGATAAAGACGGAGACGAAAGACGAAACAGAAAGTCGAAGCTCGGAAGAGAATGAGAAAGATAGGGAAAAGAAAAGAGGAGAAAGGTAGTGAAAAAAAAGGATTCCAGACGGCGGATTCGAAGGCGTGGAATGCCAAGTGGTGTGCTCTTGAGGAACGAAGATGGAAGTCGCCGCGGATCTGACGCACGAAACCGTCCGAGAACAGAAACCAGACACGCGTGTAACGTTAAACCAGGCCGTCGATGAAAAACGAACGAGCCGAGCAGCCTCCACGGACTTTTTAATGACAGATAAAATCGCCGAGTTACGGATCATTCGGATATCTCTCACCGTCCCCTCTCCACGAAGATCTCCCGCGGATCTCCGAGCCATCGCTCCGAAATTCGACGATCAGATAACACGGGGAGCATTAATTTTGTAACCTCTTTGTAACGATGACTCAATTCCCAACCCGGCATACTTCGGTCCTTTGATTCTCAGAGAGATTTCGCGGCTTTGATACCTGCCCCGTGCACCGGCTAATTGTTGCATTCACCGCGTAGACCACCCTTTGACTATCCAAATGTCTTCGGCATTTTTTTAAAGGGGAATTAATAAGTCAAACATTTCCTGAATCTACCATTCATTTTTTCAGTGCACAATGTCAAAAAATGGCAGTTATTGTCTGTTTTTTAAACTGCTTTTTATTAGCACATAATTGTTCTCTAAATTTGAACAAAGAAGATCCTTTGGATCGATTCCCACTCCTGAAGGATCGCTGTCCTTTCCTGGGAAACTCGACCAGGGAAAGTCTCCTCGCTCCGAGTGGTGCTTATGTCTCTTTGCGGATCCAGCATCTGCAAACTGTCAAGGGATACCGACGCCGTTGATGAAGGACACTGCATCTGGACCGTGTTTGCTGTCCAGCTGTACCAGACCACCCTTGTTTCATCCTCTTGATTTATTCCTCTTTGTAATATCGAGTGAAACACGCTGAGAAGATTCTAAATTGAATTTAAGAAGCGATGGAATTTTTCAGTTCTTGGGTTTCATGAAATAAATCATTGGGGATTAACTGGTACTTAACATGTCGTGGGAGAACGTCTATGTACCTTTTGTCCCACTTCCTGTCGTTTCCTAAAATTTATTTCGTCGAGCAAATGATTCTGTATTGTGAAAATACAGTGGGAATGTCGTTAATCAATTTTATGGATTTCTGGCAGAAGCGAGTGGGTGAGAAATAGCTGAGATTATTAAGTGTCGACTATTGTAATCGATGTAGAATCTTTTTGGTTTGCCTAAAAGATTTCCTTACGTTTTCTGGTTATTAATAAAAAGTGCTTCTCGTATTGTACAAAAAGTGCAATAATTTCATCAAGATCTACGATCATTAATATCTCTCAACAAAAATAGTTTCCTCTGTTTTAAACATTTTCGTCCACTGTCTATTAATAACAATGTGAAACTGAAAATTATGTATTCCGCAAGATTTATCCTGGTAGGCATTTTATTTGGTGTTTGATCGTTTCATCGATTTACCGTAACTCCATTTCGGAGATGAAGTGATACCTACAGATTCCGTAAATGAGAAGTAATAGCAGCGTGTGATGGTTATTTACAGTCAAGAAGCGTTTCCCTGATCTTGACAGTCCCTTTTCACAGAGACTCATCCTAACTCGGTGGTCCTAACCGTACACCGTGTCGAATTACGGCTGAGAGACAACCTTTTGCCGTCAGCATCGTCATAAATTTTCTTCGAACCGTTCTGCTTGACTAGATCTCGAGAGACGTGCCTTTAGCTACCCATCAGGCACATTCGTTTCCGCTAATTAGACATTGGCGAGAGATAGATGACCGAGCTCGTATTTCACGTGCTGCAATTAGATTGGTGTGATGTCCATACACGATTAAAATTTTCTGCCTTAACTATCCGATCAGAGGGAAAGTTCTGTCCTATTTTAATATGTGTAACGTAATTTCTATTATTTTTCAGATAACCTATCAAGTCCTGTTTCCTAATCACTTAGCACTGTTTTCGATTTACAAGCAAAATGACCTGCTTATTTGAACTACTACTGGATATTGTATGTTTAGAAGTAGACGAAACAGTAAAACTACTTGGAGAATTTAAAAATATATACATAACGAGTCAAAAAATTATTCGCTCACTCTTAAAAAGGCGATAACTTTTTAAATATCGTACATACGATTTAAACTTATTTTAGAAGCTAGAATAATTAGTTTGCTGCAGGATGTGAAAAAAATTTTGTCAAAAATTGCAATCGATCGGAATTGTAGAAAAAATACTTAAAGTTCCATTTTACAACTTTTTTATGTGGGTCTATATTGAAAACTTAAAAAATACGTTTTGTATATATCTGTGTCAGTTATGTGCACTGGTAAAGTTTCATCGAAATTGGTTGACGCGGAAAGTTGTAAAAAAAAGTTGTAAAATGTAAAATTTTTTCTAAACTTCCGGTCAATTGCAATTTTTGACAACATTTTTTTCACATCCTGCAGCAAACTAACTGAACTAGCTTCTAAAAAAAGTTCAAATCGTATAGTAAGATATTTAAAAAGTTATCGCCTGTTTAAGACTGAGCGAATCATTTTTTGACTCACTGTAAGCATTTGTAAGTGACTAGGTGGAGTGGAGCATTTTCAGTAACATAGAATCAATGTCTACGAGTCGACTATTTTTCCAGCAACTTAAGAAATCCCAGTTTGCGCTGTCGCGATGTTTCACCGAGGAACAATGCGCAATTATTATTTTCACCGGAGGTGTATCGATGCGAAAATAGCCTGTAAACAAGAGAATATCTAATTTTTCTCTGTTCGTGGTCGTGGGCCTCTTGTTTCCTACACATTTCTACGTTGGGTGGCGTTTGGGCGTAGCTCGTGGGCTTGTCGGTCGCTTGGCGAACAGTTTCGCAAGAGATCGCTTGCATTTCCTCACGAATGAAACGCGTTTCATGCTGATATCGAATCGTGATCTTGTACTTGATACTTAGCGCCATTGTACCGAACGAGCACGGAAAATTCAAGTCAATTCGAATATCTCACCTCGCCAGTCTGAGCACGAGGCAGACCTGAATACACAGCTAATCAAACTTGGTACATGAACCACTCTTTCATAAAAAATTTTCTAAAACGCAAAAGTTTAGTACATTGACAATTCTAATCGAATTTGTTTAAAACGTAAATTATTTTCAACTGAACGTGCAGTCGACTTGACTGAAACATTACCAGTCCTCGGATCTTCATCCATTTATGGAAAAATTGGTTGGGTGGAATATATGTATATAAGATTAAAAATTATAATAAATAAAAGATAATAAAAGATTTAAAAATTCAAGAATGTTGTAATGTTGGATTTAATGTAACAAAGTTGTTAAGGGATGAAATTAATTTTTACGTTATTCCAGCTTCCAACAATCAACGCAAAACATTTTTATTTTGCATAAAGATCCGCTGTCACGGCGATAATGGAGAATTAATTAGACTTCAGTACATTGACTACAGTTTATCTAAATTTATTTAATAATTTCTAATGGAAATGTTCTTGTAATTCCAACGATTAGAAAATGAAAATGTAAAACCGTTCGTTTGCAGTTGTGGTTAGTAATTGGGAGCATTTTTCTTATTGGTTGTTCGTCATTGGAAGAACACAGGGTGGACATATTTTTGGAGAACTGATTTGTTGACACAGTCGGGTGTACGAACTCCCGTTCAGGTTCGCGGGTAGAGTGTACTATTAATTGACCCGAGCGAATATACACGGTGCTTAAAGTCAGTGACCGGCGACGGCGGATATGCAGAAAATCACTAGAGGCCTCTAGTTGCCGCCATTTCCGGGGAACACGTACCAATTTACTCCGGAGATGGGAGAATCGTGGAATTAATGCGTTCTTAGGGTTCGTTACACTTTCTCGACCGCTTTCCGTGTTAATTGAACTACAAATTCCTTTAAAAAACCTTTCCCTTCCCTTTCGCAAACTAGTAAATTGCGATAATCAACTCTGAACATGATTAATGAACGGACATCCCATACATGTACAGTTTTAAATATCTTTGAACATTTCTCTCATTTATTTCTCCATTTTTTGTCAACATCCCCTAAACGTGGTTTTAAATGTCTTTAAATATTTCAAAAGGATTGAAACACATCGATGTGTTAGTTTGTAAAATGAAATTAAAAATTGCATAAATTGTAAATTACAGGAACCAAATAAAAATGTAATTCTTTCTTTAATTTTGAATTTGACCAATCCCGAAATAGTGAGTTCGAAAAATTCATATCAACAGCGTGAGTTACCATTCCCAAAGCGCAGTACATATTCGAAAAGGTCCTCTCCCTTCAATCAGAACAAGAGAAGGCAGTTTAGACGAGTCTGGGGGCCAAGAGCGACACTTAGGCGATTTGTCAGCCACCGAAAGTGTGACTAGCAGGGAGCTGGTTCCATTCAAGCAGATCTCGTTGATCTCGCCGAGCAGGAAGGGAATCCCTTCGTCCCTTGCCCTTTGATTCGGTGTACGAGCCTCTGCTCCATTCATGATCGCGAGAGAGGCTGGCATACAAGCGACAACACACGGGAACCGACAGAACCGTCTGAGCCTTCAACTATTCAGCGTTCGCCGTCAAATAGTTTCCCTCGTCGAGATGAATGGAGATAACGATCGGCGAAACGACCTTACAATGATTGCAAACGACCCCGGTACAATGATTTTATCTCTGGAAACGTTTTCTTATTTTTCCGTAACGAACTTCGTTAGAACCAATCGACGAATCAATTTTCCTCTTTGCTAAAAACAAATCGTTCATCGATTTTCAAGGTGTTTCGCAAAGAAAAAGCTTCGATCTTTAAGCCTACGGTGGTTTCGGTCATCAGAAAAATTTTTCCAAGTTTTCACAGACGTTTGAATGAAAAACGTAGCATATTTGAGAAAAAGCGTCTTCTGGATTGGGGATGTACTGAAGAATTTGTTTGCCAATAAATTGTGTTCGTTCGATCAGATTCTCTGTGACACGAACTGTGGCGTACGGTTACAAGTATTCTGATGGATTGTTAGAGGCCGAATCCGTGTAAAGGTGTTTTATCATAAAGTTAATTGGCTCGCGAGCGGTGGAAGCTTGCTTCTCGCGGCAACATTTTAATGAATGCGGTAGTTTTCGAGCGAATTCTGGAGCACTTGGCGCACGCGAAATACAGGTCACAGCGCCGCCCAATATTTATTGTTAAAATCACAGTCTCGATCTTAATGGTCGGCAGACACGCCATTCGTGGGCCCACTCGGTTCTACACACACTCTTTGGTTCAATGTTTCTTTTCATCTGTTACTTTTTACCCAGCGCGGCGGGCCTCTTGTGGTCAAATTCCCATGGCTTCGGTTTCTCTCTCTCTCTCTCTCTGTCTCTCGACAGTTCTTTTTTTCGAAGATTCTTACGAGACCCATCAGCTTCACAAAGTCGACGGCAATCATCTTGAGCGCATAATACTACCGCTGTTCTCTGTTTAAATGTACAGTTTCTCGTTTTTCTTTCATTTTTCTCCGAGAATGTACATCTTTGTTACTAAGTTGAAGGGTCCATGGGAAAAGGGAGGGAATTTCAATTTTTTACGCGTGTTTCAGGTACGAAGGGAATTCGCCCTTAAAAATGAGCACTGGTACGATTCTCAGATATTTTTCGGAGCTATAAAAACTCGAAGATCAACAATTATTTATTATTTGAAATAATTGTGCATGGTCTGAGAGTCATTTGATCATCAGATACATGATCGACAACGACAGAAAAGATCGACGAAAATGCAGACTTTCGAAGGGTAAAAAATCATGAAACCACTGCACACGTTTAGAGAGTATTTTAAAAAATCGAGCACAACGTGCAACCACTATACATCAAAAGACCGAATCGCCTAATCGTTTTCAGCACTATCAAAGCCCGAGACGAGCGAATGCACCTGTGACAAAAGAGGAGTCCAATTGCAGCGTCTCGAGTTAGCGGAAATCGCGACGAGCACGTGGCAGTCGGTCACCATAATTTGGCACGCGTCGCATAAGTTTCGCGAAGCGTCGTGGTATCGCGAGGCGTTCTGGGAAGACGGGGAAAGCGAATAGAACGGGGCCCGATGTCCGGGAATACACAGACGGACGCGGAAGGTTAAATTTACGCTCACAGAGAGTCTCGGAAGGCCGAGGAGCCGGCAGGAATTAGTCTAGGATGATTTCACCGGTGGTGTGTATAACACCGGTGCACTTGAAACGTATCCAAAGAGGTCGCCGACCTCGAAAAAGACGGTAGCAACGGCTTCGTGGGAATCTCTCATTGTGGCTGGTTCGGATGGGGGCTTGTTTAAAATCAGCACGTAGCCGAGGATTCGTTCGTTCGTTTTTACGCGGGAACGACTCCGCTCGATCGACGCTCCCAAAGAAACCGTACGCTCGCGTGGCAATGCGAAAACCCTCGCGAAAAATTCAGACGGACGACCCCGCGACCCCATGGGACCGCCTTCGTTCGTTCACCGACTGCCGATGCTCCCATAAACTTCCACAGAGTCCGGTACTTAATCATATCATTTAATAGGAAAAAAGAAAATCGATGTTTTGTCACGTTTCTCCAATGGCTACAATAGAATAAAATTTTATTTCGATCTTCTCGAATTTCTTTGCGGTTCATCATTGAATAGCGAAAAAAGAAAATTGATGTTTTGTCACGTTTCTCTAATGGCTACAATAAAATGAAATTCTATTTCGATCTTCTTCCAACTTTTTTACGGTTCATCATTGAATAGCGAAAAAAGAAAATTTATATTTCGTCACATCTCTCCAATGGCTACAATAAACTAAAATTTTATTTCGATCTTCCCGAACTTCCTTGTGGTTCATCATTGAATAGCGAAAAAAGAAAATTGATGTTTCCTCACATCTCTCCAATGGCTAGAATAAACTAAAATTGTATTTCGATCTTCCCGAACATCTTTGTGGTTCATCATTGAATAGGGAAAAAGAAAATTGATGTTTTATCACGTTTCTCCAATGGCTACAATAAAATAATATTTTATTTCGATCTTCTTCGATCTTCTTTGCGGTTCATCATTGAATAGGGAAAAAGAAAATTGATGTTTTATCACGTTTATTCAATGGCTACAATAAAATAAAATTTCATTTCGATCTTCTCCGATCTTCTTTGCTGTTCATCATGTAATAGGGAAGAAAGAAGATTGATGTTTGATCACGTTTCTCCAATGGCTAGAATAAACTAAAATTGTATTTCGATCTTGCCGAACATCTTTGCGGTTCATCATTGAATAGGGAAAAAGAAAATTGATGTTTTATCACGTTTCTTCAATGGCTACAATAAAATAATATTTTATTTCGATCTTCTTCGATCTTCTTTGCGGTTCATCATTGAATAGGGAAAAAGAAAATTGATGTTTTACCACGTTTATTCAATGGCTACAATAAACTAAAATTTTATTTCGATCTTCTCCGATCTTCTTTGCTGTTCATCATGTAATAGGGAAGAAAGAAGATTGATGTTTGATCACGTTTCTCCAATGGCTACAATAAAATGAAATTTTATTTCGATCTTCTTCGAACTTCTTTGAGCAGAGGGTTCGACTCTCACATAACAATAAGTTGTAGCTATGCAGTTAAGTAAACGAGATTCCAACGAATCGTTTTGCGACTTAATTGTACCAAATTAGCTTGAGCAGAGAACCGCGGTGTTCGTGGTAATGTGGGATCATGTTGGACGTGGTTGAAACCAGTAAAACGTGGCATGCTTCGAAGAATTCAGCGAGAGTGATACAAAAGTCTGTAGAGATTCGATCGAGCTAACATGCAACACTAGTATAAATGATCAATACCCAAAAGCTTTTCTAAACACTTTGATTGATCGAAAAGTACTTTTGTATATTTTAATATTTAAAGGCAATATGAATCAAACTGAATATAAATTGAATGCACTTCGTTTTATTCAAGAATGTTGTCGTCTTTCGCTGCATCTGGTTAATAATATTTAATCTTTCATTTACTATTGTTATCGAAGAAAATTTGATCCTTGAAGTACATCTTGAAAACATTTCCAACGAGTATAAACAAATTGTTATCTGTATAGAATGGCAAGAGTTTCGAGGTGACAGAGTAACACAGAAACTCGTTCCTCGACTCGTTTATTTATCACGAAACCGCGAGGCTTTCGTCTTTATCGATTTCTCTTTTGTTTCAGGAGTAACAAGTACCTGCAAAAATCATCCATCAGCCGTATCTGCGCTGTCGGAGGCTTCTTCATTAGCATTCCTGTGTTTTTAACTGGTAAGCACCGCAATTCCTCAATACATTCCGCATATCTCTCAACTCACGCTTCCGAATAGTTATTTTAATTCTTCTCATTAAGAGTAGGCGCGCAGTAACTAATATTCACGACGATTGTTTCAGGTATGATACTGTACACGTTCATCCAGTTTCATTCGACGCCAGCCATTGTCACGTCGATTTTCATAGGGCTCGGCATTGTCTTCTGTGGCTGCGCGATGGTCCACAACGTCTTCGTGTGGCAGAGGGTAAAAATTCTTCTTTTCCTCAAGATCTTATACAACATTACCTTTAAACAATCCTGTGCAAAAGCAATCTTCAATTTTTTCGAAAGAGCAATTTCCACGAGAGAGCAAAGTTTTCCTGCACCAATCTTCCCGCAAAGAGATGTTTCATAAAAATCATAGGAATTAGCTTTCCAACCTAGCTGTTTGCTCGACTGGAGAACTATTTTCCTAGACCAGGAACACGAGACATTTTCGTTCCCCGTAAGAGAGCCAGCTTTCACCTTGCCAAGAAGGCGGGAGAATTCGATCCTCCAATAAACTTAATCATTCGAACCAAAAACCGTGTCTTTCTCGGTGGACGCTACCGCAACCTGAGACCACCGTGTTCCCCGTTACGTATTAATTGATACCAGCAACTAGGGATATCATTACTCCCCGATCATCATATACTAGCGACGTCGTTCCCATAATCACGGGACACCGCCGCCGGAGCGAGGCGAGGCGAGGCTGTCGAGCCGAGTCGAGGCAAGGATTCGATTACGGAATAGCTCTCGCGAGCAACACGCAACGGGTCGCGCTCTAACGTTCACCTGAAAGGGCTCTCCCGATTGAGTCGTTTACGTGAACCGCGTCTCGAGCACGCCGCTATTCCCATCGATATCTCGCGCGTTTACCGTAAGCACCTTTTAATTCCCATCACGAGTCCACGGGGACCCGTTACGCCTGCTGTACCACGACCAACTTGGCTCTCCTGCCCGATCAAACCATTCCCGACTGCCAAAAGTACAGTTTCGACTCGATACCGTCTCATTGGGTGCTTTCCCCCCTTAACGTCGCGCCTGCTTCCTCGTCGTTCCGTTCGGTAGCACAAATACTCGCCGTGTCTTGAAATCATCCAAAAACCTGTGACCTAAACTATTGTCCCCATTTTCAGGAGAAGACGAACGCGGTGAAGGCGTTGGCGCGCGAGCAATGCGAGGCGGCGGTGCAATTGCAACGACAACAGCAGCTGCAACAGCACCAGAATGCATCGCACCATCAGCACCACCAGCAGCAACTGCACCGAGGAGGTCCGTTGTCGCACCACGCCGGCTACGCGACGAAGGCTGGACCGCTCGCCAGCCAGCAGAACGCTGCCGGACACCCAAACCACGGCCGGGCATCTCACTACCAGCATTATCATCATCACCATCATCATCGGCATGTATCGATGTCGCCGCCACCATTGTTGCTCTCATCACCGGCGCCGATCGCAGCGACGCACAATCACCTGAACGTCAGCACCCACAGGAGCATAGTCACGCCACCAGACACGCCGGGGGACAGGTCACCGCCCAGCCCTGGGAACAAGCTGAACAGGTCCCAGCATCTGCCCAGAGAAGCCAGTGGTAGTGTCAGTCCTGGACTACCAGCCGCAACGCTGGATCTCAGCAGTGCCGCGACTACCAACAGCCCTCATGAACTGTCTACTTTGGTCTAGCTCCTAGACAAGGTCCTGAACTAGAGTAAACTAGAGTCTAGGATCTAGGAGAGGCTGGTGTCTCTTCGTGATCGCGTTGATGACTGCGAGAACTTGCTTGTTAGAGACATCGTCCAAGTCGAAGTTGCTTTTTTGTAATACCACTTTGGTGTACATGTAGAACAGTGTACGGAATCGTGTTCCAATGTAGCTTTTTGTAATTGTCTGTGCACATTCTTTTATCTCCATTGATTTTTTAATATGTACTATGAAACAGGTTTACCAGCCCTTCCTTTAGAAAATATTTTCATCTCCTACACAAGTAAACAGACAATTCTGAAAAGATACGTGTAGAATATTTTTCAAACACTCTACTTGTGTAGCAAGTTTGATTAAAATTAGCAGCTTCGAGTCGAATGTCCTTCGTTAAAAGAGACTTTTTAGCAGGGGTTGAAACAGTTCCAGAAATTACACTGCCCAACAAATTCTAATGTTTAGTAAGCTATTCCTGTAGATTTTAATGTACTGCACACAAACCCGAAAGTCGTCTCTCGAATAATTCATTTTCAAACTAGATTGTAAAATGGTAGTGCACTACCTTTTGTGAAAGAATTTTTTCAACTCTTGATTCGAAAGAATCTCGATAAGAGTCGTGGCCTCTTTACCTGTGGTCGCAATGACATCATTTCTGCAAGATATCTAGCCTAGACCTAAGAAAGACCTCAACCAAGACATTGCGTAATCTTCATGGAATTTTCCTTTCGTTCGTTTCGAGTCAAACTGGACCTAACAGCCTAACGTTCTCTAGGCTCGTTGAATCGCTAGCCAGAGATGGACACAATCTTGTTCGAACGATTCATGATCTCGATGTTAAAACAATATTTATTGTTATCTACTCGTTCAAAAAATTTAATTTTGTTTGTTAACTCGTCCATCTTTGTCGCTATCAGTATGACTAGACTGTGGATCTTTGTGTAAAATAACAAATTGCATCGATTAAGTAACACAGGTCCCAAATAGAAATTTATTTCAATCCGTGTATTTTTTTCACTATTGAAAATTTCACATTTTTGTGATAAATCCATAAAATCCACAGTCTAATTATTACATTTCGAAGTGCCTTTTTTATTAAAGATCCTAATTGGTCCAGTATCAAAAGGCTTGCTAAATTGCCGGACCTTACGGTTCCGAGATTTGTAAACGTATCTCTTTTGTCCAGCAAGTGACCTTTTTTAAAAACAAATTGATCGTCCACTGGTCAAGCAATTGGAACAAAAAAAGAAGCGATAGGATTTCTTATGAGCATAAAATTAAACGGTACGTAAAAAATCGATTGTTAACTAGCTTCGTGCTTGGATCTACTGATAAGAGTGTGTAAAATGAGTATATGTAAAAGTATTGCAGTTCATACGTTGAAACGAAGTGATTATGTTGAGGATATTTGCACGTCGAAACTATTAATCGCCCGATAAGTTAGATGAGGCTTGTGGAGGGTAGTTTGGACGTCCTGCTATTTGTTAACTAACCAGAATTTTGCAAAATTATCCTTTTCCATATTTTCAAGCTGCGTTTTTAAAATATAGAAAGTATTACAATTTTGAATGCAATTTACGAGAACAAAGTGGGACAAAATTCTCTTACCACCTAAGTCTTCTCTAATTCATTGGGGTATAGTTTATACCCGCATGGATCTTGCCATTTCTTTATTATTATTATTATGTTTAATCATACGAAACCTCTAGTCCTAGGTTACTTTCGCTTTCACGAAAGATTAAGGTTTGCGGATTTTGACTATCGCGCGACTAAGCGATTACAAGCTCTTCGTTAATGTATCTCGAAGTTAGGAGTTCAAATCTCGAAGCGTGGCGGATTTAATTAATTTTTGGACACTTTTACGGCGACGTACAATCAATTTTCATGTAAAACTTCTAGAAAATTTTAAGGAACTCTAATGAATTAGTGCTGCACTTGATTGATAGCTTTGATAATAATAAACTGAAATAAAAGTGAAATAACATTGCATTGAATGTTATAATCTGTAGATGGCAGTCTCAAATTTTTAAGACTTTTACTAGCTAAAAATTCATAGAAATTTGCAATCCACTTTTCTACAGTCGGTGTTTTTTGGAAACAAATGTATGTGCATGGAGAAACAAACTTGTTGCTTAGAAATAAATAACACTTTCATTGTTCCGATTATAGAACACTATGTCCACCCAATTCTAGTGATAAGGAATTTTAAACTTCTTTGTAAAATATTTAAAGAATATCATGAAACCGAATTATTAATTTCTGGAATACTTTTCATTTTAAAAAATTCTTCTGGTATTAAATTAAGTGGCTTAGATTGATTTTTGAAAATGTATCTAATGTTGATCTTCTCATTTTATTTTGGTAAGAGATAGAAGTTTAATACAAATTGTTTTATCACTTTAAAAAATTTGATCTATTTTAAATGTTATTATAATGCTGCTTTGAGATTTGAACTCGACTATTTCCAGTGAGCAGGAATCATCTTGATTTTTATTACTTAAACATTTATATTTAAATTCGTGTTTGTTCCTTTCCGCGTGGTCTATACTTTAATCACTTCCACTAGCTGCAGTTATTAAGTTGCAAACGGACGTAAGATTAGACTTACATGCTTAATATTATTTAAGTCAGCCGACCAATTTGTTGTATAGAAGAAGAAATCGTTCAACAGGAGTAATAGTATTTTTTATTCGTAGAGAGTCGTTATTTCTTACTTATTAAACATTGTTTTTATGAAATCATATTTATATAACATGCCCTAGTTGTATTATACTGAAAATGTGGAACAATAATTCAGTGCACTACGATAACAATATAAAATGATTTTTGAAAAATCTGTGAGAAAAAGCATGAGACAAAAATATGTGATTCTAAAGTTACACAGTAACAGATAACAGTACAAAAGTACTTAAATATACAGGGTGTCCCAGACTCTCCATTGAAAAATCGAGATTTTCTTTGAATTGTGGATTGCCTTCTTTTTTATTTTACCATTATTACTGGGACACCCTGTATGCAATCGATCATCATATGAGAGGATACCGTTGGAGTAGAATTTTTGAGGATTGTCAGTCTGTTTTACAGTTCATTGTTAGGTCGACGTTGATAAAAGTTGGGCCAATGTTTATGTACATAGTATATAAAAGGATGCAGACTATACAGCTGTATCTCGTGTACTTTCCGAGAGTAATATTCGACGTGGGTAGGGTAAGCGAGTGAAAATATGTACATTTCGTAAACACCATAAAAACGTGTACTTTCTACCGGACTTGTAAGTAGTGTAGCAATACGAAACAATATTATACGTAAACACGCGACAATACATGAATTAAATTATTTGTCGGGTCCATGTATAACATGCATAGTACAAAAGTGTTTTAGCTTTATGTACTGGTACTTACAAAATACCAATTTCACTGATGTATTCGGTATGTACCTACTTAAGGGAAAAAAATAAATTATTCTGAACGTACGAGACGGAGATTCAAGTTCAACCAACTGTTATCGCTAGACTGCGAATTTTACACAATTCTGACAAAAATGACTTTACAAAACTCACAGTCTAGTTATCGCATAGACATTGTAAAATTAACAAGGATTGCAAATGGAATTGGGGCAGATTGGAGATCTTTAGCAGGGAAATCAAATAAGAAAATTAAGTACACGATTACGAAAATGTCAATCATGTAAACATATAAAATAAACAAAATCTTTTAATCTAATTGAGGTTTATATTTAATTATCACATATTTCTGTGAAATTATTTATGTATAACTTTTCATAAATTTGTCCCTCTAATAATTTTACCTATAACATCTACAACAAGCATACAACCTATAATTTGATTTCAATTCTCAACACTGCTCTAAAACGAAGTCTTTAATCCTCTGCTCTTTTATAATACCTATACAATGATAAAATACACATATCAAAATCGTAACAAGCTTAGCATGCTTCTTAAAATTACATACAAAATAGTTTGGATATATGCTAGACCTATACTAAGGAATAGCCGTCCTTATTTTCTATCATTGATTCCAAAATTCGAATGCCTAGTGTCGCGATCATTTTATAGATTCTATGTGAGGTAGATTGAAGTATAGTTACGCCCTCGCATCGTTAAGGGTTGATGGTACTCTCACTTCGATTCCATCTAGCGCTTTAGTCATAACTATCTGGCAGCCTAAACGTGACCTAAAATGATAATACCTTCAGAAACGTGTAGTAACTTTCTCTAGAATCAACTAGACAGAATTTGAAATTCAAATGGGCTACTTTTGACTTTCATGAGACTCAATCCAGGAAAAGATTTAAAAGAAGGCTATGATATAAAAGAGGAATGATAATAGAAAGAATTAAAAATGATTGTAACTTACGTATCGCTTAACTCGTATGCTAAATCCAGCATGTCCAATTCTTCGTCAGTCGGTTTGTCAGGAAGAGAGTCGTAAATTTCCTTTGGAAATATTAAGTGACAAGTGCTGCAGGTTAAAGTTCCTTCACAAGCTCCTACGCAAGGTTACAACATAAAAATGTATAAACGAGTATTTTTAAACAAGATGTAATTATTAAAAATCTTTCAACACTTACCATAGCCATCCAAATCTATCTCATTGTTCACAACGATATCTAAAATTGTATCCCCTTCTTTTCCTTTTGCGTTAATCTTTTCGCCATTCGCTTTGACAAATGTTATGCTTATCCTGAAAATACAAGCATAGATTGTTAAACACATAGATCCATCTTGATTGTTATTTATATAATCGTGTTTGGACAGATTCGATGTATTTATAACAAAAATAAGTAAATCAAATGCGAAATAGCGAAAATATTAAAAGTATTTAAAAATACTGTTTCATTATTCTCGACTCATTAAGAAACGAAATAAATGTCTGTAATTTGATCGCAGAAAAATTACATAAAATTTTCTGTGCTGTCATAACCTCAAGTTGACGAGGTGTATTATTGGACAAGAATCGTGACAAATAAAAAGAATTGAAAGGAAAAAGAGTAAAAGCGAATGACATAACTTACTCCTGTTTTTCGCAAAGCGGTTGCGTGGTCGATGTTTGCCTAATCGTTTGAAAGGAAGACAACGGTGCGTTGTTTTTGCACTTCGAATAATGTGAGGCAACGCCGAGTAACGTTCTGGACATTCGTTGAAACTTATTTACTAACGCCATTTTCTGGCTAAAATACCATAGGCGGAGAAGCGGAATTTCACTGTACACCACGACCAAATCAAAGAAACTGGGAGACGGGTGAGCTATATCTAACTCGGACACTTTCGCAACATTCTTTCTGGACGGCACTTAGACTTTTCCCTAAACGGTAGGTTATGAAACACTTGACATGTGTGACGTTACCAAGCACGTGTCACAACACCCTGAACTCTCTCGTTTAGCGACAGAGGGCCGGCGAACCATAGATCACGCACACTGAGACAATTAGGCGCTAATTGTTAGGGGATGTGCGAAAGTGTGGTAACGAGGTACGAATGTAATTTGATGATTTTAACAGCGAGTCCCTAACGTATGTGAGTAACAATTCCTTTCGTCATCGTTAAACTGAGAATCTTTGTGCGAAATAAAGGCTTCCTGAATCTGTTGCGAAAAAATAATAATTTTATGAGATAACACCGTAAGTCGAATAATTAATTGGCATTTTATTATACATTTACCAAAACGACATAATATTACAGATTTGAAACACTTAATTTAATCATCGTTAAAACATACGACTCCTTCGACGTACATCGATCCTTTCACGAGGGTAGCAAGGGCTTCTTTTTATTTCAACACTCAAAAGTACAATACTTCGATATATCACTTGAGCGTATTTACAAAGCGCGTACATGTATATCATAAACAACGTAAGAGTGAATCGACAGGGCCACAACTCAAACAAATTGGGTTCTCCAATAAATTATTACTAGCAGTTTCCTTAAAGTTTAATGAGGATATGCATTTCAAATTTTTGTTAAATCAAATGTAGCAAACTATATCAAGTGGAATTATGAAAATTTGACTATACTCTCTTGCTAAAACTACATAATTTCCAATAATTGTTGGCATTAAACACGAGCATTTATTTCAGGATTATTTAGTTATCCTTTTAATGAAGTTATAGGACATTTATAATAAAAATCTTCTTTGCTACACAAATTGTCTCAACGAATGTCTTATACTAACAGGTTGGCTCTTTTGCGTCATTTAATTAAACAAAAATGGAGTCAACATCTTCATTACATTCTAATAGAAAACCATACAATACCTTATTCAACACTCCCTGCATATTGAACAAAGAAAGCAGACTCCCATCACAATTAGACTGCGGATCTTGGTTCAAAATAAAGATTGTATATTGATGTTCTTGATACCAGGTTTACGGAGCATTAAAAGTGACTACTCTACACTATAAAAATAAAAATGTATCTAGCTGTTGTAATGAATTTCTCATAATATACATGGTGGTCCTTTTATACAATAAAAAAAATGTAGTTATGTATCGAAAAACACAGATCTGGATAACTTTGAAAAAAATGACTTTTGGAACAAAATATTCTTGCCAGATATTGGTCCATTGACACCACGTACATTACGTAACAAATATTTTTTGCATCACAATAATCTGAAGAAATAATTAGGTGGCCTCGCTTAAAATGACTACCCTGTATACCCAAAGAAATAAATTTTTTGAATAATTCCTCATGGATCTGTAAACCTCTCAAATCACATCAATCCATTTTTCTAATAAACGCATAAAATCCGCAGTCCACTTATCACCAGATCATATCAGACTCGGACTTGGACCTTGCCAGAGGATTCAAGCAAAGGTTCTTCAAAACCTGTACAGCATCATCTCCATCGTCCCTCGCATAAAGCGTCTGCCTCTTGCAATTCTCATCCTGGTACATCTTCTTTGCACTTTCGGCCATTGAATTCTCCTTGTTCCTCTTGATATGCGATTTACAAGTGTGTCTCATAGAATTCTTCGACGAAAACGTTCCAATCTTCTTAGCCTTGAACGAAGGTCTCCTCCTTCTTCTCTTCCTAGCTTCACCAGCCTCAGGATCCAAAGATACGAGGGACTTTATCGAAGGATACTCAACTTGCTTATCAAAACTCTTCATCTTCTCAGCTTCATACTTCTTCCTGGACATGATCTGACTCGGTTGAGGTGCTCTCCTTTTGGGATGAGTTCTATGACGACTGTCAGAAGTCCTTGGGGTCTTAAAAATAGGTCTCAGGGTCCCTATAACTCTGCTGCGGACTCTTAGAGGCTCTAGGAGCTCGTGCTCAGGCCAGGAAGCAACCACAGGCAAACCACAAGCATTATGCATCCCTACTAGAGGCACACCTATGGTTCTATGATTCTTAATCTCTGGAAGCATCTGGTACCTGTCACTATACTCCCAATTGCGACCGCTACGCCTAGCATTTTCCTCGTATGCCGATATCTTTTGACCAACGTGTCCTCGCTGCAGATCAATAGTTCCCCATTTTTTAGCAAGTCTGTTCTCCTCATCCTTTGAAAGCCTCATTACTCCGTTCCCCTCGGCTTCATTGCTAAAATGATGTCTAGCTTCATTGGACCTTAAGCGTCCCATAGTCATCGCCCTAGAAGACTTGTGAAAGTACTCTTCAAAGTCGCTGACGTCTTCGTCATCTCTACTGGAAATATTATGCTCGCTTCTGACTATCCTACGATCTAGAGTCTTCAATTTAGAGTTGATCTTATTGCCCCCTGTTTGAGCCTCACGTTGATAGTCACAGGAATGACAGGACCTTCTAGTCGCATTAACTATGTCCGAGTGTTTTAGAAAATGCACAGGACGAGGAATTTGAGAAGCCTCGTTGCTTTCATTTTTAGCGCGAGACGGATCGTTTACTGTTTTATACTTTGGGACACAGTGGTTCTTTTCAGGTTCCGAGATCGAGGATTCGAACTGAGACTGAGGAGCTGTGGATCTTCTTAGGGTCCCCATATTGTGAGCGATTGAAGCTTGATAGTGCTTGATTGGAATACTCCTGACTGTTCCATTGTTTGAAGGCTTGCTTCTAGGAAGAGTCTTTTTATCGTCAATTGGTTTGCTGGTGTCGTTGCTGTTCTTTGAGTAGTTTCGGAGGAAAGGGTGATTGGGGACATCGATCGCTCGTTCTTCGTATAGTTGATCGCTTCGTAAGATGTCGTCGTAGAATTTTGATGGGTTTTTCCAGTCTTCGATGATGCTGCGGTTGAAGCGGGAGACGTCGTTCAGTCTGGGTAGATTGGTGATGGATTTTGAGTCTGCGGTATTGATTTCAATTGGCGATTTACCCTCACTGCCCTCTAGCCACCTTCAAGACTTGGCGCCGAACGTTGTACCTGTTGCGTGCATGCGATTCTCGATCCCCATGCCTGCGAATCATTTTAGAATCGTCATTAATTTGAAGGAAGATCATAAAGTAAATATTTTCAACCAACGAATGCTTACCAAAATCATGATCGCTTTCGCTGAAGGGGCTCAAAGTTTGCGTGGACGTAAACGTCGATGCTCGAGACTTGGCTCGCTTGTGTCCTCGCGAGCATGCGAGAAATGTGCTCAAAAGCGCGATCACTTCTACGAAAATTACTGCCAACCCGACTGTGAGCAGTATCAGTGCTTGATCCTGGGTCCATTTCTCGAGCATCTCCAGACACCCCTTAAAAAATTCATGATTCAATTCTGTAAATGGCTTACGTAGACCTAGTTTGAAACGTTATTACTCTAGGAACATGGTCTCAAGTCCAACAAGTCTCGATCTTACTGGAAATTGATTTTATGACATACAGCACGACGCAACACGATTCGTGACTACAGAAATACTAATCTCCGAGACTACAAATCTACGGGTTGATATACCCCTTGTATAAATGGGGTGGTCTGTCCATAATGTTCATAATTTAAGGTCACGTAGGGCCAGACTCTAGTTTTCTGTCATTTCCAATTAAATTAAATTAATATTTCCAATTAAAAGATCGTTAAAAGCGTCAACTATGATACAACAGGTGATCTAGGACGTTATCTAGGTTACCTAGGATTCCTTCCCTAGACGATCTTGAAGAGATTCCTGTGAAAAAGTCGAACGGAATCTGTTGTCCAACCGTCACAAGCTAATAAATATTGGGTGTAGAAATTAATTTAAAAAATCACTCCAATTTGCAAGACATACTTTTAAGTACATTTTCCGATCGAAATTAAAGTCCATGAACTTTTCCAGAAAGAATTCCCAAAAAGCACATTATGTTGATTTAATTAGACACCATCCTTTTTCACGACATTAGATCCATTAATCGAGCAATTTCAAAGATCGCGCAGTGCAAGCGCGTCACTATATTCAATTTTCCTCAGTCGAAGTGTATTCAATTATAGATTAAAACTGATCGTTCCATATAACGCGGCGAAGCGTCACGGCGAACAATTCGTTTGTGATAACGTCATAGCGCGCGCGAACAAAAGCGGCGGCACGCGATGACGTTCCAATCTATATTCGATTTCAGCGTGGACGCGTGAAATTTCATACACGTCGAGCACAAAAGACGAGAAAACTTTCTTCTTTCTGCCAACAGAAGCGTGCGAGACTAACTTTGTTCACCCACGCATCTCTTACTGTATATATGTACCCAGATAGCAAAAAATCCAATTTCGGCCGGTATTCTGCGCGCGCATTTGGACCGCTTTTTGCCGTCCAATGGACCAGGAATTTGGACCTGGGCCCAAAGTCGGCCGCCGGCCGTCCATTTCGTCCGATTTTGCTCTTATTTAAGAGGGCAGCACGGTCGCACAGATATAGCGAATGCCGCTTTATACAGGGCAGCACCGTTGCACTGACATTGCGAATTGCCGCTATACAGTAGAAGTAAATTTCTTTTTTACTAAATATACAGCACTCGTCCTTTTTACTGCCAATTCGAAATACATTGTGCACATGAAAGGAGAGGAAACGATATAATAACCGCCCATGTAATGTCAAAATTTTTATCATTTGTTATTTTTACCTAGACTGCGGATCTTTATGCGAACTAAAAATTGTCTGAATCGATTGCAAGAGATAGAAACTCAAAATTGCATAGCCGTACCATTTTCCTTACAGTTAAATTTCATCTTACTGCCCTGTGAAGCGGCATTCGCTATATCTGTGCGACCGTGCTGCCCTCTTAAAAAAGAGCAAAATCGGACGAAATGGACGGCCGGCGGCCGACTTTGGGCCCAGGTCCAAATCCCTGGTCCATTGGACGGCAAAAAGAGGTCCAAATGCGCGCGTAGAATACCGGCCAAAATTGAGCCAAGTCGGCCCTGAGCCGCTCGAAGCGTAGCTTGTCCTCGATTCGGCCCATTTTCAGCCGCGGACCGACTTGGCCCAGGAATCGCCTGGCTATCTGGGTATATACATATTTTCTCCCGTTTTTTGTTGTCGGCGAACCGTTCTCATTCCCAGATACCGATTGAAACGATACACTCGACAAGCTTTTGCGCAACCCGCATCCGATTGGATTTCCCTTAGGCAGTGACATTTACATGCGGGTCATTATTGAACGTGTTGTACGTGCCACGGAAAAGTCTATCAACGATCGCGTTTCATCGTTCCTGTCGAGACGACCGCCACTGAAAAATCGCTGTGTTCTCGTCAAGTTCGCGCGTCAACTATGCTGCCCACTTTTGACAGTGTACCGGACAGCTTATCGGGTCTCGAAAACTGTTTGTTCGCACGAATTTCGAGATATTCAAGCGCCGATCTTCGAAATTCCGAACTGTGATGAATTAGAGAATTTTAGGTTTTCGTAATTCGTTGTCCTTCACTGTACAGTGGAAGCAGGGCTCGATCTAGGGGTGCGCAAGCAGGGTAATTGCCCAGAACGGCAAACAGGGGCGGCAAAATTGGTAGAGACGGAAAATTAAATATATTCTATTTTAATTCAATATTTAATACATTTTATTTTAATTGAATAAAATATATTTGATTTTCTGTCTCTATTTAATTAATAAAATATACAATGGGTGTAGATAGTACTCGTACATTGATCAATTTCGAACAAAACTGTGAAATTGTTGTTTATTGACTGTTTCTGTGGATAACAATTAATATGTACATATTTTGAAAAGTCTATAAAATAGATACAATGCAAAAAAATTAATTTCTTGATTATCGTGTGAATGTGATAAGGGAAACAAAAAATCGACTTCTATCTATTCTATAAACTTTTCAGAGTATGTGTATATTCATTGTTTACAGAGAAAATAGATAATAAACAACAACTTCACAGTTTTGTTTGAAATTTATCAGTGTACGAATACTTTCTACACCCATTGTATTTATTTTTCTAAGTATCTAATAATTTTATAAGTATTTTATTCTGTGTTGTTACTGTTTTTATGGATATTAAATTTATCTAGGTCCCTGAGTGGAAGATCAGATGATTAGAATTGCGAGAAAAATTCTTTTCTAAAAAAATTCTTCTAGTACTGCTAGTACACTGTATGAGGACACATAGGATAAGATTGTTTAGGGGAGAAGATCATGGTATCTCAGAGATCGACGATGAGAAAAAGAACGGATCTCCATGCAACGTGACACGAAGTTAGCTTGCGTACTTCAATCATGTTCCCATAAAAATCCCTGATGGGCACGATTGGTAACGCGAGCTGTTCGATGATGTCCGATGTTTTTGAAGTTTAATAATTTCCTCATTAAAATACGTACAGCGGTGTGTCGAGCGTGTTGATGCTCGGCGGGGTTCAAAGCCTGGCAGAGAGTAAGATTGGCAGGTTCGGGGTTGAGGAAGGAGTCCGTCTCGTTGGCGTTGTTCAGGGTACAGCAACTGAGAGGCACCACTAATTCTCTTCGTCTCACTTCCTGTAGCCGCCACCACGAAGTGCCGTAATTGCTGCTTCCGTTTATGCCGCAGCAAGCGAACTGAAAAGGTCGTCGCAATTCATAGTGTTCGATGTCGGAGGGGTGTGCGGAACGTAATTGGTTTCCACGATACATTAAATCGTGAACAGGATCGTTTCGGGAAAACGTGGACACTCCCTCGATTGCCTGTTGATTCCTCTTTCGTTTGGCTACCAAACTATCCACTTCCTGTTTCATACATCGTTCAACTCGAGAGTTCAGATCGTTTCGAGAATTTTCAGATTCTAGTGAAATCACGGATTTTGTAACAAAAATCAACACTTAAATGGAATTTAATCCCCTGCGCCACTATTTATCTTGTCGTGAGTATGAATAGAAAATTGATGCAATATGTCTTCGTCAAGGTTTCAGAATACGGTGTACACATCGTTCGAAAAATTGATCTTCACGTTGCTTACTATGTTACATCGATGTAACTGAAACTTACCGTAGTCTGGGCGAGATCAAGGGCTGCAGTGAATTGTTCCCGGCCAGGAACTGCATAGCTGCGCTGCAAGGCTCGTATCAATCGTGCTGGCCTCACGTCGATGCCCAGAATGTGCGGCCAAAAGACGACGAGAACGCACACGGTGCATTCGCCGATCACCAAAAGTACTATTATAATCAGATACTGAGAACACAGAAACAAATTTGAACTTAGAACAAATTCTAAGACTGAACAATCTGAAAATGTTCTGCATCGATTCTAGTATTTCTCCATCTCATAACTTTAATAAATGGAAAATAGTGCAATATTTAGAAATCATTCTGTTATCTTTGCTATAAATGCATGAAATCCACAGTCTACTTATCAGTAGTTACTAGACTGCGTCTTCATGCAAAATGAAAATATCACTAATTACAGTTTCAATAAAAATTACCAGAATATATACAACTGGCAGAAATGCACAACACGCATTTCTTAAATTTCCAATAAAGCTGCAGATAAAATGGTAGTATAAGCTGAAGTCCTCAATATAGAAATGTAAGAATTACACACGAAGTAGAGATCGCATGTGCAGTGGAGTGTACAGTTAGTGTTTTCCTCGTATTTCTTCAAGAAATCGTCTCTCGGCTATATTGGTCATTTACGAATGCTGTGAAGTGCCTACATCGTGCGAATGGTGTAAGTACGCGCGCGATGAAACCCGTTCACGAGCGGTGCACGCGTTTATTCCTCTAATAAGCAACCGGTGAATAATTGCTGTTTTTAAATGATACACGGGCTCGCCCTCCTTCCGTAGGCACGCGTGCCTGGATTTATGGAGATCCGTTTCCGGGCAAGCGACGCGTGACCATCCTACACCGGGAAATCTGGTTTTACTTGGCTCTGCCGAGCAAACTCATCGTCAGGGTTCGTCGAAGAACCTAGCGCATCGGGAAGACCTTGGTTTGCGGCGATTAAAACCAAGGGCTTGCTATAGACTATAGAAGCTTCTGCACGCAGACAAAATTTCGCAAATATTATCTTTATATTACATTCGACCCTCCTAGAACACGGTACACTGGAAATGCGGTTTCGATATTACACGCTGCGAAAATTCTGACAAAATATATTGGGCTGCAATTTAAGTTCGCAGCGTTATTAAATTAAAATTGAAATATGAAATTCAAATACTCGTAGGTATATTCGATAACATTATAAGTCTCAAAAATAGCAAAAAGTAATATAACAGAAAGTAATTGTATCTTTTAATTTTCATTTAACCCTCATACGCTCCTCAAAAATAGCTGCATGAAAGAGACTAGGACAACAATTCACCCATTTTTATTTTACACGTTAAATCAACATATTATGTTTCATCTTTTATAGCATCACATTTTAAAGAAATACATCTTACGACGTAGACATAAAAGGCTTAATAGTTTTACAGGATGTGAAAATATTGAGTGGGTGAATTTTCACCCTGAGGAACGAATGAGGGTTAAATATTCGTAGACTTGATAATTATCGTAAATCTTATCACTTAGGACTAAAAAAATGTAGAAAAATGCGTATTACAGAAAGTAACTCGCTCGTTTTTAGTAATCAAAAAATGATTGTCACTGTAAATTCGATAATAATAACGAAGAAGATGGAGAGAGTCTTGAATTCGTCAGATAATGAGAGCGAAATGAGACTGTTAGGTCGTAATATTTTAATCAAGGGGTGTCTCACAGAAATGGTAACGCATCGATTGTAGAGACAAGTTGCCCAGCATCCGAGCAGCCCCGTGAGCGTGATTAAAAATCCCAGTCCAACGACTGCAAAGGCCAAATAATAGAAGAGTGGTTGCTCGGGTTGGATGTCGCCTGGTCCCAATAAACGTGACAGCAGAATTCGCTCGTCGTCGGCTAATAACAGTGCTCCCAATGTCATTAACGCGAAACCCGATGTCTGCAAATCAAGATAATTATTTTCATTACTGCCAGCACCACGTCATCTCAAACAATGTCTTTTAAGCTTGAAAATAATTAGCGATTCTATAAAACAATAATTTTATAATTTTTATTTTTTCAATTGAATTCTTTTCTCTATCTATCTTTCTCTAGCTATCTTATAGCAATCAATTCTAAATCTTTAAATTGCTGTACCAATACACATCGAATAATTATCAGAAGACTCCAATCTTAATTAGAGACTCCAACATTAATTACTGTAGATTTTTAAGCAAAATAAAAATAGTCTGGATTAATTACAAGATTACAAGTTTTATATACATATTCTTAATTCTATTTTATTAATTCTATTAATCCTACACTTACATCCATAAAATCATGAAAAACTATTTCAACCGTTGAATGAACATTTCCGAACAATTTCAACTATAACTCACCAAAAAGACGACATTGGCGCAGCAAACGAAGATCCGCGAGACCGCGAAACTTTTAGATTCCATTTTCCACGATTCAAAAAATTTCCATTGAACTTTTCTTTGATCCTTCCTCAACACTGGTGACAAATCGTCACGTTAATCCCTCGCGATGACACTCCATGAATCGTCGCGTGCAACGTGTACCCGTTTGTCGGATTCTCGGCGCGATTTTCTCGAATCGTGTGAGGAGAAAGATCAAGGGCGAACAATTTTCGGCTGTCGTTTCTCCAATTTCGAAGCGTACGTGCTCGCGTTAACCGAGGGACTAAAAACCTGGCGCGTGATACATGGTGCCTGTACTCGTACAAATACAAGCATCTGTAGGTGCGCTTGCGTTGCGAGTTGCGAGCCCTCATGCGCGACCGACCGGATGGAACCGGAAGGAAATAGAAAGGCACCGAACAAAAAAATGGAGGGGCTGAAAATGTCCATATGCGCATACTTACACGATTGTTACAGATATGTGACGGGTTTGTCGAATTTCGCGTGGGGGGAGCTCTCTGTGGACGTGTTTGGTGGCGATCGTCATGGGCGAATACAGTTCACCCCCTGTTCTATTCGTCGAACGAATAGAATGATACTTATCGGGTGTGTTGGGTCCTGGGAACAAGATATGCTCATACTTACAGGTGGTTGATAGTGATGAAGTAGTAGAATTATAATTACTGCTGTAAATGTACAGTGAGTCAAAAAATTATTCGCTCACTCTTAAAAAAACGATGACATTTTAAATATCGTACTATACGATGTGAACTTCTTTTAGAAGCTGGAGCAGTTAGTTTGCTGCAGGATGTGAACAAAAATTTGTCAAAAATTGCAATTGATCGGAATTGTAGAAAAAATACTAAAGTTGCAATTTACAACTTTTTATGTGGGGCTATATTGAAAATTTAAAAAATACTGTAGATCTGTGCCAATTAAACATATTCTGAATTAGTCACTGATTTCGTCAAAATCGGTCGACGTTGCTACCAAAGACGCGAACACAGTATACATATTATACATATCAAACAGTTAAGACTAAAAATGTAATTTTATTTTTGTGTTGCTTGTATTAATTCACCGTACGCCGTTTTAAGTTAGTTCTTGAAGATGGTCATATGGACCGCGGTTTCGAGTTCGTTGTTTCTGAGTGAAAAAAAAGAAACTGGCGTGACTAATTAATAACAGGGAGAGTTCGTTACACTGTACCGCTTGTACTATCGGTACAGTTCTATTTATTACAAGCTACCGCGAGCTTTGGAATATATTTCTATACATCGACAGAGCGGTATCTACGGTAAAAATTGCGGAGGGGGTAAATGTGTTACGAGTATTATTGTGAGTGTTCACGGAGCCTATCTCCTCCTGTCTGCATTAATTCACGCGCCGCAGTATGCACTTCTGGGTAAAATAGCGCGAACAGTGCATAGACCTGCAACGCAATGCAACTGCACGGACCAAAACCAATTTTGCTATGATTAATAAGCAATTCTCATAGACTATGATACACGAAATACAAATACAAAAGTCGTTTCTCTCCATTATCCTCAGTTTTTGAGAAATCTAATTTTTAAGATAAAGTCAACTTTTCGACTTCGAGAATTTTGTGAATCTTTCTGTGCACTTTCTGTATCTTAAAAATTAAATTTCTCAAATCTGGGAGTCTGAAAATTACAGGCTAAATTGCTCACTTGTTATCGGAACGCGAAAAACAAGTTGAAATTTGTTGGACAGTGCTATTAGCGTTCTAGAAGACATAGGGAGCGGTGAAACAATAAAAATTCCGAGTCGATGCGCTTTAGATGTAATGTATATATAAAGATATTTATTAAATATTTTGTACGCAAAAAGTGCGTTCGTGAATTGTACATCATCTTTTTTAGAAATCCAACAAGCTGTTACGGGAATGACTACCGCACCCTTCGTTGGCTTCAATTTCATCTTGCTCCCTTTCTGCAGTGTCTCCCATTTCCGATGGTAAATGCATTACCTAAACAATGGAATTAATAAATGTAGTTTACCATGTTGGTTGTAGAATATTTTTACCAATTTAGTTACCTTAATGTCGAATGATTTGCGGCACATTCTGCACACTAGATCTCGCGCTTCTGGATTGTGACTGGCTATTGTGTTCAAGGCAGGTAATTTCCTCAGGTGTAATAGACCCTGATAGTCCTTAAACAGAGGATTTCTTTCCGCCTTTGTACCCTCGAACAATTCGAATTTAATGGCAATGTCCGATAAATGCTCAATTTGCTGTACAACGCCGCTCTAAAATAATCATGATAGTATGCAACCTGATTTTCTCAAAATCTTTTTGAACAAACACCGAATGTTAGACTTACTGAATTATCTAAGCACTCTACAGGCACTGACACAACGCCAACCGCATAAGAATACCTTAAAAGTACTCTGAATAGATACAAAAATTTCAATATATCCCGATTAGATTTCTCGTTTGTGTCGCTCAGCCACGATCTTGATCCTAAGGAATTAATCACAATTCTAAGAACCTGTCTTTTCGCAGGCGTTTCCGAAATCGAGTATTGTCCTTTCTGTATAGTGTCTTGAATGCACCGCAATAATTTTGAGTAGGAAGAGTTCTCAAATGCGCTGTCTTTCGTAGGACAGCTATCGTCGTACCACTGTGTCACATTCGCTTTTTCGATTTTCTCTATCTCTACTTTTTTAGCAAGGTCGTAATAGTGACCAAAGGATTGTCCATCACTTGGCGTCTGGTCGACTACTTTCATGTTCTGATACCTCCACGCAATTTTCATCTGTTCGTCTAAATGATGCATTGGATTGTTCGATTTGGTATCGGTTATAACAGTTGGGACCTTTAATACAAGTGACAACGTTCTTGAATTTTTAGATGCTATTAGCACTGGCTGCTCCGTGACTATACCTTCAGCCACTACGTATGTTGATATAATTCTACCATAACCACCGTATTGATCTTCCTCTGGAAGTACGTTTTATATATTATTTGTTTTCTATATAGTAGAATGCTCGTATCGCACAGCAGTGTCTGTAAGAGCTCAAACGATGATTATTGCATACCAACAATAAGCAGCGAACCGATAGGCAATCCGCCTCCTATTAGATGATCAAGAGAAGGAATTCCGGTTGATATAAGTAGCTGTGAGTTCTTTATAGAGGGCTTTGTTCCTTGTATGAAAGGAAACCGACCATTCTTCGATGCGCTCAGATCCATATTAAATATTTATCCTGAAACAAAGAACACAGCGATATAAACTAGAATTCACTATTTCACTTGTAATAAACGAATCCAAATTTCAATCCGTATAATATTAAATACACGGGTATCAACAATCGAAAAACGAACGTGCCTATTTAATTTACTCTCTGTTATTACAAAAATACACTGATTTCTATGTCCAAGTAAACGCTGAATAGATTGCATAATTACACGTGCATTAAGAACACTTGGATACTTAATTCGCGTTTACACGATCCACGGATTCCGTGTACACGTGTACTTTCAGTACACGTTCAAAATCGTCTACTTGAATATAAATATTCTGCTTTGGAGCATTATTTGCTACATATGTGCTTGGAAGAAAATAGAAAGTGTTCGATTTACTTGCGGTACGTATGAAAGTTATGTTTATGTAAAACAGTGACGGAGGATCAATGTTATTTTTACTGGGTAAATCTACCGTAAAAAACACTGAAACATCATTATTTACTTCATTCACGTATCCCTACAATCAGGGATGACAAATACAGGCATAATATGGCCGCTTACGGACCACGTGACATATATAGTAGTAGAGGGTAGTAAAGAAGAGAAGTAATGGTATATTTGTTTGTGGGGAGATATGGGAATTCTATTGGTATTATTTTTTACTTTTTCAGATGATGAGAAGACTGTCATGCAAACGAAAGAGAAAATATTGAACATGAAAAACAAGAGCAAATGATTTCCCGGTACAGTGCTGCCCCCAAGTCTAATTTTTAGCTGGGATCAGAACCTACGTCATGTTTAGCCTCGATCAGATCCAAATACCCTGGACCGAACATTTATCGACTGTGTTTACACTTCCAGTCGCAATGAGCGTCTCAAAGATGGCAGTGACGATATAGAAAACCAAACGGTAGCTTTTTATGGTATACAGGTCTTCTACTAGATGTACTATGCACTTGATCGCTGCTGCAATTTACTCGTTATCTAATAGACATTTTCTATACATATACGTGTATCTAAACTTTCAAAAGCCAGAGTGCTTAAAATTATTCTTTTGAAAATGTAGCGGAGAAAATACAGAGTAAAGAATGGCAAAGGAAAAATATGTACTGGCTGATACTGGTCTTTTTATACAAATGGTGAAGACAACTTCAAGGGGTTAAAGGAGAAATCATGTATTTCGCATTGTTGATATTCGAAGTAAGATATAAATTCTTTTTTAAAAAATATTTTTCAATGATTTTCCATCGCCGTTGCCCTTCAACGAGCTTGAATGACTTTGTAAGTAAATAATATGCTAGCAAATGTACATATAATTAGATTCTGCATTTTATGCATTTACAGCAAAATGGAGTAGATGAAATACAAAGAAGAAATCAATTTTTATATATCTCCCCTTTCTTGCAATGGACGCAGACAATTTCCATTTCGGATGAAGATTCGTAGTCTAATGATAAGCGGTAAGTGGATATTCATTTTCAAGCAATTTGTTTGTAGTAAGCCTGAAATAAGGCAGACGTATCCTAAGTCGGAATAAAAATTCTTCGATATCGACTTTATAACAGATCCGGAGTCCTGCTGCGAATAAACGCAGTGAAAACTGCGATCGATAAAAACATCGCAACGCTAGAAAAAGCTGGGATAAATAATTTCCCGTTCGTCCGTGGTACATATGTTAATTCCGAGAGTCTTGAAATATTAATTTCGAAAACTGCTCGACGCCAGACTACGGAAACGCGTCCTTCTGCTAGAGATCACGGGCGAGGCGGGGTGAGGAGAATGAAGTACGTGAGTTCGACGGAGAAAACAGGAGAGGGAAGGGTAGCGAAGAGGAAAAGAGAGGGATGAGGGGAGGGTAGCCGCGTGAGTAACCCGTCTCGTGCATGTTAGATTCGAAGCTCCGTAGCACAGGCAGTTGTGCAAAGGCAGAGTGCGGAGGTATCCGGCGAAACAGTGGAGAACCCCTCCCTGTTACTATCCCATCTTTCTCCCCTTCTGCTACGGCTCCGTCTTCCTCGCAGCTTCTCCCCCCTTCGTTACCCCCACTGTCCGGGACACGTTCCCCTCTTTCTTCTCTCTCTCTGTTCAGCAACACTCGTGTCCGTTTATCGAGCGTCTCGCTTCCTCCCACGGGTCTTTTCCTTTCTTTCCACCGGGAGCACGCTGCCCTCGCTCACAACTACCTGTTGTGACGTCCAACGCGCACTCGACGACGCACTCGGACAATCGAAAAGATTCAGCGCGCGATCCGTGCGCTGCCGTTTCGCTATTTACACCGGCGAGGCAGAAATGCCTCCGCCTTCCTTCTCTTCTGCTCTTTAACGTTACATCAACAACATCAAGTATTCTCTGCACTTATATCTTTCGTTGGACATAACTAGATTGCTCTATACAAAATAAGAATTGTTCGAATCGTTTGAAAGAAACGGAATCATTAAATTCTTCTAATGTTAACTATAAACTATAGTCTACAAATGACCGTCGATTTCATTAATTTTAGGGGATTGTTATACGGACTCTTCTACGTTTGAATGAGCGCGACGGTCAGCCTAATGGTTGGTGTTGATTCCTGATGGAACTGGTAAAATGAATTTTTATTTCTAAAAAATACATTTTGGTCTCTCTTTGCAAAACAACTGGCGCGTTAATCCCTTTTTTCGCGCCCAATTTGCAGTTTGAATGACTGATATAGAATATTCGATAATTCACCATGAGTTATTTGCAGGGGCCCATGCAAGAAAGTCTTCCGTTGTCGAAGCGTGTGCTCGATCCATGAGCCAATCCCGATATTAAACCGCGAAAGGCTTGTCGCACACTCCCACTACCATTTAGTTTCCCCTCTCGCTTTGGCAACAACACTGACGACCGAGAACGAGGAAACATTGAGCGAGAAAGAGCGAGCGAGAGAGAAAGAGAGTGAGAAGAAGAGTAAGGGAGAGGGATTCTTATCCAGAAGTTTTAGTTGGACTTTAGCGACCAAAGAGGGCATTCGAAACACATTTCAGGTCTTACGCTACCTACGGCAATATTGACTCGCAGGAAGTCCAAGATTGTGCTTTCCCATCGATTGCGGTATTGATAAATCAGAATGTTACTTTTCGAATATACTCCTCTAGATTTGTTATTTGAATTATTTATCGCGAGGTAAACTGTTTGTAAATCTGTTTTTGTTGTTTCTTTTGTGCTGGGAGTCTCGGGCTAGGTAGATATTTCCGCCCATTTTGAAAAGGTTTGTTTGAAATATACGGTACGGATTTGTTAGGATTAGGTTATACGTAGACAGTAAATGTTTTGTACTTCCTTGTTTTAATAATTAGCGTCTTGAACGCGTTTATTGTGTCGTATAGTCGGTAGTTTGAATATAGGAACATGAATATGTATAGATTAGTAGTAGTAGGAATCAGAATTACATGCGAAATGACACATCCAATATGTCCGTTCTGTGAACTTTGTTCAAACAATCGTTGGCACAAACAGATGGAATAGATTGATTACAACGTAACGGAATGTGGATCACAGAATATAATCGAGCATTTACACGTTATTCAATATTCTTTTTCGTGTGAATTTTTGTTCAATGTAAGTACAGTCAGTGACAATACTATTAACCCCCTACGTGAAACGATAAATTCTTATATTTTTATAACGAGGATATTCAACATACGCATTGGAAGGTTTAATATAAGTTTACAGTAAGCAAAACGTTAATAGTGATAACTAAATTGAAGGCTATAACGCAAAGTACAAATTTTTGTATTAACTGCAAGAAATAGGGGTCACATAAAAATATCGTAGTTTCAAATTTCCACCAAAAATTCGTGTACGGATGGGCACCATCGACTGAAAACTATTGACTAAATCGATAGTAATCAACTACTATTTTCAGTCGATTAATTTTTTAAATTATCGACTAAATTTAACGGCGGGAGTTTTTAATACATTTTATAAGATTTACTTATAAAATAATATCGAATAATTTGCACAATAAGCATGTGTATGTAGTATAAATAACAATTATTCCACTATAAATATTGTACAATTATTAAATAACAATACTAGTTTTAGCGTAGTTACTTTTGTAAAAAAAGGGTCATCGCTCGATTTTTTTGCAAAAATTGTATTTCATAATTATACCCATAACTATTACACGTCCTTCTAAAAAGTCCAATAACGCTTTACCATTGTATTGCATTATTACTACAGGCTAAATAATAATTTACACGTTTTTAAATTCTGTTAAATTCTCGTAATCGTGACTTATAGATTACAATTATTATAAATTAATGTCAATAAGAAAATTGAAAGCACAATTTTTTTGCTGTAAGAATGAGTGAGAGACATATACGTTGGCATAGACTATAGCTCGCAATCTAGACGTGACCACTAAAACGAAATTTCAGTCGTCAAAAAACTATCGACTAAATATTCGATAGTACGCAGCAATTAAATAGTAATTAGTGGATAGTTGAATTTAGTCGATGGTAATAAATACGTAATATCGATCGCAATTAGTTTCTAACTAAAGTATAATGATTTCAGCGCACAGGTTCGATCTGATTTTACATAAAACACTATTTGCAAAATATCACAAAATCATTTTTCAACGTTTCGATCTAGATATAGATCATTTTCAAGAAAATAATAAAATTTTGCGTCTGTAAAATAACCGACATTTAATGTTAAAGAACTGTATATGATTTTTTTAAATTAAAGGTTAGTCGATGGTGCCCATCACTACATTCGTGTCGTATCAACAATTCAAACTCGCCACCAAATTCATTCCAGTACAAATTTCAACTAATCATTTTCATCGTAGGCACATCAACAACAACAACGCGGATCGCAACATTGGAACCTTCTCTCCGGTGATTCAAACATGGCGCCACCGGGAGCGAGTCTCGGCGCTCGCCGCCAGAGGTCGGGTCGGCTCGGCCGGCCTCGGTGTCCGCGTAGTTTTCCAGGCCCTGAACTTAGTCGCGCGCGGTGAACGTTCCGTCGTACCGTCGAATCTTCGCGCGCGTCTCGTCGAGAGTGACAGTTCGAAAAACCGTTTCGCCTAAAGACGAGTAGGAGAGACCGGGTCTCGGCGAGCGATCACAGCGGATCCTCCGGTTGTCAACGGAGGCGGTGGCGCGCGCGCACGCACGCCGCGTGCATCGGTTATTGGGTGGTGCGTGTTTCGTGTATAATAGCGGGACCGCGAAACAACACGGCGGCAATCTCGCGCGAGGCGCGTTCGCGTGGAGGCCGAGAGAACTGGTCGGTGACTGGTCGCGTCCGTGCGACACGGACTTCACGGTGTACATACCGTACGGTCACGTGGCATCGTTGAGAATAAAAGCGGCGGTGAAGACAGGAGCCGTGTGTAATCTATCGGCGATACTCCGGGGCCCGATGTCAACAACCGCGCGTCCCTGTGCGAGCGAGATAACTCCGCGTGTCTTTCTCCAAACGCGACTACGTTGATCCCCGGTGAGAGAGAAGAGCGACGAAACGGACAGTGTTTGCAATCGGTAAGGAGCTCGACTCGGGGACGTACAGGATATTCACGTGGATACGGGAACAAGTGCGCGGCGCGTGTGTCTGTGTATAGGTATGTGACCGGCTGAACTGATCGACGACGCCGAGGTAGTTACGAAGAGAGTGGATCCGTTGGTTGGTGCGCAACAGTGAAGAGAATCGAGAGAGAGAAGAGAGAAAGAGTGAGAGGTGGAGCGGGATATTCCAAATGCGTCTTGACCGGAAGTTGAGGATCGTCGCATTGGCAGGGTGGCAGAGGATGCTCGGCTCGAGGGCAGCGGCGGGAGACGAGGTCGCAGCAGTAGCAGCAGCAGCGCTTGTCAGGCGCTTCGGTAGCAGGGGTTCTCACTGAGCTGGCTTACCCTGCGGTGGATTTAGGGGGCTGTATGGAGGCCGGGGGGCTCCTGCCCCGCCAGCCCCCGCAAGGCCCCCCCGGCACAGCGCCTGGCCCGATCTCGGTCTGCGTGGGCCAGGCACCACCGAACAACGCCAACAACACCAACAACGTGGTGGTGAGCAACGTGATCGGCCAATCGGCCGGGATCCACGATCTGAACGCGACCGGACAGTTGAACGTAACCGGTCAACAGCTGCAGCTGCAGCAACAAATGGGTCAAGCACCTGGCATGGGTGAGGTGCTCACCCCCAAGAGACAGGCGGTCGTCGATCGTCTACGACGTAGGATCGAGAATTATCGTAGAAGACAGACCGATTGTATACCACGGTTCGATCAGAGTTTCAACGGACTGTGCGAGCAGAACATACAGGACACGCTGGTGTTGAAGCAACGATTTCTCGAGAGCAAGGCGAAACGACAAGCCAAGAAGACGGATAAGAAACAGAACGACCCCGTCGGACTATCCAGCATTCACGTGGTGAGTCGGACTCTTTCGTCACATTTCTGTTCGGGCTGTTCGTTCGTTCGCGCCGTTCCTGGCGTAGGTGCTGCCGCGCGACGGTCGTCAACCTTCTCGCTAAACTTTCCTTGTCCTCTCTCTACTTTCCTTTGCGTAGTATTAGGTCGACGGCGTTTTGCGCGTTCATTCCTGCCGCACCATTCGCCCCGAATACCCGGGGAAAAGTAAATTTGAAAATTTTCCACGAGACGTGACATTGGTTTTATTTGGGACAGTACTTTCCCCGATAGCTCTGTATACGGGACTTCGATTCCCCTGTATCAATTTCTCTGGATGTATGTGGAGAACCAATAATGCAAAGCAAATTTTTATTTTATAATTAAAATGATTGTGTAGACGTCTTTAGTAGAACACGTATGACAATAGGAGCCGCACAATGTCTAGATAAAATCAATCTTCTCATTCTTATAAATGTAAAGGTTTAGTGTTGAACAATAATCTGAAGCTTCATTCCCTGATTCACCTAATGTCACGAGAACAACAAACAAGGTACGCAAGATATCGTCACAAGGAAAATTCGGTGGTCGTTATCAGCACGTGATGTCGCGCTCCAACGCTTCGCAAATGGAGCTGCGATAGGTGTAACGTGTAAAGAGCCGTGGTATTTCATTACACCCGCGCTTCGATTCGAAACCTGTGTAGTAGAGTCTTGACCCGGCAACTTGCTGAGTGCCGCTTACTCGGTGTACACTACGGCTTAGATGTTCTCAATCGCGTGATCCCCGGCCGTTTCGTTTCTGTTTCTGAATCGCGTTCTCACTGGTCGACCTTCGAAAAACTTCAGAATACCTCCAGGATCTTTATCGATAACGCGCTCGGAACGATGCAATATTTTAACGAAATATTCAGTTCGAAATTAGACGGATTTAAGAGTGTCACCTCTAAGTTCAACATTTTACATAGAAATATATTGGACCTCCCTGTTTCACGTGCAATAATTCGGAATTTAAATCGTGTAATATTAAATACGGCTTTAAAACGTGATTAACTTTTTAAAATATGAACCAAATGGCTTGAATTTTTTGGATGTTGGAAGGATTAATTTAATAGCTTAATGTGCAAATAATTTTAAGAAAAACGGGTATTTCATCACGGTGAACGGTGATACAGCGTCGAACAGTTGAACGTGAATTTATTGTTGCCTGTCTTGCGTCTCACGAGGAAAACAAAAACGCATCAGTTCTAAATTAATACGCAGGACATTGTACCTGCATGAAAGTTCGTTGGTTCTCGACGAGATAAATAAAAATAATCGTCTACAGTCTACGTAATATTTTTGTTTTGTCTATGTCGTTGTGCATTTTATAAATACTCGCGACACAATATAAACAGGCTACGTTCCAGTCTATATTACGTACATACTTCTAGTTTATAAAAGAAGAATGGTGCATAGATTTTTCTGTTCTCTAACTTGAACTTCCATATTCTTATTCGAGGCTATTCAGGCGAAAAGAACTATGTATGCGCGACAACAGAAAGCATCTATTTCTGTTACAATAGAGTGCTCGCAATCAGGAAACATTTGTTCAGATTATTCAGCCAATATCGTTTAAGCAAATAAAATAGAACACAATTATTAAATATTAAAAATACAATAACAGGAGAGAATAGTTTTTTTCAGATTCTTTAAAGAATTTTTCTTTGAATATACATACATACCCAGAGCCAACAGTGTTTTGCAGATAGATTTGTTTAAAGTTTGTTTGCCAACAAAATAGAATATTACCTGTATAAATACTATTGCAGAGAGTAACGTATTTGCATGCCAAGCTGGAATTTCACGCGTGTAATAGTAAAATAGATAAAGCTGAAATATTTTTCATATCAGCAGCTTCTCTGAGATTCCTGTCTGAGATTGCGGCCGTATCATTGATTTTCTCTACCTATCTTATCACGATTTTTAATTTCGCAGTTCCTTTTTGCAAGAAACCGGGAAACATTTCAGCAGAGTACGTGCACATTCGCCGTATTTCTTCGCAGCAATACATTTTATTATCTACATACGCAATAATCAAAGAAACGTGCACAGTACTGAAGGCAATATTAATCAATTCCCCCTAATCATTAAAAAATTCGTTTCTCCATTTCCCATTTCGCAAATTTGCAATCTAATAACTAAAAACCAGAAGTGGAAACAAATCTTTTATGAAAGGGCAAATTTTCAAATTTTCTTCGGTAAAAATGGTTATAGATTTCCAATTTGTAAATCTGTAATTTAGTGATTTTTACTAAAGAGGAACAAATCAGTTATGGAACTACACTGGCAGCACATTTTCAAAAAAATTCACTTAAAAGTTGTTTTAGAGATTGATAGGTTCCTAGAGAACAAATTCTCTAAATAATATACCGCATTTTCGCTAGATTAGTTGAATAACGACGGAAAAAATGAATCGAAACTGCAAAGGTGCGATACCGCAGTTCTGCAAACACTTGCAAATCGGTGATTATTGTGCAAAAATGTGTTGGAGCAGCCTCGAGACAAGGGACAGCCATCTGTGCCCGGCAATAGCTCCGAAAAGGACCGGTTTCAAGAATCGTGCGATTCATTCTTTTGAATCTAGATCACGTCTGCGGCATTCGAATTAAAACTTCCTCGGTGTGCTCGAGATTCGTTCTACCCGAACGGATGAAAAAACAGAAGAAAATGGAGCTCGTAGACCGAATTGGAAAGTAGAACAAGATTAAATTAATGATCCCTCGGAAAAAATAATTGCCAGATTATTTCGTGTAATACGCGCTAACGATCTTCTCTGAACGTATCCGCCCTAATTCGGCAGCTATATCCAAGCGAATCAGGTATCCACGATAGTGGAGAGTGTTTCGTATAAATCGTTCTCCTCGTTCGTTTCCTGTAATTTATAATTCGCGCTCACGCGACACTTTCTCAACCTCTGATCTTTCGTTCCTCTTGATCGACCTGCGAGGAGAGGAACATGGTCGCCGCGCTTCAAGACTTGTAAATAAGATAACGAACGAAAGTCCGTCGTGAATATTAATTTTCATAAACAGTGCGTATTTTTCGAGCGTTCAAAATCCGCGCAATTCCTCGAAGAGAACTAACTGTTGCTTTCCAGCGAGTGATGTGGAAAAATGGCGAGAATTTTTCGTTGTCGCTCCATAAGAACGTCAGTATCGTCTCGGATGGAAACAGGTGGATGCGCAAAGCGATCCGGAGCGGTGGTGGCACATCGTCGAGAGAGTCGTGGGGCTCTGCCTACGTCGGGCTTACCTGTAGGCGTTCGTTCGATTCGAGACGTTCCATATTAACCTTGGATTTACGTCAATGCAGGGGCGTGCCACCGTCGGTGTATACGTGTAACGTCATTGTCACGAACTTCTACGCGATGCGTTTGTGCCGACCTTCGTGAAACGCTCGCTGACAACCTTTGCCGCAACAAAACGGGGTTGTATATTCCCTCCTTTCATTTTTAGTCCCTGCCCCTGATACACCTACGCGAATTTTTTTTATCCGTTCCACTGGAACCTTCGGGTCAGCTACGTATTCCGCACTCGCGTTGTGAGAACGCGAATCATTTTCACTCCCTTAGTCCGATTTTTAAGGCGCCCACCCACGTCCTGTCGCTAAAGTTTATAAATATTTCATCGATCGCGCCTCGTACGCCAGAGGTTTTGCTCAATCTTTCAAGGGAGTATCAATTAATTGTTTCTTTTCGATTTTTCCTGTGCTCCATATGTTCTGAAACGACGGATATAATCAATGATAATTAGCACATTTTAGTCTTGTTTGTTTCCTCCGATGTTTCGATGCGCTAAAATATTGAGGATAGCTAATAGCGATTACTATACTGCAGATTTCATGCATTTATTACACACATGGAAGAATATAAGAACGCTGTTGCATTATTGCCATTTGATCACAGTCAGTAGGAATAGATTCAGATGGTCTTTTAAGACAGAGATTGTGTTTTAACAATAGCGTTATTATTGGAATTTAGAATTGCATTTTAGAGTCTCGCCGAAACGATTGCAATATAGATTCTTCGTTTTCCGCGGAATCAATCGATACACTGGATTCTATGATTGATATTTGAATTACAAGAGCCCGATAGATCGGTTTTCACCAATTGAGAGGTTGTTAGAACGATCAATGTCATGTCATTGTTCATCATTTACGGTAATATCTGTCAAGACGGTTTCTTTAAACTTGAGATGACCGACTTCAAGTATCACTTCTATGCATCCTCAGGTGGATAAAGTGCTCAGGGCTATCTCCACTTGAAGCATCTGTCGCATTTTATTATCGAAATCTGTCGATCATGTTCGCAAAGTTGGGAGCAAAGAGGGAAAAATATCGATGCGAATTCTCAGCACGTTCCTCCGAACTTGCCGAAACAATTTCGGTCACCTGTGCCCTGTAAAATTAGTGCAGACTCCTTGTAGCAAGGATCTGTGCGATACATCGCGCCAGCGTAGCTCTCTCGACTCTCGATATAGTAGCGTGTCTGCAAAAATAATGCATTGATACGCTATTTGCAGAACCGATAAGCGATAAGTGTATCTGCGGTGCACGCGTCAGCCTGACGTCACACTCTGTCGATTATCCTTTCTTTATCCGTGTGGAAAATTAATTCCTTGCGGTATTCGTGTTTCAATCGGCGCTTCTCTTTCCCTAGAAAGATCGACTCCCTATCGTGCCAGACACCAAGCATAACGATGTCTTAATTTACGCGAAAAATTCTGAAATGGTACTTGAATCTTTTGCATTAACCTCAATACCTACAATTTTGCTCAATAATATATCTCATAGTCCGAATGCATATTCTTATCGACGAGACAATGTAAATTTTATCATCGAACTTTGTTGTTATTAATAATTTTTTTACGAGTCTTTGACAAACATGTGCTTAGATTTTTTCAGATTGATACGACTCCAATCACGATACAGTTTGGACCGTATTTGCTTGTTTAATCCACGATTAAGTAGAATCTCGATTATCCTTGATAAATTAAAACCTCTAATTGAAAATTTGTTGAAAATCAAAAACTGAATTGATTAACTTAATTCTTTCTTCGATAATTCAAGATAACCATTGGACAAGGAGCTGTTTCTTGTCTTCTGCGTTACGTCTTCTTCGTTTCATTTTCTTGGGGTCTTCTTCGTATCTTCTTTTCCTTTCTATCTGAGAAAGCAGTGGAATATTTCACTGAACCAAGACGCAAAGAACAGCGTGAAGCAACAAGTCGAACTTCTTCCGGCTGCAATAAAGAAACGTGGATATTATTAGTAATTATTTCTGATTTGCAACGACGCGGTGTAAAATGCTACGGGAGTGCATGCTTGCAGTCGCACGTTGATAATTCGCCTTGACATTGATTACGACGGTGTCTCGAGCCCTATCGGGTCGCGATTTTCAGCTGAAATTAATCATCCTTTTATCGCGATGGATTATCGTTGCGCGGACCGTGTCCCACTCTTGCGAACTTCTGTTTCATTAATATCCATCTTCTACTATCACTGAACGCTCCTCGCATTATCGGTCGATCGAAATATCTTTGGATCTATTAATAAAGTTACTTTTTCCTGGAGACGGAAACGTTTTCGAACAATCTTTGTTCTAGTCGCAGTGTCGCTCATTTGATAGCATTCGGGTCATTCTTCCATGACAAACGTTAGCCCATCAAATATTAGAAAACTCCAGAAAAATAAATTCCAGAACACTGTTTATTTTTCTAAACAGTATTATAATAGAGGCCCTATTAGGTTGTTGCAGATGAAATGTCCGATTTTTAGCAATGACATTAAACAAACGCAATTTTGTACCCAATGTATTCCATCTATCCATTCCAAGTTTCTTGATTGTATCACAATCTAACAAACTTGATCGTGGATTGAACAAGTACATACAATCCAAACTGTGTCGTGTTTGGTACCGTTTCAACTGGAAAAATGTCAGCCATTGGTCGATAGAAGTTTCCTAGACAAAAATTCGTTAGAACAAACAATTTGACTGGATCTTTCAAATACAGAAACTTTGCAACCTACCTTACTGATCGAAGCTCATCTTAAGCAAGAATCCTCCATCAGGTCTGCTTAAAAAGCTCTGAAACAAAATGGAGAAACAGGTGGTCGGTGATAGGTAAATCCGCAGAGGACTCGTATGCGCAAGAAGGAGAATCTGGTTCACCGTAGTCGACTTCCCAACGGAAATCGCGATTCCCACAGCTTTCCCCGTGTTGTGGTCTACGTGTTACGGGGCTGGCTCATTGTTCGTAGTGAGCAGCCGCGTCGCCATGATTATGAATGAGCGAAACGAATACTACTTCGTTACACATAATCTGAGGATGTGTACAGGCGACCGGTCCCTCGTGTGCAAGCCCGACTGCGCACGGAATGTCGTGCCTGTGTGTACATGTGTCGTGTTATTTGCGGCCAACACGCATACACATGCGAGAATGCGTGTGCGAAATGCGTTTCGCAGTTTTCCCGCCCCGTTCCTCTATTTTCTTTCCATCGAGGAAGTTCGAGCAATTCGTAATCCGTTTCAACGCGAATGGATCCTTTTCCGGAGAAACAATTCCGTCAAGGAACCATCAGCTGCGTGTGAAAGTTTGATCAAACGTTTCCATGCATCTCCACCTTCTTCGCGCGTCTCCACGCGTCTTCGCTGCGAACTTTTTGGACACCCGGTGTGAACCGCTCGAATGGAACTTCTAACCAGTACAATCGACGCAGCAAGTTTGCATTTGCTTCACCGTTAATCTGTGGATTTTATGCAAAATAAAAATTGTTTACAGTAGGATCGAGAAGAGATAGAAATATATAAAAATTGATTTCTTCTCTTAACCTTCATACGCTCCTCAGATATAGCTGCATAAAAGATTCTATCATACCATCTCACCCATTTTTGTTTCACACTATAAACTAATAAACTTTGCTTCATTTATCACGTCACATTTTAGAGAAATACGTCTCGCAACACAGGCGAAGAGAGATCAATCGTTTTATAGTATGTAAAAATAGTAATTGGGTGAATTTTTACTCTGAGGAACGTATGAGGGTTAGTAATTTTAGAAATTTTTAATTCATCTTTCTCTTACTCGTTTTTACCAGTCTTTCGACACCGATTCAAATATTTTGAGAAATATATCAATATTTATTCATCGAGCTAGACTCTCGTAATTTGTTCGCACTTATTTTTATTCGAGCTCCTGTCTCGAGGAGCCAGGATTACACGATAAGGGAGCATCTTCTGTCTCGAGGAATAAGTTTGGCTGGGCTGTCAGTGGTTCTCAACTGTTGAACGTTGTTTGAACGCCTAGGGAAAGAGGACGAGGAAGAACTGGGAGAAAGAGAGATGTCTAAAAGTCCTCGGAGCCGGTAACGCGAGAAGGATTCGAGGTTATTTGTTCGCGTTCATTCTTATCCGACGCAACCTCGGGAGTGACTCACTTGCTGAATGCTGAACGCCGAGACTGACGGGATCAGTCGCAGTGGTACTCGATCCACGCATGATCTATACCGGGTGATCCTAAGCGATCCTAGTATTAGGTTCATGCAGATAGAATGTCCGATTTTTAACACGTTAAACAAACTCTTTTTCTAGACAAACTTATTCAGCAAAGTGATCCTGTATACACAATCCTTAAATTTTATTTACCACTAAATACAATGTACGATGTTGCACGTGATAAAGGGAAACAGGTTGAGACCGGACATGGTTTTGATGAAATTTATTCGAGGGATATTAAAAGTTGTTCGTTTCACAATCAATCGGAGTAGATATGCAGATAGTTTTTCTCACTTAACTTATGAAAAATTCGATAGATTACTGTCACGATAATTTGTCTTGGGGTTATGTGTTGGGGGTAGCTAAGGTTCATTCAGAATTGGTTGGGTGCCTTCTGAAGCAACGGAGAGCGACGTGTACGAAGCAGGAGCCGAGCACAAGATATCCTTGAAACTATCTCGAGTGCGAAAGGTCAGGCCCCGACGGGCTTTGCGGCTACTGCTCGTCCTGGGACCGGAACGACATGCTGAAAAAGATGATCGAAAACGGGTCTGATATCCATGATTTCATTTCGCCTTGGACCACCATTCTCCGCAACTTCCCAATTATTCTACATTGGATTTACTAGGCGTACGAATTAACTCGATTTCTAAGTCACGGTAGCCAAATAAAAAATTTGTTATTTTCTTTAAAAATTTTACGAAGCTGTTCGATAATATATAGACAATAAAATCGGATCTAATTATTCTACATCGAATATATTGGGTGTAGAATAAATTCGTAGTCCTTTCTTCATGAACGTTAAAATTATTTTACATGGAATATGTGTATGGGGTGCAAGTTTATAGGATATATACAGTGATCTATAGTGCATAAAACATTTACTAATATCTGCATTGTCTGAAACGACGCAGACGACCGATACGATGCTCTAAATTGTCCGTGGGCGTTTGACTAATAGATTGTAATAAGAGTTGTCGGGCGATTGTAATGACAACAGTGTAACGAATGTTGAGTTCTCGATTGGTTCTGGGGTAAGGGGACACTGTCAGGAATTGCTCCTTATTACGCTATCGTTGACAGTTTTATGTCTTCTGATCGAACGGAATCGGTTGGTTTATGCGAGCGATGCAAGTCCTCGCTTTTGTTTCATGTTTCATCTATTCATTGTTGTCATGAACGCATCAAATCTGCAGTCTGGTGCTGAATATACAGTAGAGACAGAAATAAATTTCTTAAATAAGTAATATTGGTACAAATTCGTGTGATAGTCGACATCGAATTAAAGGATTGTTGAACGGTTCCTCGTAGTAGGTAGTGTGTCCAATTTGGCTTTTTATTTTTGCATCCTTGTAGCACTGTTCGCAATCATCCAAAATCAATGAAACAAAAATCACGTCAAAATTCGATTTTTCTATTTCTGGATTCGCCTGATTTTATCAAAACGGACGTACCCAAAGAGGAACACAGTGTACACATAGTCTAGGTGTACAAGTTGGAAGGATGTATAAACAGATGTCGAATGGTGTAGGACCGATTCCGATCGATCGAAAGTGAAATATTGGCATTGATCGGTTTCAATACTTCGGTATCGATTCGGTTTCCCCTGAGAATCAGTTTGGAACGAGTCTGGGACTGGTCTGCTTCCCCGACGTCTCTCCCTTCTAGGGGCAACAATGAAGAAGAGAAACAGTAGAAGCGGATCGGTGTTGAAGAGAGGAGAAAGAGGCCAGTCCGGGTTCTGTTCCACCTACGAGCTCGTCTGCTCGTGACCGAAGCACCTCCGCCAAATAGGTTTGCTCACCTTGGACGACAAGTTGACAGGACACCGAGAAAAAAGGTAGTGTAGAAGGATACACACACCGGACCCCAGGAGGGAGTAGAGGTTCTGACGCGTCTTTCTATGTGCATGATTTGCATCACGTGTCACGCACCGGGTACGACGATTGGCCGGATTCACGCAGCGGTTCTCATCGCACCTGTCCTCTTACCTGTTCGGAGCTTATCTCGCTTCGTAAGGTGAAAATGCCACCAGGAGACAGTCGGACGATTCCGTGCAGACGAATGAACGCAACGATTGTGCCTGGAGAAAGTTCTTTTGAAGAAGTTGCAGATGCGTCGCCGTTTTCAAACAGTTGATCGATACATCAGACAACAGTTGATTCGAATCATAAATACATATTCTAACAAAAGTATAGCCAACAGTATCGATCTCGCGGCACATCTGAATTTTCTAAGTCGTTCAGAAACAGAATTTTAAAACGAGATCGATTCTATGTAATAGTTGTGGTTGTAGTATTTATTTATTTCGGCTTAGCGGCCAAGAGATTGGACTTGGTTTACAGTGTTTTCCTTTATGTCAGCCATCCTTTCATCCATCCATCCATATCCCATGACGTACCCTATGCCTCATTGTCCTCCCTCTCGTCTTTTGGTTATTTCTTTCCTTTTTACTGATCGATTCTATGTATAATAATAATAATTTGTTTTATTTCAGCCTTACAGCTGAGAAAATGTAACTTGGTTTACATTAACCTATCTGTACAAATCTTATTTCACACATTCGGTTCATACCTTCTCTCATTCATTTTTATCTTTCACGCAATCCTACCCTGTCCTACTCTTTTAGTATCCTACTTATCACTAACCCACTTAATTACATACTTATTGCTTCTCTTCCCCTTCCCTAACTTATACATTTTTTGTTTGGTTTATTTATGCTCTCTTTCTCTCTTTTTCCTAGGCTTCTCCAACCACTCTTCAACCTTTCTATCTTTTTTCCCGCTCACTACATCCTCAAGCCTGATCATTTCCCCCATTATCCTACAATCTCTTGTCAAATGTTCTAGGTTTCCATCCTTATCCCCACATAGGTGGCACCCTCTTGCCTCTTCCTCCAGCCAGTATCTGTTCCAATTCTCTGAATTTCCGCATCTTACTCGCGCGATGAGCTTATAACTGTCCCCTCTACCCTCCTTGCTCAGATAATCCGGTAGCATTCCTATTTTTATGTGCTTGTATCTTTCGTTGTAACTTCTATGTATAACCACGCTATTGCGAATCTCGATAAAATGTTCACTCCCGTTCTTTCCATTAATGAAAATGTTCTGTTTGTTACAGGTAAGTGAGAAATACGGATTCTTTTTGTTCGCGCGGACCACCGTGATCCGGTAAGCTTCAGTCCGCCTATTCGCGAACTGCGAATTAGTTCCTTTCCACTTTGTAAGAATCTTTCGAAATACTGTAATCGCGACATCTGTTGTGTAATATTATTATATCGTAATGAGCATGCCACTCTAGGTAGTTCAGCATTCTAATGCGCGTTTGTGTCGCACTGTACTCGCTCTCTTCTCTGTTAGACCTTCAAAGAGTACACACGTGTTTTCAGTTCGCACATAATAAATGTATCCGGATAATCTACGCAATAGTTGAACTTGTTACTCTCCACTGGTTCCAACACACTTCTCCAAATTCAATCGACAGCTGTAGCACCACGCTCTTATCCTTCTTGGCAGAGCATGGAGTCGAATATAGGGAACATAAAATTTGTGTTAAACGATCGCTGCAACCGATCAAATTAACGCTTTAGATGAGCACACGAGACGGCGAGTCCGTTCTTCTAATCGACTGCGAAAAAGATTAGCGGGACTGAAGAGGGGCAGAGATATCGGAAACGAGATAAGAATCCTTTGAGCGGTACATTCGAAATCGACTATTTCTGAAAGGCATCTGTTAGGTCGTTCCACAAGCTACGTTATTTCTTCTTCCACTTCGATGAACGTCAATTATTTTCTGGTGTGATATGTCTTTGGAAATTTGTATTCATTTTGCAGTCCTTGAGAATACTCTGGGCAATCCAAAATGTGTATTCGATATTTTCTATCGAGGAAGAGTGTCATCAAGAAAATTCGAAAGAAGGTCGACGCAATTTCCCGATTAGAAATGTATTTCCATTTGCATGGAGATACGCGTGATCGGATCTACGAGCACAATGCATAAGGAAACGAGTCGCTAAGTAGCCCTGTCGAAAAGGAATCACATCGTTTTATCGCTATTGTTCCATCAGGTCCTAAGACGATATCCGAGAGTTTCGTCGTCGAATGATTCAGTTGCATCGACGGGATCACGGGATCCAGAGATCCTCGCCCATTCCGCCATTCATCTGAATATGAAACGAGCAACAATGTCGGCGAAACGAGGATCGAAAGATCCCGGTATCACACGCCGGCAAAACGGCGACAATATTCGCGGCCGCCGAAGGTGTTATCTTCGTGAAATGCAGATTGCCTTGTGTTCAATTCGCAGAATCTCAAGGCTGGCATCGCACTGGCGACGCCGATACCCGCCGTGAGTTGTTTCTGCCGATACGTTCGCATTAACCCCTTGCTTTGCAATTTTTCCGTGGAAATTATACGCTGTTCGAACGATCGTAGCTGCGTGATCGAGAGGGACACGCTTGCGAAATCGTCGGTCGGCGATTTTTCAGACGAGTTTTACGCAATTTCAGTAAAAATTCAAGTTTCTACAATTTTACTCTCTCGCGACGGAGTGGGAGCTTTGGAATTTTTACCTCGGCCCTGGTCGATTGCCACTTGTTTATTTCAATGGATAACAATTTATATCAGTTTGCTTGTGAGCAACACATTCGCGCAATTATTGACACAGTTGTCGGGCAATTTCGTAAGAGTTAGCAGAGTTACGTTATTTTCATAATTCTTAAGTTGGATTGTACTTCAAACGTGCATTGATTCAATGAAATTATTGCTTAATATTCCTACTTCCTATTTTAGTAGGTATTACTCCTAATACTTCTACTATAGAAAATAGGGTAAAAGAAAAACTTAGTAAAATGGATCAGAACGTGTGTTAGGTACAATAGTTTCATGTTCATTGAAGAACGGAGTTAAATACAATTCGACGGAATAGAATGTCAGTTGAATGATGGGTGGTAGAGGGACCAGGCAGAAGTAATTTTGAGAGACACATAATGCTTCGAAAAAGCGGGGTAAATCGAGGCGGGGAGACCATAAGCTCGTATTTACGACCCGAAGGTGAGAGAATAACGCGTCCAATTATGGTCGCGCGGGGAATCCTCCGTTCGAGGAGGGACTCTTTTGTCATTTTCCACGGGTAATGGGACTGATTTTTCGAACTTTGACGACGATCGTAAACGGTATCGAGGTGTACGGCAGCAAAGTGGCGAGAACGTGCCACACTGCCATGTACAGGGTGGTCGCCAAAAAATTTAACAAAAAAGTTTAAGGGGTGATCCGTGAGAAGAACACAAATTAAAAAACAGAAATACATTCTGTTCTTCATGATGCATTTACATCAGCATTTTCCATTTCAGACATCAGACATTTTCAAGAGCCTTATTGGTTGGCATAATTCCACGTTCCATTGGTCCGCAAAAATGAAGTTACATTTCAGTTAGTATGGACGTCGTTACGGCACGAACCAAAAGCAGTAACGTTCTTCAAAAATCTTTTCAAAAATTACAACTTTTCTTACATTGCTATACTGCGTGAAACTAGTAAAAATAAAAATTGAGCAATTCCAAGATAACTGAAAGAAAATAGGAACAAATTCAATTAAAAGAACTCGGTGGACCAAAGAAATCTTTTCGAACCGCAAAGGGTTGATTCTCGATTGTAGCTTTGGATTGCTCGAAATAATCAGCCCCAAAATTTTCGTCCAACTATAGGAGAACACCCTGTATGTAACGGTCCTTCTCGGAATTCCGAAGGGTTGGAATTTGCTATGTCCTGGCCACCCAAGGTGCTTCACCGAGTATGCTACGTCTCGAACGGGTTGCGCGTTTAAATCGTTCCGTCTCTCTCTCTCTCGCACTTTCTCTCTCTCTTTTTTCGCCATCTCTCTTCGGCTCGATTATGTTTACGAGCCGTTCGCCAGTGCATTTATAATAAAGTTTATCGACGTGTCCGTCATAAACGAGAAGGGGGACTCACCGGGCGTAGATGATATCAAAGATACATTGTCCCGATTCGATGCGGAGCACCTATAATTGAGCGCATAAAACCGTGCACTTCCTATTAGCGGTCCTCTTATCTCGACACACACGTTCATCACGCGTTATTATGGTACAATATGGGACAGGGAATCGCCATTGGCCGCGAGGAGGTCCGATTTCACGGTTACTTTTCTTTCTGGTGCCGTTCCGTGCCATTCGACTCGAGCTTTTAATTAACTGGCCGGCTCCCTCTCATGGTAACAGCGAATATTAATACGTATAATGAAATTCCGTTAGAAAATTCAACTTGGCATTCAATTTATTTGTTAGGCTAAATACAGTTTCGTAATGGCGTAGGAATTGCATTTTTGCAGCTCGCTGGCGAAATTAGATTTAGTAATGTACACGTCGTCTTTTTATTGAATGATAGCTGAAAGTATTAATCGTGCTACGTAATTTAATTTAAGTAATTTTCGTGATTTTCGGCACGATTATGCGAGTTTATCCGTAGTCTGAAGTGCTACCTAAGGGTAACAATCAATGGGCCGATGGATGCACAGCATCGTCTAGGTCGAACAGGCATAAATCCTCGTCAGCCGGCGTCTGGTTCTCGGCGGTTGCCTATCGAAGGTCGTATATATGTTCCTGAAAAGTCCCCTCCTGGACCCTCTCTCTCTGATTTTGTCTCTTTTTCTCTCTCCTTCCTCGTAGCCCTCCACGTTCTCGGAGCATATCGGTCCTCGAGCCGACGAGTCGTGGCAACAAAAGCCTCGAAATGCACCCAGCGTTCCAGGAACCGTCCGTCTCCCTCGGCAGCCGTGGCCCGAGTCGTTTCGAGATCCCAATAAATGCTGGGTCGCGCGCTTCGGGGCCCGAGGCCCGCGTCTGTGCGTGCGACGCGCGTGGGGCACCGTATGTGGGTGAGGGACCGGGCCCCTCGAGCAACCACGAGTTTATTCGGTTCTGGAGAGATCGACCTTCGCTGGGCTGTGCCGGCCCGACCCGGCCCGACACGCTTTAAGCCCGGTTTCAGGAGTTTAACGACACTTTATTGAAACTTCTGCAGCGTGAAAGATATCAGAATGGAGTCTAGATTAAAAAGTTGTTCAAAAGTAATTAATTTCAATGTATCAGGTCGTTAAGTACGAAACTTGACAAATGTGTTTGAAATTTATGTTTTACTTGTTAAGTTTCAACTTAAAGACCTGATATAATGCAATTTTGTAGCTTCTGGATAGTACGCATTTTTGCAAAAATCCAATTAATTGATAATTATGCCGAATAAGCTACAAAGTGTACGAAATTATTCTTTATTACATCGACGATAATGACATGCATTTAGAAAATGAATTGGATGTTCTGGCAAGTTTTAGGCAAGGATTGGAAGTGTGATCGCACCGTCTGGCATTGAAACGGTTAGGCCCGTCTCCCGGCGTGTATAATAAACACCGGAGTACATCTTCCGACAAGAAGATCGGCCGTTCGGACCAAGGACGAGTAATCGCTCGGCTGGACCCGGTTTTCGGATCCACGAGTAATTGTGGGAGCGCCCAAATCCCGTCTAAAATCACTTGGGAGCCATGACTAGAAGGCTCGATCGTTTACACGGTGTTTCGTCGATGCAGTGATCCAGACTGCTGGTCATCAAATTGCAATTTTTCGTTAAAACTGTGGCCGAAGTTGAAAATATTCCTCGCTCGAGAGACTGAGACCTCTAGGAATATCTAGAAATAGTGAAATGTTCAACAATAACGATTTCTTATTGCAATAGTGCATTGAAGGCGATTGAAAGTGCTCGGTTCTACGACTCAATGATGGGGAACCTTCGATTCCAGGTCTGGGATGATTAAGGCTTCAGGAATTTAATTCTAGAATGACCCAACCCTAGATCCTATGCAGTGAGTCACGTATGAGACCGTTTGCTAATATAGAGTAACAATTTTTGAGTGGCACTTTAAAAATGTCTGGAAGCACTTGATCTCGAGATTCGGTGGTGGGAACGTTCTAAATTAGGACAGGAATGATTAGGGTCGAGGTTATTGGGAAGACGGAGATCTAGTCTTGGGAGATCTCCCACAAATATGAATATAACAGCAATGTATTACCAATACTTTGAAGCTAATCGAAAGTATCCTATCCTGAACCCCAGTAGCGATGGAGAACATTTGTCCCTCGGTCTTAAATGATTAGGAATATAAAAATGGAATACTAGAACGGTCCCACTCTATTATTCTAGCCAGATTCGTCGATGAATGTTGAGTTTATTAACACGATTCTCAGTCAGCATTCAGAAACAGATCGAAGACCTCGAACTCCAAGCCGAAGATGACCAGGAATGCAGCTAGAGACACAGTCTCGTCACCGTGATTATGTAAACGAGATTCCGCGATCTCGATACGCCTGTGCCTCTGATGGATGGTCGCTTATCATCCGACGACTGATTAATTACAGATATTGTCGCTGTAATAGACAGCTTTCATGAGAACGTTTCATATTGATTAGTACTTGCGATGGAATAAAGTTTTACTTGATTCACGGATTACGGGTGTATCGGTTTCGGTATATGTCTTTTTTCGAGCTGGAAACGCGTGATTAAATCGATAGAGATTGTTTAATGCCAAAACCTACCATCGCTTTCTACTGGATCCTTCTCCAACTATATCAACTTCAATTTTAAAGTGACAAGTCAGTCAGATTTTTAAGCTTCCTTTTGACACAGCAGGATTATTCAATATACTATCAATAAACTTCCGGTACATGACGTGTTAAGACCAAGTCGATATGTTTTTGTTGTAAACCGGACACGTTAAACGGAACGAGCCTAAACTTTTGGCCGGCAATGTACTGCAATGGAACACTCGTCCGACTCTCAAATTGGATAACCGAACGACGCGGGAACAATTTTCAGCTTCTGTGACCGTGTTCCTGAAGTGAAAGTGAAAGATCAATTATTTCATAGGCCACCGCTTGAGATATACCCGTAGAAAGTATATTCGAAGAGACCTACTGTATATACGGTGTACCGAAAAGCTGTAATCACATGAAGAGGGAAGAACATCTTCGCAAATGGAAAAGTTACTTTAAATCACCTGAGAAATCACCCCTTCTAAGGAAGCACAACGTATATTAATATGGGAACTTGAAGAAGTTTTCTAAATTTTTTGAACAGTTTAAAAATTACCCAGGTATAGAGGGTTCAAATGATTAATAGATTAAATAATTTTATATGTTAGCTGTATGGCACAGAAATCCTAATTATCAGTTGGAGCTCATTAAGTTCGACAAATTGGCAATGTTGGCAACGACGACTCCAATAAATGGAATCGCAAGTATTCCAAAGAACAAACGATCTTCGACGCGCAAGTCTCTCGGGCCTCGCAGCTTCTCGAGCGGATAGAAGCTTGTCGCCTGTATCGCGGCCTCGAATGCTCGGAGTTTCTCTTCGAAATGCTCTCCAGACGTTGTTCCCTTTGCGGTTGCACTCCGACGAGACGCAGGGTGTTACATTCCGGACGTATGACGCACGCCACGGACTCTCGCCACGATTCCTTTTCCCTGGTCCCCCGAGGCCCTGCTTCAGAGTTCAATAAGAATCTCTGACAAACCTGCTGCCTCTATTAACACGTTCCGCCTCGGAAACCCACGCTTCCACCAGGGTAGTCGATATTCGATCCCCGCGCGCAACTGCTTAGTTGCAAAACGTTTCAATCGAAAGATACGCCTCTGAATATTGCGATTTGCCACGCAGCCTACCGCCGGAGAACGTAGATGATCAAGATTGAATGTCTATGCACGGTGCACTGTGTCTTCAGTAATGCTTCGGTATATGTGAACATTTTGGGACCAAAATATTACTTGCATCGTGTACTATAACTATCTTTCCATCTCTCATCACTAGCCAATGTAGAACGTAAAACTACTAGTATATTCGGGACACTTTTCTGATTAAAATGAGTCCAAACACGATACAATTAGGTCCATATTTACTCGTTTAATCCACGATAAAGTGAAACCTCGGTTATCCGAACCAACAATATCTCGTCCACTTCGTGTTTCTTTTTCTAAGTAACCATTGGACCGGTTGAGCTGATTTTTTTGTACCTGTATTACTAAGGCGTGCACTTATTTTAGTCAAGAAAATTTTTCGAAATTCGGCCTGCAGCCGGATTGGCATTAAATAATATCCCGGCTCGTTCAAAATGGTATCTATAGAATTCTTCGTCTATTAACCTGAAATACTAGTTCTTAATTCTTATTAGATCATTCTAGTTTATTTAGTTTCATAATTTTGCAACAAGATCTCCACGTAGATCACAGCAGCCGCTCGCAATTCGGTTTACAAGCGTTCTAGAACCATCTCTGTAGAAAGTCTGGAGACAGCAACTCTATATAGACCAGCACGAACATCTACAATATTGCATGTAGAAATTTCTGCTCGAGTCAGTTAACAAATAAACAAACGTAAAACCCGTGAAAGTTTTCGCGTCGATCGGCTTCGACCTCGTGACTCGTGGACTTGTAGCTGTTCTCTTACTATTGAGTTGTTTCAATCTTTGTTTATGAATTTTTCAACCTACTTCGCCGAGATTAATATTGATCTTACCAGTGGAGCTGACGTAAATATCTTATCATTTGACTGGGAAGTTAGATTTTAGATGGACGATTCGTAAGAGGAAACATTCGGAACATTCCTTGGCTGGAAATGGATCAAAATCTCACCATGTCAGGCTGAAACGTTTCTGGAATACTAATCAGAACCTTCATCTTCAATCTTCGTGAAGCAAACTGTTTCCCAACATTTTTTGAAATCGTACGTTTTTGTTTTATCAAGTGTTATTGCGTAGCACACGATCATTTCTCTTCATAAACACGTCAATTCCGCAGTCTGCTAATTATATCCTGAGGGAGCAGCTTCTAACACACGCTCTGTCCATTTCGTTACAAGTCCTCGTCTCTGACAAACGCCACCAGGATGTTGACATCAAAAGCCTCGTGTAATGGGTCCAATAAAATCTCACCTTATTAATTTTTGCGGCTACTAAAACGTTGAAGGAAGCGGCCAGCGACACGTGTTCCAATTACAGAGAGCATTCTTTCTTCGGTCGCACGAAATTTTCTCGTCCCGCGCGTTCGCGGTGGTTGTTGAAATTGTCGCGTTAAAGGGGTCCCATAGCGGTGTCGTTGACGTGCCACGAACCGGGGCACACAAGTCTCGGTTGGTTTTAATGCGAGCGTAACTCGGAAAGATTATGCCCGTGAAAGTGCTCTCCGTTCCGACGATTACGATCAAGAAGCTCCTTTCTTCTCCCGGCGCGGCGCGCGTTGCGTTTCTTCCTCGAAGAACGAGCGGCGTCCGTCTCCCGCGAGCAGATCCCAATCGCCCGGCCGAGAGAGCTCTCTCGCTCATGGACACGTATCGCTCGCTTTCGGAGCTTGTGGCCCCGGTAATGAGCGACATTTTAGTCACCGGTCACGTCTCGGTTGGATGGCTCGCACGAATACACACGCCGTCGTACCTGGAAAAGTTACTCCTCGCTCGGTTTACTGGCACGACTGCTTATTGTTTCGAATATATGATGCCGCGGAGGATTCCGCTCTGTGGCGCAACCGAGATCGTATCGTCCTGGATCCTCGTGAACGATCATCGCTCGAAGAGGCCGTCGATCGAATGTGTCAAACTTTGGTTGTTATTAAAGGATTTGAGTGGAGCGAGGGTTATATTGTGGATTCTAATTCGTCTAGAACGAGCTGAATACACAGGCTACCCTTTAGGGCAAGACTTAGGCTCTGTAGAGTCCATACTTATTCGAGAGCATCTAAACCACGCCCACTTCGGATTCTGTTAATTTAATTGTGCCCACTGTGCATTTATAATTGTGCCCACTGCGCCCATTGTGTTCTATTTAGAGGGATACCTCGTTCTTAATTTTTTGAGGTATTTAGGTTGATGGATGACCCATTGGAGCACTGGTTTTGGTTCATTTGAAATGAGAACAACGAGGCCACACCCACTCAATATGATTCATTCTAATCTATCCACCGAGATAGGTGCCAAATATGCAGGATTTAGAGGCTCAGCTTTCTCTTGTTTTTCTTAGGAACAATCTAGAAGACAGATGGCTCCTTGGGGCAATTTTGGGCCACTGACTTGGAGTCATTTCGACTCATTTGACATTTTCCATGTGATTTCATTCTTAACAATTCAATAAAATGAGATATTAGATCCAATAGCGATTTCATACATAACAGTGTACAATATAACTGTAGTCGGCAAGAAGTTAAGGCTTGTGTGCGATTCAAGTAAAATTTCGCGTTACAAAGTGGCGCATCAGGATCTGCCCGAGCACGGAGACACGCAGCACAGCAGTTTATAAACGCCAAACGGTGGAAGAAGAACGTAGTCGGCATTCTCCGCCACGACAATTCCATTATTATTATTCCCGACGGTAATCTCCACAATGGCCGATAGCCTTCCTTCCTTTCTTCGATTACGGCGCGGGGTTCACCGGTGGCACGCGCGACAAAGAGCTCACGCGGCTCTCCGGACTCGGTGGCCCGTTATTCGTTAAACACAGCTTTTCTACCGGAGAATGGAAATCGACCCGTATAAACCTAACCTCGGTCAACTGCTCCGATTGGTTGCTCCCTTCGATATCTATAATCGCGGACACCCCCCACCTTCGGGGTCACAATCTTAAGAAATATCACTGCAGAAAACCGAAAATCCTTCGACCCTCTTTTCTGCCTAATTGGTCAGACATGTTCATGTCTATTGTATGAATAATGCAATCTTTGTTACCCTACATGCAAATCAATTTTTATTGGAATATACCAACCGTCCTTCTTATATCAAGTCGTTATACACTTCCGTTAACACTAAACCTATCGACCATTAAAACTGACTGATTAGATTTATCAAATTCATTTATATTTCGTGCGATTTTAATATACAGGGTCATCCGTTTTTAAACGGACAAACGTAAACCAGCTATAAAGAACCCCAAATGGAACAAGTTTTACCCCTGCCACTTTTTTTGTTTCGGCCTTGATTTCTAGAAAATTGCAAAAAACCATAATTTTTTTAGTTCACATAAACTTGAATATCTCGGGACTCCAGTGATGAATCTTGATGATTTTTCCTTTGTTTGGATTAAAATAAACGTCTTTTTTGTTAACAAAATATTTTTTTCTAGAAATTGATTTTCTAGAAATCAAGACCGAAACAAAAAAAGTGGCAGGAGTAAAATTTGTTCCATTTGGGGTTCTTTATAGCTGGTTTACGTTTGTCCGTTTAAAACGGATGACCCTGTATACTGTAGTCAAAAAATTGATTCAATAAATCCCCATGAAAACGTCTTTGCAATTTCAATAATCGTCCAATAAAAAATTAAAAATGGGTCATTGACCCCTCGTGGTTTAGTGTTAAATTGAAATCAGCTATCAGCGTAGTAATGCATGTAGACGAAGAAAAAAATTAAAAAATTGATAAGAATCAATTAGGGAATTCATGGCTGCTGATTAGGGACGTTTCTGCAGTTTTCGTGCATTGTCGACGAAACCGCAGGCTGTTGAAAGTTAATCGACCCGATCGGAATCATTAACAATGCAGCGTGGTCGGTTGACGGTGCGCGCGTCAGCCATCTTGTCCGTGTGTATCTCGGGACGTAATGTATTCCGGCGTATTGACGTAACGCAGAATACGTTCATTACGACAATGGACTATTTATTCCTATTTAGACGGTGGTCCGGCTGCGATCGGTTGGTCCCGGTGCTAGATGGAAATTATTGTCGCGCCTCTACGCCTCGCTCAGCTCCGTTCAGCTTCGTACGTGAGCCGGGCCCACTCACGTTCGCACCGAACATTTATCAACGATGTTAATAATTTTGCATGCGTGCCGAGGGATAGGCGAATACTAGCTGTTACAAACCGACCGGTTGAATAATAAACATGGCTCGGTCCGTGGCTCCGTTTCGGGACGGGCCTGCGCCATTTAAATTTGAAACGCGACACGTTCTCTTTCGATTTCTATGGTTCTCCGAAATCTAGCAATCAGCTGGACAATATTATATTTTTATGATTTTTCATCCTACATTAAACTCGCAAGATGTCCATTCGATCGATGGGAATTTTTATTGTTACCACCATTCCAACTATCAAGCGAGATTTTTTAAATACTTTTTCTCTCACAATTGCAAAACCCGTTAAAATGGCGATTTAGTATTTACGATTAAATCAGATTTATTTATTTGGGTATGTTTTATTTAACCCTCGTACGTTCCTCGGGGTGAAAATTCACCCATTTACCTTTTTCACATATTGTAAAACGATTGATTTCTTTTTGTCCGTGTTGCAAAATGTATTTGTCTAAAATGTCACGCTATAATGCAAGCATAATTCGTAGATTTGAAATGTGAAGTAAGAAGGAGTGAAATGTTATTCCAGGATCTTTTATGCTACTATGTCTGAAGAGCGTATGAGAATATACTATAGCAGTGGTTTTTGAGTTTGTGACTTGAATTTTGAGTTGTCTGCATCTAAGTACAATAGATTATTTGAGATAAGGACTTCTGGATCGACGGATTCGCGTGCTCGCTTCTGTTCAGGGTGAATCGGCGCACGCCGGATAAATTATCGATCTCTCGCGGTGTGCACAACGCACGGGTAACCTCGTGCGGTGTTATGATTAATGGAATGAAAACGAGAGGGGAGCCCATGAAGTCATCGGGTCTCTGTTACGTTCGAGTGTCAGCTTTGCTACCCTTTCGACAAAAATACCACATTCCCTCCGGTCGATCCCTATTTTGCTAAAAGCGTTCGCGTTAACTTCCAGTTACTCCAAGAACTCCAAGTTCCCAGTTACTGCTTTTTTATTCTTACAATCGGACATTGCACATGATTGGTTCGACAAACTGGCTAAAAATCGAAATTCAATTTCGTCCAAAGTCATCAATATGCAAATCGATAATTCACCCTTAAGGGGTGAAATCGTTTAGGGGGTGTGCAACCCTGGAAGCCTAATGAAATGGAGTCAATTTAACATTTTTTTCGAATACAACAATACTGGAAAAACAAGATTTTTTAAGGGAACATTAAGCAACATCTTAGCTTTATTTTCATATTTTTTTATTACGTACAATTACAAAATGGTGAAGTTGTATAACATTATCTAACGTTGGTAGCTTGCTAAATGTTAGTTTTTTGAATTAAGATATATTTTATAACACCGCGACCTTGATTTTTGAGTTGGTGTAAAGATAGTTTTCGTCAGTTTGAGACACCCCGTCGGACGCGAGTCAAGAGGTAATTACTAAGCAGGAAATTTCGGGCTAACGGTAGATAGAACGGCGATACCTTCGGTTAAAAATCTGTTAGTCACGATTACCTTTCCCTTCACAATGGGCCCCGGCGAAACGGATGTTGCCCAACGCGTGCCGTTTGCACACAGACACCCGGTTGTCGTCTTTAGACTCCCACTAGTCTCGGTATGACACGCTCGAGAAACTTTCTCCGTTCGACACAATTCGGCTGCGAACGAGACGCCTTCGCATAATGTCACTCGGGGCAAATACGCTCGTACCGTTCAATAATCCATTATTGTTCAAACCCTAGGTCTGGGCATAAGTCCAGTCCCTAAAGAAATTACTGAGCTTCGCCCGAAGTTGATTCCTAGACTGCGGATCTTCGTGCAAAATAAAAATCTTCTGCATTAATTGTGGAAAGCAGAAGCGAAGCAAAAATTATGACTATATTACATTAAGAACGATCTCGATGTTCTTAAATTTTTCCAATTTTTACACGAATGCGTAAAGATCCGCAGTTATCGGTGCACGCCATTTTGAAAAACAGTTCCGAAAACCGTGCAAATTATACAATAAATAGTAAGAAAAATTGATGTAAAAAGAAGCCTCTTCAAGGCTATCTGTGTACATCCCGAAAACGTCCGGATCCATAAGTCCAATAGTTATTCCGAAGAGACATTCTTAAAAATCACTTGTACAAAATGAATTTGTTGCACGAAAAGTCCCCTTAGCGTCGCGCACGTTCTCTCCGGGGCCAGATGCGACTCGTAGGTGTCGTGTCGGATGGTTTACCAATTGGTACAGACTACAGAGAGTCGCGGCGCGGTGCGTGTGCGTAAAAACATTGGCGGAGGGGAGTGGTGCTCGGTGCAGAAGCGCGTGCCTCTCTGCGACCGCGGTGCATTTCACGCGATGCACACGGTCCGAGCGCACGCACGCACGCATAGTTGCCCGTACCGTGGCCGTGCGTTTCTCTTCCGTCTCTCATTGTCAGTTATTCTCTTTCTCTCTCCTTCCCTGTATCGTGGCCCACGTATCCCCTCGACACGGCGGCGCGGCGGTGTCTGTCTTGCTCTTCCTCTCTTTTTCCGTCGGAAGGGGCGCGCTTGCGCCTATGCGCGAACCAGTGCCACCCGTCCGTCGAGCGCTGCGCTGTTGCCGTCTCCTCCCGTCTCTCTTCTCCTTGCCCACCGCTTTCTGCGGAGCTCCAGCTGAGCGTGCACCAGTGGTTCCCATTCCGTTCTTTCTATTCATACTGCTCGAGTACTCTACGTGCTTCGCAAGAAGTCCCACGGCAGGAATGCGACAGCAATCCGTCCGATTGGCTCATTCCACACGCATTTTCGCTTCTAGTCGAATTATTGGCTAGAATGTCTGACGTCAGAGTCCAACCATTGCACCCCCTTCGCCCCTGTGTCATTCAGCGAATTTTCTATGAGGCGCGCAGAGTAAACTGACGGAGTACAACGACCCTTATTATTATTCGGACACTCTTGAAAAGGCGATCATTTTTTAAATATTGGATCATAATAATTGGCCTGTTTTGAGAAGTTAGTGCAGTCAGTTTACTACATTTGTGGACGTGGAAAAAAATGTTCGATGTTGCTTCACACTAGGTTCTCTCTAACTCTTCAAAAACTTCAAATTTGATACAATTTTATAGAAGGCCTTCTAATTTGAAGTTGGAAGGTGTAGCCGCGTCTACGCTTATGCATGGATCAGTGTCGCCTATGGTCCTAGCGCTGCGCTGTTGCCGTTTCCTCGTTTCTAAACAGTTTCTCTGTACGCGTACTTCTGAACGAAGCACGAGTTGAGTGTATTTCAGTGGTTCTCATCTTCGCTTTGGATCAATGGGATAGTACAGGTGTGCTATTTTTCTTCTTTCAATCGTGTCATCGATCAATCACAAAATGTTACAACTCAATAGTTCATACGAATACACGAGTGAAAGATTTATTCATCGAATTCATTCATTTAATTAATATTTCTAATAGACTTGGGGAGAAATTAATTTTTTTCGCGCACAAGTTCGCAGAACAATATGCGTTTTCGAAGGTCTCGAACTCCGCACGGGAACATCGATTGCGAAAATCCTGAGTACGATCTCGCGTAATGCGATTAGGGGATTTTTCCTCGTCGCGTTCGCCGAGACTCTTACAAGGCGGCGAATTACGCGCAAAAAGTGCCGCGCTGCGCCGCGTGCGTTAGCTATATCGCGAATTGCGACAATACGCTCGGACACAGCCTCGGAATCCGTGGCGAAGCGTAATGAACGATTTCACAATGTTTCTTTATTGTCCGCGCGCGATTTACATGATCCAGTAACACGGAGTAGCGGTTGCGCAACGTTCGCCCGTTGCTCTCGCATTGTGCTTGTGAGAAATGCGTAAAAAATTGCGGAAAGATTGCGGAACTTCCAGCAGGTCCCCCCCACACGGCTCGTGAAACATAAAAGGATCCGCTTTTGCACTGTCGGTTTTAATCCACTTGTCGTTTCTTTCGTTGTCATGTGCAGCCGGTGATCCAATTAGGACGAATAACTTCGACATTATTGTTTGAAGTTTGGTCGGCGATAAAATTGAAAATGCGGTTGTGGTGATACCGGTTTTGTTGCGAAACGTTTCGTTCGATTTTTTCAGTGACGTATGTGGACGTCTTTTATTTTTTTTAGAGTATGCACAATGGCCGATTAAATTGCTCGTGGCATTTGGACGAATTGACGCAAGTTTATATTCGAACAATCGGTTTACAAAGTGAAATTAAACCTTAATTTACTTAGTTAAATTAAACTTAGAGTACAACAAAATTGTGTATCCGTATGTAAAGAACAAAAAGACATTTTCAAAGTGGGGGAATACGAAGTACCTCAACGAATGGCTTCGTCGAGAATGTCTGAGTGTTAATAAACAAGGACAGAAGTCGATGGTGTATCGATGGGCAGAAACGATGTTCCAAGAACACGTAGCCAGCAGAACCAGGTTAAGCCACCGTAGAAAGCTACATTTATAACCATATGGTGTCTGTGGTAATGTTTTATGTACCGAGGAAGGGTTGCGCGGCAATGTATGGTCCACATGGTAGCGGGCTCTGCTTCGACCCCATAGCATCCTGTCTATGGCAAAGGTAGCGACCGAGGGGATGGTCGAGAAGACAGCGACGCTCAAATTTTCAACCTCGCGTACAAAAACATTCAGAGATTCTTTACTAAATTTCTATAACACAGTTTTTTCTAAAAACTCCTAAGCTTCAACAGTAAACCTACTATCACTGATCAAAATGATCGGTTCCAGATATTTTATTTTACGATTATTGATATAATAAAAATAATTTCACAAGGAATAAGTGATAGGAGGTGCACAAAGTCTAAATAAAATCAATCTTGTCATTTTTATAAGGGAACACGTACCAGTTGCATTTAAGGCTCGGTAGGTTTAGCGTTGAGCATCAAGTTTGTCTACAAAGTGAACAATCTAGGATCAGAGAATGAAAATAAACTACTTTTATTAGCGAATCCTATTCGAAACCGCTGATTGAAAGGCAGGTGGCTGGTCTCTGTAGGTAGGACTTTCGAAAATCTCGTTGTGCGGTGCACCTTTGAGCACCGAAGGATCGAGTACAGCTGCCAAGTGTCCTCGATGTGGCCAGGTAGGGTATTTATTGATTCAATGGCAGTAGCTGTATGCCCGCAGTTAGGCACTCTGATGTAATTCTAGAACCCGGCAGAGGGCTGGCTTGACGAGAGAGCCACGATAGGGCTCGCGGTATTATCGCGTTGTCGAAGGACAGGGAAAAACATGTTACCCTTCTCTTGGCACAACACTTCACCATAATACAGAAATTTTCATGAAATAACTTGGTGAAAAATAATCTATACATTTTCATTAATCAATTTTTGTGACATATTTAGGCTATCCCAAAAATGTACTTCCTTTTCCTTTACGATCATCTCTGTGGATGGTCTTAATTCCCGATCGAAAAAGAGCGACTATCGATTCACACGTTAAACCAATAGGAAACCATTGAACTACCTGGTAATCATAACAACACTTGACCATAACACAGAATTTTTCATCAATAACATGATGAAAAATAATTTATACATATTCATTAACGAGTTTTAGTAACTATACAGACTATTCCAAAAATGTACTGCCTTTTTCTTTAAAATCATCTTCTCTGTAGATTGTCTCGATTCCTGATCGAAAAAGAGCGACTCACACGTTGCACCAATAGGAAATCAATGAACTACCTGGTAATCATAACAACACTTGACCACAATACAGAAATTTTCATCAATAATTTGGTGAAAAATAATTTATACATATTCATTAACGAATTTTAATGACTACACAGGCTATTCCAAAAATGTACTGCCTTTTCCTTTTTCTTTAAGATCATCTTCTCTTTGTGATCATGGTTGCAGTGCGAATAAGTTTCTTAGGAGCTTGTGTACCCGCAGCTCGAATTCCGCGGATGTATCGGAGGCTTGTTCTCGCTTGTTCGTAGACAATGAGCTACTCCTCCGAGGCTCGGTTCGAGAGAACGTATTAAGCCATTGTCCCTGAACCGATAAACAGCTAGTAAATAATCAATTAACGCTTCACTATAATGGTACGTCCCATAAATTATCTTCCGATGTACAGTGCGGAATTCGCAAGTTGCAACTCGCGAAATTAGCGAATGTGAATTTATCGTATACACTGCGCTAAGCCAATCGTTTTGGAGTAATAATGAAACTATAAAATGTAACCAGCTGTGTTATACTTAAACACAGTCAGTGTGAAAAGTATTCGTGCACCCTTTAAAAACAGATAACTTAATTAAACGTGGACTTAGAAGGATTATCTTACCAGCTAATGCGTAAGTAATTAGAAAAAAGAAGTAGGTGTCACGATATTTAAGTTCTTTCACCGTTTTTCTAAATATTTTAAATAGATGTACACAGTATCGTAACGATTGAAAGACTCAACATCAAAATAAGTTACAATTGTTTAGGTATGAGAGCCTCGAATTAATTAGCACGCCTAATAGAATGTTGGCGAAGAGTGATCGAAAGTAAATTAAAGATGAACTGAAAATCGTATCAACACTTTTGCAATGACCCAGTACTGCACTACAGATGTGGTCCTCGGACTAGGAAATTGCAAGTAAATTATACCAGGAGGTACAGTCAGGGACGAGAGCAGGAAGAGCAAAGAGAATGCAACAAAGTGCAACAGAGTGCACTAGGTGTGAGGTGGTCAGTATCGAGCGACCTGCCTCTGATGCAGCATCCCCCGTCTCTTCTGGCTTCTGAACCCTTCTCCACCTCCTTGTCAACGTTATAATCCCGTCGAGCACCTTATAATATAATTACTCTTCACCGCCAATGGCCGTTATTAGTAAACTGGCAATAAGTAATTACCGCGGACGAATGGTTGTATGCAGGCGGAATTAGTGAGCAATTGTGACCCGAGCAGCGGCGGCGGTTGCACGCCGGGAAAAATACGCACACGGTCGCACGAGGAATGCAAACGAACAGGAAAGAGTACGATTGAAAATTAAACAACTGGAGCGCCGACTCTTTTATTACGAACACATTATTATTTGAAACCCCTCAAAATAATTCAACATATTTTGCGCACTCAGAAACCATAAATATAGCACGCTCCGCGATCACTTTCTATCGATTAACCCTTTGCACTCGGAGCTAATTTAACTCGAAAATGAAACGTTTCTTCTGACCTAGAGTATTTCAATTCTCTATGATTTTTTAAATTTGGTAGATGTGAAATTGTTATAATACCTCGTACAATACTTAAATGTTTAGTAAATGATTAGATACCGACATGTCTAATAATGTAAACGATATTTTCAATAATAGTACAGCAATTTTTAGAGGCGCCACTCAAGGGGTAAGGTTAATAAATAGAGGTCGAAATTTTTATGCAAAATAAAAATTGTATCGATTACTAAACGCGGAAGCTACTTGTATTAAATTCCGTTTTCCAGTCTAATCGCATACTTCGCCTTCATTGACGAACATAAAGCATTCATTTAAAGAAAGAAGAAGGGTAAGGAATATCAAATTGTTGGAACTTGCACAGAAGTTTTTGCAGAAAGATTCGCACAGTCTAGGGATCACATTAATAGAGTTTTGCGAGAAAATTACGACTCATCGCCTTGAAGACGCGTTTCTTCGGGCAAACATCGCGCCATTCGCTAATTGTTCGCGAATGACGTTCTGGAAATAGCATATTCGGCGGAATATTATGGTCGCGAGTCGTCCCATAAACAATACGGCGTGTTTATGTGTGTACGTTCCAGCTAATTATCCCCGACTGTTAATAATTATTCCGGCCGAGGCGAGCGGAGACATTGCGCCGCCTTCGGCCAATAAATAATCTCACCGTTGCTAATTAACGCGTAAATCAACCGTGCAGGAAGCAGCCGAGCGCGCTTGACAGAAATCCTGGCCTCGTGATTACCACGATACAATTCGCGATAATTTGTAGCCGAGCCCGCGTGTAATCTACGATCTTACGAGCACGAGCCGTAATCTATCTCAGATTCGGCTTCGATTCGGCTTATGAATCGACTGTTCGCGTTAATCCCAACTCCGGAGGTCCCCGTGTCACAGTTACAGAAATACCGATGATTTTTATAAATCCCGAGTACCCATTGGCTACGAGTTTTATGTAAAATAAACATTCTCGAGGTCGATTATATGGGACAGAAATGAAAGGAAAATAATGCACTTTTTCCGTATCGTAATGTGCTGAAATAAATAAATCGGAGGTATCCGTGTAATAGTTATAGAAGTATGCAGAACTTGAATGTCCTTGAAATCTATTGTCAAGGACTCCATTTTGAATAACATTCCCCTTTAAATTTTTAGAAATTTTACCTATGATTAGATTACAGATTTTTGTGAAAATTAAAGAAGAATGCACTTCTTCTAGGTATACAAATTTTTCGTTAAATTATTCTAATATCTTCATTATTAATTATTCTAATATCTAACGTATAAAATCCGCAACCTAGAAAAAACTTTTATAGAAAAACAACGGGTAGGTGTATTTTAAAACAGTAGAAATATTAAAATGATTGATAAACGCTCATTTTTATTTCGCATAAAATCCGCAGTTACCACGTCTGATAAAAATTTCATTTGAATAATGCAACAGGTTGTCTGTTGGATGCATGGGGCACTGAAACGAAATATTTACCGATTGATTCCTGTACGGATGAATCAGCGTAGAAGAAACGGCTGTTCTATTATCCGAATGTTTATTCGTACGGTTTCCTTTGTCTCGCTATCGATGCAGATACGGAAGGTTGTCTACTGTTAATACTAACATTCCTGTAAAGAAATGCGAACGGACTTATTACTCAACCTAATGGGCTGCATTCGAGAGGCTCTGGGTCGCTGAAGGAACAGGGATCGATGATCGAGAACCACTGGCGGGCAGCAGGCAGCTGAGCGGACAAAGAGCGAACGGTTATTGCAGGACGACAGTGTAGACTCGAGCAGCGGCACGCTGGTGGGCCCTCTCTCTCTCTCTTTTTCTCCTTTTCTCTCGCTCCTACTCTCTCTCTATTTCTCTTCTGCGCGATCTCTTTCCTCCAGTTCTCTATCGTTCTCTCTCTTCACCAACTTCTCCATTTCTCTCCCTCATTCTCTCTCGATTGTGTGCTTCGTTTTCTCTCTCCTTTTCCTCTAATCCTCTATTTCTCTTTTGCGCGTTCAATCTTTCTCTATTTCCCTACATCGCGGTATCTCTTGCTCTAATTCCCTTTCTCTATTTCTCCGTCGCTGTTTCCTCTCTCTGTCATCTCCTTTCTTTCTCTTCACGATCGTCTTTCTTTCTCCGTCCCTCATCTTCCCCCTTTTGTCTCTCGCTCTCTGTCTCCCATTCTCTCGTCGTCGCGCCGCTCGCATCTAAACCTATAAACTGCCTGCACCTACACTTCCTGCCACTCGACAATGAAACCTTTTTCCAATCGCGTCCGCGCGCCGGTCTCGGGTAACTCCGTTTCCTAGAGGCCTAAAAACTTTTTTAATTTATTCCCGTGACTTACTCGATCGACAGATCTGCATCACTTTTTTTTGCTCCTCTTTCTGGTCGTCGAGGCTTACGGAGAGATAGTGGCCAGATAGAGGAGGTCGAGTTGCATTTCGGAAAAGTACAGAGATCGTTTGCTGTACTCTGATTTGGGGAAAGCGTGTGATCATTTGTTGTTGGGAAGATCATGAATTTATTGGGTCATCAGTGATGCAAATTTTCTTCGACGTTCCTTGTTCTAATATTTTAATACAGCGTATTTTACACTTTAAAATTATTTCTTGTCTACAGCGATAATCTCGCTGCATCGAATATGTTGTTCTTGAGAATTGATTAAACGTTATGAGACTGCGTGTTTTTCGATTCTTGACAAATTTATAAGTCGCGCAAACGCATGAAGATCCTCTATCTGATAATCGGCGATTGCGTACAGTCACAGTGGAATGTAACTGCGGAATTAATGGACACGATAGTAATCGCACGAACGCTTATGAACGTGTGCAGCTGTAGAATGAATAATTTAAATCAATTTAGGGAACGTAACATTGAAAATTTGTGAAAACAATGCTGAACTTCTTTAGAGGGTTCTGCAGGATTACGAAAATCCGAATTGGTTCAATATTATTATTATTTATTATAGACGGACCCTTTTACATAGTGTTTACAATTTAAAAAAAAAGATAAAAGACTACTCGTCTAATATCAAATGTAATAAATAGTTGCATGCTCGATTCTATGGATCGATACAGAGCGCGTCGACAGGAGAAAAAATGGTTTCGAAACAATAGTAAGTGAATATGTACATTCATTGAGTGATTTAGGTCTCGAGAATGACGATAGTGATTCATAGTATGTAAAAGGATTGCGGCAAAGAAATATTATTGACGACCTTCGGTGCCGACTCGCTTCTCTTTTGTTTTCCTCAGAGCACGTGGGTATTATCATCGAAGGATCATTGCTGCGATGCGCGACGCGATTGGCTAATTAGCCATGAAACAGCGGACCAAACGATTAGTATTATCTTCTCCTTCGTTTGTCCATTCTTCAAATAAGATTCCTTTTAGGAACACGATAATGTTCTAATCAGCATTTACATCTTGTGCACGAGCATCCATTGCAATGTTTTCTGCGGAGCTGGATCAATTAATGTTTAATTTGAGAAATTATCAACTCTATCGCTAGATCTAATAGAAATGGCTTTTTCTACTTAACTTGTCGATATTTTTTTAATTTCAATTCAATCGAATAGAACTTGTCTGTAGATATTAAAAATTATGAAAAGACTTTATACTCAATCTGATAGATAATTGTACAGTTAGATGCAAATCCCTTTGGCAGGTGGTTAATTCATTATACAACCGTATTTTGTGTTATTTTTATTTACTGCACAGAATGAATAAATATAACAGAAAAATTTCGAATCTGATTGAGATATTTAATTCCATTCTTGAAACACTCGCCGAAGCAAGATCTGTATCTGAACTAGATCAGCAACGCGGATCGCATTTCCACTATTCAAACAATAAAAAAATACTACGTAGCTGTTGTTGGGTCGGTGCAGAAATAATTCCGGTTTTGAAACATCTACAGTGACTCCCACTAATATTCGGACACTCTTGAGAAGTTAATAATTTTTTTAATATTGTATGATACGATTTGAACTTTTTGGGAAGCTAGAGCAATTAGTTTGCTACAGAATTTGAAAAGAAATTTTTCAAAAATTCCAATTGATCGGAATTGTAAAAGAAATACTAAAAGTTGCATTTTACAACTTTGTATGTGGGCCTATATTGAAAATTTAGAAAATCCGCTTTGTAAATCTGTGCCAATTAAACATATTCTAAAAATTGCAGATTTTCACAATTTGCGGGCTGTAACTGCAGTAAAACTAAGAATTCTTACATATTTCAATGGCTGTCGTTTTTCCCGCATCAATCGATTTCGATCAAACTTTCATAGTGCATATAATTAGCACGGATCTACAAAACGTATTTTTTAAATTTTCAATATAGGCCCACATAACAAAGTTGTAAAATTCAACTTTTAGTATTTTTTCTACAATTCGGCTCAATCGCAATTTTTGAAAAATTCTTTTTCACATCCTGCAGCAAACTAATTGCTCCAGCTTTCCAAAAAAATTCAAATCGTATAGTTCAATCTTAAAATAGTTATCGTTTTTTAGATCGTCCGACTTTAATGGGGGTCACTGTATATCAGACCTGAAAATTAATTATCATACTTTCAATTGTCTAATCGGTGCGATGTTAAATCTAAATTTCAAACGAGGAGCTAAAATAATTCGTACGCTAAAAATTTCAAAAGAAGAATTTCGTATGGATCTACGGTAGTTTCTTTTTCGCAGTGGCATCGCACAAAGAGTCCATTTGGAACGGAACGTTCTTTCGTTTAATACGATGAAAATAGCCGTTTTTATCGGGAGATCGATCGGGGACCAGTTTTATAGGCGTCGATTCACTTTCTCGTCCGCGTAGACCTTTATCCTCTCCACGGAGGTGGATAGGATTGATCAGCGGTTGCTCGTTATCGAATCACAGGTGCGGTAATTGCCGACGTCGGCCGTCGACGTTCCCATTCTGGTTGTCGTTGTCGTCGACGGCGACGACAAGCAGACGGTAACCTTGTGTGCCTGTACCCAGTGCAGACAGGGAATTCGAGAACGAGACGATTCTCGGAGAGAGAAAGAGAGAGACTCGTCGATCGGGTAGAAAGTAACCGAGTAAGCTACGAATTGCGTAACAAGACTCCTCGTATTAATATGCAAAACCGGTGGATATCGTCATCGCCTGCATGTCTCGTTCTACGAATCCGCTATAAATTCTACCGTATCGTCTGCAATTCCCCAAAATTGAAATCGTGCATTATAGCACGTGCATCGTGGAATCGTACATCTTTCGATGCGTGTCGTTTTTTCCCGTGTCAAAAGATTTCGATGAAATTTTCAGTATGCGTATAACTACCATAGATCTACAAAACTTAAATTACAATTTTCATTACGCGCCCAAAGAAAAAAATTAAAAGAAATCCTTTTTTTATTTTTGCATGTAACCTTGTAAATAATAATTTTGTGGAAAATCTTTTGTGCATATCAATGCATAAAAAGTGTACGAACACTTTGTACACCCACTGCATATTAAAATCAATTTTAGTCTAAGAGTTAAGGGATGTCCGAGTTAATTTGACCCAGAGTATATCAGAATCGCCATTCAATTCCTCAGTTTACTTAGTACCTTCAGAAATCTGTTTTAAAAAGTTAGTAAATAACGCTGTGAAGGATCCTAAACATTGTCAAAGTCCGGTTGTCATCCGAGGATTGATCCGTCTCTAACTACGAACGCTTTGGAGACGTTGATTTGGATTATTCGATTAAAATTAATGTCAAATTTTTCCCATATTTTTACGTGACATGTGATCGCAGTAAATTGACTGCAAGGACGGATAGTAGAGATAAACTTGAGATATCGTTGCATGGGAAAGCAGGGCGAACGAGGTGATCCTCTTCGTGATAACACCCGGCCGCGAGTGACCCAGGTCGTTCACGATCTCTCGGAGAAATTGACGCTTCCTGTCCTCTCCTCGTGGACAACCGACACTTTCACCGAAGACTGTGAAAATAGACCACTAATGGCTACAACGAACGCGGAAGGATTACTTTTAGCGACTCTTATACGGCGAAATCCTGCGACACTGAAACTGCAGTCCTGCCATCCTGTCTTCCGGACGATTCATAATTAGAAATTCGAGGCACTAGAAAATTATGTGCATGTTCAAAATAAGTGGAAGAGAGTATTATTCTCTAAATGGGAATAATACTTTCGTATGTACGAAGTTTTATTTTAACAGGTTACAAATTTAAATTATTACCTATGCACGTTGGGTCCATTAAGATCGTCGACATTGATTTTAAAGCGGATTGAGAAACAACAGTAGGAATTAAAAATTCAATTTTATTTTGATCGTAATTTTAAGAACAATTGTTTCATGGTATCGGCGCACAGGTTCGATCAGTGATACAAACACTAGCAATTTTGCAAATTGATTAAAAAACTCAACGTTTCGATCCTGATGTGGATCATTTTCAAGAGTCAATTTTGCGTTTGCTATAACAGAAGAAATACAATTGGAAAATTATTAAAACCGAACTGATTCCATGCCGGTAGACACTAAAATCAGTAGTAATTCAGAGTAATTTTTAATGAATGAATGAACATGTTTAGCCAACCTTGAAGGAAAATTTCTATGCAAAGATTTTAGTGTATCATCATTGAAAGCATTCGCCCGCTAAAGCTGGAATAGTTGTACGAATTACTCGCGTCTCCTAAAGCTACATAAATAAGCTGCACCTCTTCCATGCAACGTATCATTCACCCCAAACTTTTAAATTGAAAATCTCCGTGCCGCACGCGGTTTAATTACGAGTCCCGCATTAAAAAGGTTCGCGACCAAGTGCATATATCGTTCGAAAAAAGCGGGTCATAAATTTGCCGAAAGAAAAAACGCTCGAGCGATTTTAAACCGGCCTATAAAGATCGCAGAGGGATCAAAGGTTCCGTGTGGCCAATCGTTCTCCAATCGACCTCCACTCTCTCTCTCTCTCTCTCTCTTCACTTGGATCCGCGCGTTGTTCCGTCTTGGCCGCAATCGAATCGCAGGAACGATTAAACGCCGGGACAATTAATCCAAATTAATTTGGATTACGTCGATTAAATTACGGGGCGAATCTCGATCGAGAGGAATCCCGGACTGGTAATTGTATCCGAGCTGAGTCAACAAGTCTCTGCTCCTTCTTGGCGGTCTTCGGAGGAGAACTTGAAAATCGACGAGCACCGCGAATCACGGTGTGACCGAGTTCGAGTTGATAAGGCGTTTGATATTTCGGCGGTGGTTATCAATGGTTGGTGGCGTGACACGCTCACGCTCATACACACACACACACCCCGCGAGAGAGCAACGTTACGGGGCATTAATTAGTCGGTTCGAGCGAAGACAACTGGTTGGCAAGGTCGCCGCACGCTCTCGCTAGCTCGCTCGGTTGCTCAGTTGCTCGCGCGACGATGCTCCCTTGCTCTGGACCCTCTTCAACGACAGCTGACAGCAAACGTACGCGATCGAGGTAGTACACGCCTCTCCGTACTAATCACGCTACAAACGTTTCCTGTGCACAGTGGCGCTCATCCCGCGGAGCCCTGGGACGCTTAAGCGAAGTCAGAACCTCCTTTTCAGCCAGTATCATTAGCGCAGACAGAGTATATAACATATATGTACAAATTACAGAAATATAATGAAATATCTTCGTTTCGTATAGTAGAGGTTCCACTTATTCGTGCATTAAACGACTGAACACGATCCAAATTCTACCGTGTTTGGACTCATTGCAATCAGGAAAACGTCACGAGCATGTCAGTGAAAGTTTTATGAAAAAATAATTTGAAATCATTATTTTTGTATCGTCTCGATATTCTGGTGTCGATGTCGCCACTGAAAATAAGATTTCATTTGATTCCGTTTTCTTGCGGTGTCTGTAGATAACGTTTCAGTCCGAAATGTCTCGCATCGAAGCATTACCGTACTTCACGGCCACAGAAGTCGCCCGAGTGGCATTCAACAACCATTCTCCGAGTCGTCCTGCTTTTGGAAGTCGTTTTCACGCGAGCTTCCGGCGCTGCGTGCGCGCGGGAATTAGAAACTGACATTTTCTACTCTACGGAGTGTGTAACAGGTAATTAGTCGTTGCGCTCGCGTAGAAGGGAAAAGAAACGCATCCACGAAGTGAAGCCTAAGTAGAAGGAAGAGGCGAAAGAAGGTAGACGATAGAAGATGGTGGAAGAGGAGGAGGATAAGGAGGAAATAAGCGAGCCGAGCCGAGCGAGTGAAAGAGAGAAGGCTATTAAGTGAATTACACGTTCGTACACATCGTACCTGCGGATACCGATGGCCGCACATATTCGCGCACATAACGCAAAACCGGCACTACGTACCTTCTTCCTTTTCTCTCCTCTCTTTCTCTCTCTCCTCCTCTTCGGGGTTTCGAGAAGCCTGCGAAACACCGCACTGTGCGCGGGAGTGCAGATTTTCGAAATTACATATACGCCACCGTATCCGGCGCACTTGCAAATGCGAGCCGGCCACGCTCGGATGAATTGTTTAAGTTGCGAATCATAGTGATTCGACAACGCGACGGGAACCATGCGCGCCGGAAATCGCGGCGTGTCCCGCCGATTCACGAATCCCCGCTGTTTTCTTGTTGTTGCGACTACTGCACTGACGAAAACTGTTCCGTTAACCGATGTCTATGTCGAATATATACGTTTTGGCACGTTGGCAAAATTTTTGGCAAAATTGAAAACATTTTTTTCAGTGTTACGTTAATTGTATTTTAAACAAAAACATTTGACTACTACGGTTGAATCATTTATTTTCTATTGCAATGCAATTTCGGTTGTCGATTGTAAGATTGATACAGACAAAAAATATAATAATGTTCTCGGCGCAACGATTCCATCAAGTATATACATTAAAGCAATTTTCTAATGTGGATCTTCCTCAAGAAAGAACAAAATTGCGTCTGAAATTTTAATAGAACAAAGCTTTATTAGTATTGTAATATCAAACTGATCGAATACAATGTCAAATGCTGTATTTAATTACTCACTTGCTTTATGAAAATTTTAAAAACGTTTCAGTGTTACGTTAATTGTAATTTAAACAAAAACATGTGGCTACTACGGTTGAATCATTTATTTTCTATTGCAATGCAATTTCGGTTGTCGATCGTAAGATTGTTACAAACAAAAAATACAATAATGTTCTCGGCACAACGATTCGATCAAGTATATACATTAAAGCAATTTTCTAATGTGGATCTTTCTCAAGAAAGAACAAAAACTGCGTCTGCAATTTTAATAGAACAAAACTTTATTAGTATTGTAATATCAAACTGATCGAATACAATGTCAAAATGCTGTATTTAATTACTCACTTGCTTTATGAAAATTTTAAAAACGAAATTGAGATATAGAAACACGCGTTGTTTTTATTGGTCTTGGCTATGATTGATTCTGTTTCTATTAGCCTCGTGTGTCTGTGCCACAGTAACTCGTGCACCGGCATAGAAACAACGCGTGTTTCTATATCTCAATTTCGTTTTTAAAATTTTCATGAAGCAAGTGAGTAATTAAACGCAGTATTCTGACATCGTATTCGATCAGTTTGATATTACGATACTAATAAAGTTTTGTTCTATTAATATTTCAGACGCAGTTTTTGTTCTTTCTTAAGAAAGATCCACATTAGGGTCGGAACGTTGAAAGTTTAATCAAACTAGCAAAATTGCTTTAATGTATATACTTGATCGAACCGTTGCGCCGAGAACATTATTATATTTTTTGTTTGTAATTTTCTATTGCGCTTGACCTTGAATGACCTTCGTAATAGGTCTTGAAACATGCTGTCTATTATCATAATAGGTCTTGAAACATATTGCCTATTTTTTAAACAATGCCTCACTGTAGTTTTCTCCAGTACAACTTCCTCAATGATGTATTGTAACCAACAGTAATGTACACACAAATCTTGAACAATAATCCTTGTTACCGTGAGTTTACGCGCACGTTAATCGTCTGAAAGATATCGGTGTCTTATGGGCACAGCGAAGATATAGATCGCACAAGGTTGTCTATAATAAACGATTGTATTATAACGAGACGCACGACGGAGAACAGCGAGCAAATTACTTATGTAGGTTTAATCGAATCGATAGTCACGGTTCGCGTGATCAGGCTTGGAATCGGCTGCGACCTGAAACATTGATGACGCTCCTAGAACCGTCTAATATCTATCTAATTACCGATCAAGTTTGTCAACAGTGAATCAACGGGTAGTCGCCGCGTCGTCGTAAATCAATGGTGAAATCGATCAAATTATTGCTTCCTTCGTTGGGTACCGTTTGGTCAAACCTCTGCGACGCTAATTAATTTCGATATTGCGTGTTAGGTTATTAGATTACAAATATTGATCCACCTTTGCGTCGTGACTATCTTCTCGCTTTGCTGACTGGTGTCTCGGATCCAGACCAGTCAGACACTGTTCTTTATTCGAGTGCAAAGTATTAGATGGTTGCATAATTAGAAAATAAAATTCAGTGGTTAAATTTTAAAGAATACAGCTTCATTAATGAATTATATAGTCACCGTTCTTTTCTACAATTAGAAAAGTATGGTAACTGTATCATTTTTTTGCACTCCCCTTTGCAGTAACGTTTGCGACATTCATGAAAGTCCAGCAGGGACTTATGCAATAGTCTGATGTTTTAACAATTTTAGCTTAAACTAAGAGTACCTAAAATCTCTGAGAAATACGTATGGTCAGTCTCGTAATTTATGGCACACAGTTTAATTAAAAATAACTTAATTATGGCAAGAATAGAACGGAACATGTAAATTTGTAAAAACAGAGCAGGACTTTTTGATCAATTGATTTATTTCTGCTGCAACAATTGGGCGCGTAACCTTGAACAGGGCGCGTACTACGCTTTTCCTATTTGAAGGATCGAGGAATGGGGATGAGGGGAGGGCTCGCAGGATTTGCGTTTACGCAGGAAGGGTCGATGGCGCGCGAGATGAAATAGAAGGGGACAGATTGATGCTAGGGATGAACGCAGAGAGAGAGACAGATTCGAAACAGCTGTGCTGGTCCCGCGTGGAGACAAGTCTCTTGGTGTAGGAACTAGCAACCCATACGGACCTACCGTGTAATATGGTCCCGAAGTTATGCACCCTCCGTCCGCAGGGGTTCTCAATTTTTTAGATTACTTCGAAACCTACTCGAACATTCAACTATCCGAAGATACGTTCCTCCTTTCAATATCTGTGGAAATAGTCCAATTACAAGGGTCGATTTATGTTGACTCGATTGTTCGAATATCCTTTAGAATTGATAATTGATAATTCTTTAGAATTCAATTTTTTCGATCGTAATTTTGAGTTCGATTAATGATATGAACACCAGCAATTTTGCAAATTGATTCAAAAACTCAACGTTTCGATTCTGATTCGATCCTGAAACTGTTTGTAGTTTAGTGTCTACCGGCATGGAATTAGTTCGCTTTTAATAATTTTCCAATTGTATTTCTTTCGTTACAGCAAACGCAAAATTTATTCTTGAAAATGATCCACATCAGCATTGAAACGTTGAGTTTTTGAATCAATTTGCAAAATTGCTAGTGTTCATATCATTGATCGAACCTGTGCGCCGATACCATCACCCAATTATCCTTTAGAATAACATTTTTAAGTGGAACAATAAATTTACAATATAATGTGTAACGAATAGACAATTCTAAAATATAAATTTTTGGAATTAATTGCAAGATGCAGGAACCAGGTAGACATTAATTTGTTTTCCTAACCATTTTGGTAATAATGGAGCATTATTTTTAAACGATTTAAATTTTTTCACTGTTATCTATTTGATCTACTCATTTTTGTCGTAAATGCATGAAATTCAAATAATAAGATTTACAGTTTTTCATTATTTTCAGCATACAGCTGCATTTTTGCTTGTGTCTCCGTCGATAAAAATGTTCATCTTGGTGGAAAAGAGTCTTCCGAAAAAGTTCAATTATTGCAGTGATTAGTTTCTTTCAGTAGTTCGCTCTCTGTAGATCGGCTTTCCCGGTGAACATAACGAATCTAATATTAGTCGGTGAATAATCGGTTTCGCAGCTCGCGCGAGACACACCGTGAAAGAATGGGTATGTGGACCGCTAAAAAGAAGATTATTTCGGTTTCGTTGCTCGAGATGGCCTAGCTTTAGAGCTATGAATCAGAATATCGGTCGGACAAAAGCGGTATCGACCGTTCGGTACACAAGTAGATCCGGGGTAAGGGAAACTTTATCATCGTACTTCATTCTACGTATTCCCGAATCCACTGGAATCATCGTCTTCATAATTCCAGAGCATTTTACCATACTAGATCCTGATGTGGATCATTTTCAAGAGTAAATTTTGCGTTTGCTACAACACAAGAAATACAATTGGAAAATTATTAAAAACGAACAGATTCCATACTGGTAGACACTAAACTCTCAGTTGAGTTTTTTAATCAATTTGCAAAACTGCTAATGTTTATATCACTGATCGAACCTGTGCGCCGATGCCATCACACAATTATTCTTAAACTTACGATCGAAATAAAATTGAATGCTTAACACTAGAAGCTTAAAAAATTTCAGAAAAAGCAACACGAAGAGTGCGGGTACCTTCGGTTCGGTCAATAGAGGTTCCACTGTAATGCGTATTAAACTCCTAAGTGTGATCCGAATCTGATCGTGTTTGGTCTCATTTGAATGAAAAATTATCACGAATACGTTGTTGAAAGTGTCACGCAGGATCATTGTTAAATTTGGTATTTAGGATTGCTAAAAATTAAGTTTCCTCTGCAGCGCTATCCCTTATACCTGGGTACTCCTACCCCTCGGCTACCAATAAAAAAAGGGGACCGTCTTGTAGGTATACGCTGAACACGTTTTTCTACCCTAAAGTCTCTTCGTTTGTAGTCTTGTTTTTCTTAATAAACTCTCTATACCGAGTTTTCATATTCTCTGTGCTACAAATCCTTGGCATTACTTTATTTCATAACCTTGTAGAATAATCAACAATCATACGTACGATGTCCGGTCCCTTGCGATTTCAGATAGCTGTCGCTATAATTAAACGAGCATTTACAAGCTCGGGTGTTTAATGAAGCGTAGGGTTGGAGATTGGACAGAACGTTTCGATTGAACAGAAGATCGCAGAAATCGGGTGTGGTCGATAACTAGTAGATTCGAGCCCGTTCGATCCCGAAGCCGGTGGCATTGACCTTGCTAGGGGATCGGCAAGCCCGGTGAATATCTGCGTGGCTACGCGTTAACAGGTACCCGGCGCGGTCGATCGGCGCAATAATGCTCTTGCGAGTTTCTTGCGACCGTTAGACTGGCCAAGGAGAAGCTCTCGGGTGGATAACGCGTTTTATAGGCATAAGCCATAAGGCATGGGGCATGAAGGCAACGGCGGCGACGAGGCGCGGATAGATCTGCCGTTGTCAGGATAGCTCATTGCTTTCGCCGGAGGAGGATTCCACCTTCGATGCAGAGGAGTGCCCGCAGGTTGTTGATCCTTTCGTCTCTTTCTTCGTCTTCTGTTCTTCCTCCTCCTCCACCTCTTGTTCATCCTCCTCCACCTCCTCTTCCTCCCGTTGCCATATTCTTCTTCGTTCTTCCACTGAATACTCATCTTCGCTCTCCTCGTTTTCTTCTCGATCCTCCTCGCGTTCTCCATGCTCCCATAACCCGAGCACAGCGTACCTTTACAAGATTATTACTCGCGGATGACAGGTAAAAGGTACACGATATCCCTCGCGCGCAAGCTCTGCCCACCGGTGATCGTTCGATTGCTCACCAATTCATTCCGCGGGCTCATTAACCCTTTCTGCTCGGAGGTGTCCGCTCTCTTTCGTGGGGGAACTTTCTACAATCTCATTCTACATCGTATCAGTCAAGCCGGTTAGATATTCGTTAACCAATTAACCCTCCGACGGTTGTGCCTAAGTCTATTTTCACCGGGAACGTCCATGGACGTTCTGTCTGGACAGTCAACACGGTAGTGGGGAATTCGGATCGAAACGTCGAGAAAAATTTTGTGATATTTTGCAAATAGTGTTTAAGTATACAGGGTGTTCGACTACAGGTGGGAGAAAATTTAAGGGTTGGTTCTTAACGATGATATAAGACGAAAATGAAGAATAAAAACATTGCAATTTCGGCTTCGTTATTTAGCTATTAACAACGCGACAGTCGCGCATCGAGTGAGAGATGCACGCATAACTTGGTTCTCATTTGGGGCCCCAGCGAGGTGAAAATGTTTAACAAATCGTTGGCCAACATTGAACTCTTCGACGTACACAAAGTACACTTTTGTTAGACGCGTTGTGGATTTTTAATTGTTAATAGCTAAATAACGAAGCCGAGATCGCAATTTTTTTATACTCCATTTTCGTCTTATATCATCGTTAAGAATCACCCCTTAAATTTTCTCCCACCTGTAGTCGAACACCCTGTATAATTGATCGAACCAACGCGCCGATAACATTTAATTTTTGCTTACTGCCAATTATCTAGCTATAAAAATCGACCGTTGTCCAAGGGTTAAATGTGTATGTCTGTTTCTATTTCCAAAGCGGGCACCATCAGAATTTTCGGTACTCGATCAGCACTTTTTCCCGAAAGTTGGCTCCAATATGGATATCGAAAAGTCGGTTCTCGCGATGCTGGAGAAGCGTTCGAGGCAAATGACTGATTCAAGGAAGAGTAGTTGAACGGTCCTTTTTATCCGGTCTTCTATACAATCCGCACGGTTAAGTGGCAATTATCCTAGCGGCGGGGGATAACCGCGGCAATATTGAGCGTACCTGTTGGTAACGCAGCGAGCGTGGTTCTAGGTAATCGTAGAAGGTGGACACTCGTGTAATGCTGCTTAATTTCACGTGTGCACCGAAAGTACCGGCCGAGTGGGATTCCAGCAACTGCAGAACCTAGGTGGAGTACCTGTAAGCGGTGACGTTCGTGATACACGGTTTAGCAAGGCTGTTGTTGTTGTTTTAGTTGTTTGCGCTAGCCTGAAGTCTGGTTCATCGACCTCTGCTACAGGAAGATTCATAGCTGCTGTTCGAAAAGCAAATTGCAGATTTTTATAGGGTATTTTATATCGGATCGCATGTTCGATCACTTTATTGGACTGCGTGTCTTGTTTCTCCGAATCTACCGCGGTTATCAACTGCAATTTTTTTGAGCGTCTAGTACCATACTAGATGTGCAGTTTAGCTGGAGGGAATTTCAAAATAGAGAATAGTAAAGATCATACAGCCGAGGCTTCGATCTAGAATCTAGGTTTCATTAGATGCTGCCATTCCGACTGTAAGTCGAATTTCAAAAAATTCTGTGGGTAAAGTATGTGTGGACTTTGGTACTGGAAGCTCAAAAATTTCAACATGATCGGTCCAATGGTTACTGAGATAAAAGAACGTGAAGTAGTGGTCTCACGGTTTAGATTTTAGATACTATTGGTTCCACTCAATCGTGAATTAAACGAACAAGCAAGCGCCGAACTATATCGTGCTTGGGCTTATTTCAATCAGAAATATGTCACAAATATATCGACAACAGTTTCGTACACAAATAACGAAAAACAAACATATTTTATAAATAAGTTTCCGAATATTTGAATCGATTAACTTTATTCGAAGTTGACATAATATTTTCTTGCTTAAAAGTGAATATAAATTTCACTAGTTGACCAGAAGAATACAGCGATCGCATAGAGGGCAAAATCAGAATGCTCGTATTACGGGGGGTGCTTTGTTTTCATGAAAATGCTAAAATGTTGCAAATTGCGAGAAAAACGACAAGTCGAAAGCCCACCAGTCGGACGTTAAATATACCGAGCCATGAATTATTCAGAAAGTTGAGCTGCTTATTAAACTTTGCGTACTTTAAAAGTAAGTTCCACTTTTCTATATAAAATTGATAATACGGAAAACCCGCACGACTCACGACGTTGCGAATTGTCAATCTGGACGAAATTTAAAATGGGCGATTAAATTATATAATTTATTACAATATATTTTTCTGATTTGTTATCTACCTGTTATATGTGCTTATACAGATCCTGGATATGCTACAAAATTGAAGAATATCTTCAAATTTTGAACTATTATAAATTAAAACATGAGTGGGACATTGTTTAGCAACCACCAATAAAAATTGCAAGATTCTACGATGATCACCGAAATGTTCCGAATGAAATGAACTGTTCGATGAAATCGACTAGATTCGTTTCACACTGTTTGCACGTTCGCGAATAAATTCGCCAGAGATTCTAGCACGCGAATTCCTCCCCGCGGTGACGAAACACGTGTTTTTTCCGTCGCGGAGAAAGCTAGAAGCTCGTTGTAACCTGTCCAACGACTCCGACACATTCTTCGCAGTTGCTCAGTGTCAGCGGCGATACGGGCGTAATTAAAAAGCGACAGTGCTCGATGAAATGCTCCGTCGAACAACCGGTTGCCGTCCCCGTTGGATTCGCGTGGTTTTCTCGGTTAGCTCGCGCTCCCTATGGAAACCCCTCTGTCGCTATTATTACGTCTCGTGTTACGGGTGTAAGTATGTAATGGCACGGGGTCCGGAAATTAGCCTTCTCTCGATTGCGACAGCAGAGAGCGTCCAGCTTGATCTTCCCGATGTGAAATTTGGACAGGACAACGTCTGTCGAGTCAGCTGGTACAAATATCAAATGATGGAACAAAGATACAACTGCAAGTGACGCGAGACTCCTCGAGATCGTCTCTCCGCCATCGTCATCTTCCTCTTGTCTTTTGTCTCGTCGTTATTCGTCCATTTTTTCGCTGGAAACGCGTTTCGCCTGTTTTAGCGAGAATTTAGACCTTCCACATAAATATCCGCAGTCCTACGATTATTAATTTATTCGAGCCTACTTAGCAAGTTTTTTGAAATTTTTCTTGCAACAAAATTTGACTTGACTAACTAAATATGACACTTCAAAGTGAAAAATCAATCAACCCAATGTTAAAAATATAGAGGGCAGAAGCCCCAGGAAATTTCTCATAAGACCATCCTTTCTCAAACTCAGGTGTAAAACCTGTTTAAAAAAAATTATTAATTTATTCGAGCAAAGTACAACGTTACCGAACATGATAAATATTTCCTTATGTCGATCGTAGACTGTTGCTAACAAACTTTTAATGATTTCAGCGCACTGGTTCGATCAATTGGTATTCAAACACCATTTGCAAATTATCACAATATATTTTTTCAAGAAAATTAGAAAAATTGCGTGTGCGTAGAAAAAGAAAACAGAATTTTTAATTATAACTTTAACGTGACCACACGTTGATGCTAGGTCAGCGTACACGGTAATGCACATAGATAGAAACGTTGTAAAAAGATATTGCGATAGTTTGCAAATAATGTTTAAATAATAATTGATCGAACCAGTGCATTGAAATCATTAAAAGTTTGTTAGTCACTGAACATTATAAACAATTTCGGGTGTCGAGACTTACGGCAACAGCCGGATGTACTTTGACGCAAGGTTCGTACGCGAAGCATAATCCAAGCGCTGACGAGAGGCAGGCAGCACTCGTGCCATTCGTCGCCGGGACTCTTCTCTCTCTCCGATCTGCTCCAATTAACTTTATTAATCCTTCCGCTTTCGCGGCACGGCCTGCCTTACGTCAATCTCATTACCCCGTTCGCCGTTTGTTACGCAAACCTTCGGCAGCCGTGCCGAATTATGCTTCTGCGTTCGCGTGATCGCCCCTAATCACGGCCATTTGCTCGGATGATCCGCGGCTCGGTCGCCCGGGCCCATCTTCGGAGAACTCTTAACGAATCCCAAGCATAATTAACCAAATTTTACACGGGTTTTCAGTACAAGGTATGCCTTAATCGTGAAAGTTATTCGAATCCTCTTCAGAATTTTAATTGTTTGCATTCTGAATTTTTCAGAATTTTCTTCGCAACAACTTCCCGTCGTTTCATACGGTTTAAGAGACAATCCCTTAATTGCTGGTAATTTTAAACAACTTTCTTGGCTAATTATACCGAGGATGGCTAAATAAATGTACATCGACTATCTAAGCAAAGTATCTACGCAATTATCGAACGCGATACGCTCGCTTAATTCGGAATTAAAATTGATCAGCGGAATCAGAATACATTGTGTGATCAAGGGCTCATTAGAGAAATGCAAATATAAATTATAGTCGATATAATTAGCAGAGGAGTGGAGCTACAAGCTTCTATATTGACAAAATAGGAAACCGGTCATTTGAGACCGGAGTTTCGCGAAACATCTTAAACGGATCTTATATTTAAAAATGATAATCATACTTTACGCGGTTTCGTCTGGATTCCAACGGAGCCGGATCCTGTATTTCCAGTACTCGAATAACGCGATCGATTCCCTGGGATTATCTTTGCGATAATTGAGATCTAAAGTAATCAAATTACTAGAGCCGCTTGCATAAATTGGTGAGTTTATATTAAAGCATACAGTTAATCATACAGTAAACCTAGTGTTCATTTTCAAAATACTTATATACATATACACAAGAAAGTGGTACAATCCTGTTCGTATAATTCTCAGCAGTTCCGATCAATTGAAACTTCTCCAAAAAAATCTCCTAAGGTCAATCATCAAAAAAGTTTGTTTTTATTAAGAATCTCTTTGAAGAGAATCCGAATATTAATTATTATTATTATTTATTATAAACGGACTGGCGTCCTGTTACAAAACCGTTTACAATAACAAAGAAAAAAAAACAGAAGAAATAAATGAAATATAAGATTACTCGTTTAACAACAAAGAAGGGACACGCGCAATCGACCTGGTACCATCATACAATCCTGCGTAGTTGTATTTGAAAATTTACTAAAGAGTTGATGAAAAAATCAACATGATTACAGATAGTGCAAGATTTTGCAATAATGCGATTTATTGCAAAATTGAAACGTTTTCGGCGCATTGGTTCGATCAAAAATTACTATTTACACAATTTGCAAAATAGGCACAATACTTTGTCTCGACGTTTCGATCTCAATTTAGATCATTATCAAGAGAATACTAACAAAATATATATTGTGTCTGTAATGGAAATTAACAAAAATATTAATCATTGCATTTAAGCCAGAACAAAAAATAAACTAAATATATATTTTGTTAGTATTCCAGACACAATATATATTTTGTTAGTATTCTCTTGATAATGATCTAAATTGAGATCGAAACGTCGAGACAAAGTATTGTGCCTATTTTGCAAATTGTGTAAATAGTAATTTTTGATCGAACCAATGCGCCGAAAACGTTTCAATTTTGCTTTAAGCTTCATACGATCGCTATACTTTAACGGCTACAATGCGATTTATTGGATTAATTAATCCCTTATTAGATTTCGCTTTAAGCGTTCGAAAGCCCATAATGCCAGTACATACGCGATCGGCGACTGACTGCAGTCTCGACCGCCCCCGCATTTCCGAAAGGAGCAACAGACTCTCGCAGCTAGGCAAACAACCAGGCAGCAAGGAAAGAAGACAGTAAAGCAGTAGCAACAAGCAGCAACTGGTTCTCTCTGTGACGCAACAGCGTATCGAATATCCCCGTTACGAGACTGTCCGCTAACAATCGCGGCTCGGTTATCCTCGATCGCTCGATCGGGGAACCGAAAGGGAACACAGGCGTCGTCGGTGGCGATTGGCAATTAGACTCGGCCTAATTGAAAGTTGGATTACGTTGGTCGCTGCCCGAGAAGAGGAGAGAAGAGAGAGAGAGAGAGTGGGAGACAGGATCGTCTAGGTCGCCACTTAAAGGTGCGTCCGTCGTTCGGGCGGTCCGGTGGCTCAAGGTCGAATTCTTCGAAGGTCGAATAGCGTCTCGAAGGTGTGGAACCTCGACGGCGGGGGAGGTTGGGAGAAGAGGGACCATCGATGGTGAAAGAAAAAGAGAGGAGAGCAGAAGAGAGAGAAAGAGAAGAAGAGGACCAAGAGATTCAGAGATGGCTCTGGTTCAGAATGGACGGTAATTGCGCGCTTGCATTCGCTCGTTCTATATGACCGACCACGAATGATTTAACGAATATGGCATCCGGCATTCCTATCGGAGGAGAGGTTCCAGTCGCGAGACCGTTCTCTTCTCTCTTTCTGGCTGTGCGAGAGTTATGCTGCGGTACTTGATACCCAAATACGGGGGCACTGTTTTCCGAGCTTTCCAGAGCTTTATTTGTAAACGCTGTTTGGAAGGTTTAAATTGTTCTAATTATGACTGTAAGCCATTTCGCAAAATGTCTTCCACATTGTGTACAGACGCTTCTCTAGAATCAAATAACGTTGAAAGCATCGACGTCTCCAGCATCTCGGCGAGACAACGCTAATTCGTTCATAATACTTCATTCTTTACGACACTTTTGCCAAGCTTTCCCGATTAAATGATAACCAACGTGATACATTTTAATCCACGATAGAGCCTTTATAATTTGAACCGAGATTGATTGATTGAGTTGAGATTTTGTGAACGAGTAACAACTTTGACATATATTTTAGCCAAAGGATTTTTTGGAATTCGGTCTCCAGTCAGAATGGCAGCTTCATTTAGAACTTAGATTCTGAGTTGAAAAGTACACAATGACTACACATTGATGGGGCTGTACAATTGTTTCCATACGGTATTTCGAAAATTCCTTTGGCTAAAATGCATACCTGGAATGGTACTAGCTATCCCAAAACTTTGAATTTGATAGCTACAATATATTCTGCGAAACAGTAACCCTCTGACGTTTTGATAAGCGAGGGTGAGAAAGTTTGAAAAAACTTTCAGACTCGTACTCGGAAGGCTCTAAAAAATCATCCCCGGCTGATCAAGAAACAAAAAGGGAAGAGTCGAGATTTGTTGGACATCGTAATCTATCTCGCGGCCGGAAAATGGCTACCGTCTTCGCAGAAATATTACGAATGCGCGTATTCGGCGCCGGGTTTCGCGGGCGCGTAACACGTAAGATCGTAAACAGGCTTATTTACGCGACGGCGGTGGCGCGATAACAAACAGATCCCGCCGTGCGATCAGCCACCCTCTGGAAATAAACGGGGTGGTGGTGGTGGTCGTGTTCCGCACAGGTTCCGTAGAGGTTCGAGCGCGCGCAGACTCGGGTGCCCAAGCCGGCGGCCTGGCCGGGGGAGAAACTAATCTCGTGAATCAAGGGAGGACTCGTTCGCGGGTAATTTAAGAAATACGCACGCGTTTATAAGGAAAAAAGAACTGGCGCCCATTAGGCGTACCGTGGCCGCATGCTAAGAGATTTTATTGCCGGCCGTAGCCGGCCTACGCGCGCGCGAAACTCGCCGACTTTAAATAACGATCGTAAGTCACCGGCCCGCCTCGTAAGTCAGCGGCGGCGCGTCTCGGCGTGCCAACCCGAACAAAGTGGATTTACGCAGTTGGGGTGTATTTATCGACTGGTCCTCAATGGCCCGGCTCGTACCATTAGTATTAGCCCGGTGGTCGATTATACTCCCGGAGGGAATCCGTGGTTCCAATGCCAGAACGAGGGGGACCGGACAGAAACCGATCTGGTGCGGCTGCACCGCGAACCAACTGAATTCAATAAATGCTTAGGTTATCATAGCGATGTCTGCGTACAACTGTAGAAGATCTGCACCGTATCTGTGAACAATTCCGTGGTCGCACAGTGGGCCGGAAACCCACCTTCTGGACAAAAATCTGTCGACAACTCAGTTTTTCATCGATTCACATTATCCAAATCTTATTATTCTTAAAAGCTATAAATATATACAATTCTTTGTAAACTAATTTATGTACAGCGTATCTATAATTAACATTACGCCAAATTGTTAATCTTTATTAGTCCTAAATCCAATTATGAACTTCTGTAATTAAATATTGTAACTATTGTGGTCGCTAATGACTCAGATGTTGATGCGACCTTTATAAATAAATAATTAAAAAAAACTCAGTTTTTCATCGATTCAATTGGAATTTTTGTTTGAACGTTCGCGAAGGACTATATTTTGATGACGTGCTGCGCGTAAATTTTCTGGCCCACTATGGGTCGTCAGGAAGAACATGTCATGTATGTACTTTCATTTTCGATATACAGCCGTGTAAAGTTTTGATCACGAATGCTTCCACATAGACATCGGTTAAATTGCATTATTTTCTTAGCCTTTCGAATTAGTTTGCATGAATTAATTTCTGGTAAATACGTAAATTCTTTACTATAAAGCTCAATTAATGCATAAACTCGGATTTTCTTTAAAACCTCAGAATTTTCATCCCCTACCGGGTGGTTGGTCCTCGAATGCTCGGTCGAACGAGAAGTGTAAGACTATGTGTGCATTATTTTCTCAAGAAATTTTTATGAACATTCGGGACGTTTTCTGATTATAATGAGACCAAGAACGATACTATTTGGACTTGAACTCAGTATCTAAATATGTATTTAAAAAATTTTTGTTTTGCATAAAAATCTGCTGTCAATTCGTTTCATTAACAAAATTGTGATTTTACAACATCGATGTAACGTTTTCTGGTATATTGGACATGGGTGTTAACGAATGCACACTGATACTTTTGAAATAAAGCAATTCTTTATTTATCGGCGCGCGAGGAAGCTCTTCGCTAAACGAAATCTTAGCTTCGCCTGACGCTGACAGGAAACCGTTAGAACCCCAAAATCTCCAGACTGTTTAAGTTAGGTCCTCACCGTCCGGCTCTTGAAACAAAGTGTCAAATGGGGAAAACTTCAAAATCTCTGTTTAAAAACGATTCCGAGATCATTCAATCGATACTTCGTAATCTCTATTTATTAATACGATTCCGAGATCGTTGATTCATTTTTGACAACGAACAATAAGTTCATTGTGCTGTTGACTTCTTGATAATCCAACATCCGGTTTGAATGCCGCGCAAGATTTGTATTAAAACTAGAGTGCCACTCGAGTAGCAAGTTCTCTCAGTCGACGTCTGCTGTTTCAAGTCACATTTCCTAGACAGCCAACAATTACCGTTTGGTAATGTCCCGATTAAATTATCGTCGATTATATTTTTCCCGGATCGACGGAGATCGCAGTGATTTCATTCGCCTCCGTTCGCCATGGCTGTCGTCGATCGAAGGACACCGATTCGTTCCCCGAGCCCTGGGAACAACCCTTAAATTAGAGCCGATCACGGTTTACTTAACGTTGCGTCTGGATGTAACTACTAGCCCAATTGATAGCTGCTTCGACTTTGAACATGCAATCCAATCAACTGTAGCTTCATCAGCGGTGCTCTCTAACTATCCACGACCTTCTCCGATCCTCCTACATTTCAATTTGGTTCTTCTTCTTGCTACTATCCTGTTTTACCGCCTTGCTATGGTGTGGACACTGTTAGATTCGCGTTCATGTTTGCAACCGACGATTTTCATTAACATAATCATTCGTTACAAATTAACACTGTCATTAAAAACATGAATTCGATTCTAGTGTTGTAATTCATTAAAATCATTCAGAGAAGATATAAATGTCTACGCGAATCTTGTATCTCGCTATTAACGTTGACAATTTTTATTTTATATGAACATTTGTAGTCCAGTCAGTCACTAAATCTGATACATCTTTGACAGACTGAATAGATCAAAGGAAAACAGTATGATCTATTTAAAATAGTTGTGGTATTACTCGTAGTAAATGACAAGATCGTACTTACCTCGATTTGGCGTAGTCTGTATTGTAACGTGTGAACAACATACGATGCCGATAATTATGAAATAAAACTATAGAAACGATGTGTGCTGCACGAAGTGCTGCAATAAGGAGTGACACAAATTGTGTGATGACCCAACAGTAAGAAAACGCTTTCAGACTAGCGACAATCATTTCAAGAATCCTCGATGTACACACACAATTGTATGGCGACGACTCCAAAGACCAAAGAAGTGTGGTCTCTGCAGTTATTATTTATGATTTCGCCATACTTCTTGAATGACTATATCCGACGCGGGAGCTCGTCTTCCAGACGCTGTCATTCGTCAAAACGTCACCAAGCCCGTTATCAAACCTACGTCTAATAATAATTCAAGCTTGTCTCTGCGTGAAAGAAGGAGAGACGAAGAGAGAGAAAGAGAGAGAGAAAGACGTGCTCGTGGCCGCGCTGCCGAGTGCAAGAAAAATGACACGATAATGGTCAGAAGACGAATAACAAGAGACAAAGGAAAGTTACAGTGTGTAATCCAGAAAGAGGAAGCGCTCCCGGAGACCGTCTATAGTCTACGGTTTTCCAGGCTGTTTACCATAAGCAAATTGATTGAAGCGAAATTTCCATAATCGTTCGCGCGACAAAGCGACCTTTGCGCTGTCAGGCGTCGAAAAAAGACGCTTTCTTCACTGGGAAAACTGAGAGGCACCAAACTACACTAATTAATCGACGATACTGTGCTTCCAGATTCTAAGATTGCTACATATGCACTGCGCAAAAATTAGTATAATAATAGTGTTCCCATTATTCGATTTAAAATTAAGAACTATGTGTTCACGGGGAAAATGACAACATATTAGTTACTTAATTCATCCCATTGGAACACCCCATAAATGTTCAAGAACATGTGAAGAGATTATAACAGACGAACCTACAAAATCGCTGCAAAGAAATCCTTCAGTCACGAAGTGGTACTGAACCGATAAAAAGCTACTCTAAATTCTCTGGGCAGAGCGAAACAAGGCATAAGAACCGCAGATAACAGATGCGTGACTTTAAACTCGATAGGAACAAACGCGATATATTATAAAATCAAATATTATTCGATCGCAACATTCCTCTTACACCCTCCTAATCTACAACACCTACAACTACACCGAAAAATCCGACGATTCGAACTAGCCTGTTTACATCGTTCGACACGTACCGAAAAAAAGTCGACTATATTAATCGCGTTCGAGACAAGGACAAAGGCGACGATATACGTAGGAATAGATAGCCCGAAAACGACAACGATAACGCTTATATACATAACATCCCGATCATAACGGTCGCTCTGACACGTAGCTGTCAGTGGCGCCCGACAAGCAGGAATAATGATAATGGTAATCCGCGGTAAGACGAGGAGTAAGTGCGGCAACCTCCTACCTGCCCCCCTCTCCTCTTCATCCCCACCACCGTTCCCCCCGCCCCTCGCCGGGTTTTGATTTGCCCTACCACGAGGCGACGTCCGCTCCCCCTGTCCCTTTCACCCCACCCTGGGCAGTTTCGGTCAGAGCATGCTGCCTCGCCCGCGATTCAACCTGTTTTCCACCCCACCACGTGCCCCGCGACGCTATTCCCCTCTCCCGTCGCTCCTTCCTCCCCACTATTCACCGTCCCTCCCACCAATCGGCTCGCGCATGCGTCCGACGGATGCGTGCGTGCGAGCGCAGACCGTGTGCGCTGGTGCGACGAGTCGAGCGTGCTCGTATGCGCTCGCGTTCGTGTAATAATAATAAGAAGAGAGCAACTCTATGAGGAACCAGCGGCCTCCGACCCGCTCACCCTATGCTAGGTGGAGCCGGTCTGATACTGTACCCTCAGTGGCTGTCAATCTGCGGATCCACGATCCACGGAGACACATCATTCGGGTCTATTGTCCTCGAATTGTACAAATACTTTCTCCACGAGCAGATGCTTCATGGACGGTTGGAATTCATCTTGTTCGACGTCTTTTTGGCAATGGACTTATTAACATGTTAACACATTCCTGACGTAATCTGAAAACAATATATTTTTAAAGTCTCTGAATATTTTCATTGTTTCAAATTCGATCTCACCGTGCCTGTATCTAAGAAATTAGTTCACACAAACGTAAATACGAGTAACAGTAATGAACGTCATATTTGCGCGAAAGACAATAAATCATGTACAATCCCTTGGTTATGCAGTTAAACAGTTTCAAGCGAAAAGTGTTCATCTGTACTGGACCAGTATTTTCCCTTGAAAACTGGAATTTTGTTACGAAAAATGTACAAATATACAGTGAATATGTTACGTAAAATTCGCGAATTTGTCCTTGGTTACTGTAGTGGTCAGTCCTCTAGACTACTCTAGAGGTTAATAGCGTTGAAGAAACGGTGCGTCTCCGTAGCATAGCGCGTCTCGTCCATCACTTTCGGCCCCCCGTTTGAGCGCCACGGCGGGTGTGACCGTGAACGAAGAGGCAGGAAAGCAAGACAGCGTTGTGGAGCAGTATCTCTGTCCTCGCCCTCTGCCCCCTCCCTCCTCTTTCTGGTGCGCCTACCCCACCCATCGGTTCCCACCGAGAGTGGACACTAGGTGAAGACCGAGGAGTGGGGGCTGAGCGAGAGAGCGTGACGCGAGGAGTAGGGAGGTTCGTGGTATCGTAGACACACCGGGGCACGCCGATGGGAAAAGAAAGCTCGCGGGGAGAGTGGAGGGAAGGAGGGGTGACGGGACGCGCGCGCGTCGAGAGGTTAGGTTAGCTTAGGTTAAACGTGCCTCCGAAGAACGGAACCGCCGGGACAGAGGCGGGGAGGGGACGCACACAGGTCACTCGAGAGATCGCCGAGAGATGACACCACCGCGCCCACACGATCCGATGTAAGAGGCGAACTGCATTCGTGCAGGTGTAACGCGCCCGAGAGCTTCACCACCCACTATCTGGCCCTCCGCTGCCTTTCTCCTCTTGATCCTTAACCAATCTACAAATCTGTCTTCTTGTCTTCTTGCCGCTTCTTCTTGCTTCCACTCTGAACGGTTCGTCGGGACCGCACGGTTTTGCGACGAGTCGCAGCAAGCCTGATTGCCGAGGCTTGCTGACCCAATTGCATTGTAAGCTACAAAAGTAACACCTTTATTGCCAATGTCGAATTAAAAAGCCTTTGGCACGAGCCGCTCACCCAGTCAGCTGCCGAAAAATGTGTTAAATAAAGAAGTCAATTCGACAATAGCGAAGTAGAAAACCAGCCACTTAATCGCGGGTTTAGTGTTAATGAACGAAAGAAATTTCGATCTGGCTCCTGTACGGAAATTGTTATCGGACGTAAAGACTCCTAGACCAGGAACATGTAACGTGAAATATGCAGATGTTGCAGCTGCTCATCTTGAAATTGTGGTCCCGGAGATACGCAAACCGTGCTCTCGAGCGTCGGTGGAAATTCTGGTGCAGGTGTCGACGATCTCCGGTTAATAAACAGAGAAGAGAGTGGAGCGACTGCATTAGCGTAGGGGTAGCTCTCGCCGCAGAGTTGCATAGTATCCTCTGTGCCTTCCATTGGCCTTCTCCCAGTCCGGTTCTCAACCCCACCCCGGTTTCAACCCCCGAAATGTAGCTCCTCCGAATCTGTATCTCTTCCCGTTAACACGTTTTATTCGGTTGGCAGTACGGGTTGGCAGTCGGTACCGGTAGATCCCGCAGTCCACTCGTGTTTGCTCTGGGACCCCGGCTACGAATGCAATTGCAATTACGATTACGATTACACGCGATTGACCTGTCGCCGGCAGCGTGCGCATGCCGGCAACGTCGCAAATCCACGCTTCCCCTACCACGACTCCCACGCTTCCACCGCTACGATTGAGTAGGGTTGCGGCGTCGCAGGGGAAGGGGCGGGGAGGGGTTCACTCTCCCCTCTCTTCCAAGTCGGGCGCTTCTCCTACTCTCGCTCATTCACCTACTTGATCTGTCTGTCTTCGTTAGGCGATACGTGCATCAGCCGGCGACGCGACGAGACGAGCCGCACCGCTCTGCGCAATACTGTCGCGCCGTTGCAACGCGCGGTGCATCCCGGTGCATCGTTGTCCACGGTCCACAGTGCGTTTTCTGGACGCAATTCTATTACGTGACCATTTTAGCTGATACCAGAAAATGATTCGGACGAAAGATGTACACTCGGCGACAAAAATATAGCATGTCATCTAGTTATTCTTATTTGGCAGAATAAATTGAAGAAATGAGTATTTTAATGTGTCAGCGTATTCTGACATGCCTGTATGTAAAATGTACACAATAGCATCGGCAATATTTACTTCGACAGAATTCTAGGAATGAGAACGTAAATATTGTGGGTCGCAAGTGGGACAAAATGATAGCATCTACTTCAGAACATAGTTAACAACGTCCGTGATATTATCCCGTGTTGTATACTTGCTCAGAAAAGGCGAAATATTATCAAAAATGGGTCGCGGAAAGAGATTGAACGCGTGTGAAATTCACACTATAATAAAATTGGAAAAAGAGCTATATTCGGTGACAAAAATAGAAAAAATTATGAAGTCGAATAAGTAATGATGAATTCAATTTCACTTGTGTCTCTTTATAGAGGTATTCTGCAAGAATGTGTAAAAGCAAAACCTTGGTTGTAGTGTTCGATAAATAAATATTACGTTAATTTTAAAGTGTGCTATCTTTGCGTCCCTGAGTGTAGAGCCTAGAAGATAACACGCGATGATTTCGTTTGACATTTCAGTAAGCTTGAGAAGCTCTGTAGAGTTTACAATTAAGATTTAGAGCAGAACCTATATTTTTGAAGGTGACACCAAGACGTTCTCGAAGTACTAGAATGATTTTTGCATGAACTATGCGTCCAAAGTGTATTTTATCCCGAAGTTGGTGCCCTTGGTAGGCAAGCAAGCAACTATGAACTAGACTTATTGGTTTGCTTTGCATAAATATCCAAAGACCATCGATAACATATGTTTTATTCTATTAAACTTACGAAGTACGCATCATATTCGGTGTAACAGGAGAACGAACAGTCTATTATAACTGTATGTAACAAACACATATAATCTTAGAAAATCTGGGCACGTACATTTAACAAATTAAAGAGCAGGATGTTCTTCGAAGAGGATGAAGAATTGAGTTTTGGTCGAAGCATTCGATTTTGTTCGGCGTCGATTGGTTGAATTTCTGGAACTCTTCTCCCGATGTGGATCGATCCGAATTCACATGGAAGGCATTTTCGGGGAATGCTCGGAAGGCAATTCGGCAAGTTTCATCGTGTCGAGGTGTGTAGTGTGCAGGTAAATGGCCAACGAGTAATTCGCTTTAACGTACACAGCTCGGCGAGCTTAATGAACCGGGAATTAGTCGTTATACCGACGCGAGGTGCGATAATACTTTATGGTACTTGGGCCTGACTCGTGTAGCTCTTTGCATAGTCGGCATTTCCAAAAATTTTATCTGAAGAATTCCTTTATTCTGAGCTACGTACGTAGTCAGCCGAAACAATCTTCATACATTCATTTAATTAATTGTGTCAACTCTCCGCATGTTCTGCGATGTTCAATAATTTAACTACATATTTTAAACTACAAATTCAATGTTATGCACGAGAAATTAATGCGAGATTGTCGTGCATGGAAATAATGTTGTGTAGCTTCACCTTAATGCAGCAGCAAAGTAGTTATGTACATTATATGTACATAATGTAGCTATAAGAATGAAATAACCGCCAACTATCGATTCGTTTATGTTTGATCTATCGATTCTGATTGGTTTCTTTTGGCTTCGTGTCTTTGCCTCGGTAACTTGTGTAATGGCACGGAAACAACGCGTGGTCACAGATTTCAATTTCGTTTTTAAGATTTTCATGAAGCAAGTGAGTAATACAATACAGAATCGTGACACCGAATTTGAACCCGATTTTCTGTTAAAATTTTCAGACACAGTTTTCTTCTTTCTTGAAAATGATCCACGTAGGGATCGAAACGTTGAAAGTTTAAATTGACTTGTAAAATTGCTTTCATGTAATTACTTGATCGAAACGTTGCGCCGAGAACACTGGTACATTTGTTTCTATAAAAATGAAAGGAATGAAAAATTTCCGAGAAACCGAGGCAAACCTGCAGATCATCGAAGCGATACGAATTTCCCTAGAAAAAGAAAGAAACTGAAGAAGCGCGAACGGCCGCCGGGGTGTTAAACGCGCAATCCGAAAAGTCCAACAAAACAAACGAAAATACAGTTTTCAGACGCGTGCGGAGCCCGATATCGCCCGATGTTGTTCTCCAGTTGGGCGAGTGGGACGGTCGAATTTTTATCGTGGAAACAAGTGAATTCGCGTTTTGCCAATTCGGTGACCACGAACGGGCACGCGGTGGCACACGGGGCAATGATTCCCCGTCCAGTTAATATCCACGATATATCGGAAGGTGCGGGGGGTATCGATGTTGCCGGGATTTCGAGCGTGTTCGAACGTTCTCGCGCACACGCGGAAAACTCGACCGCGCGCAAACCCTCGGCGAACAACTGGGTGGTCCCGAGTACTCCGCGGATAATAATTATTTTCGTCATTTCCTGGCATTCCGTGCGGCGAGCCCATCAATCCGAAAATCGTATAAACCAACTGTCACATTCACGCCCAAATTCAAAACAGGGACGCGGGGCAGGAGCAGAGCGGAGCAGAAGCGGCGCGGGGACGTCCGTATCCCCGCGGGTCGTGAAATGCCATTTAATCCCCCGTGAAATCCGGTTTAATTTCACCCAACACAATACACCCGCAACTTTGCCACCGAACCGCCCTCTCTCCTATCTACGACGAATCGAAATTCCTTCCTTCCCGCTATCTTCCGTTTCGACGCGAAAGTGTGCGAAATGAGCAGTTCGACCCTCGAAAAATGGACGCGGAGTTTGTTGAACTAAGAATATTGAAGTTAACGGCGCAGAGTTCGATCAAACTGTTACTCGAAAGCAATTTTGCAATTTATAAAAATTCAAGTTTCCACGTTTCGGTCTCAATTCATCTCTTTCCAAATTTCCATGCTTAGACCATTTTCAAGAAAATTAATAATTGCGTCTGTGAAATGTTAAAAGAAACAAACACTAAAAATGTGTTAATCAATGAAACTGTTAAATAACAAAATAACATCTGTTATCGACTTACTCGATAGTTTTTAGTCGTGGGTGCCCATCACTACTGACAATGAGAACAACCGTGAAACTCTTGAAAGGGACGAAACATAAACATCGATCAACATGTAAACCGATCGATAATTGGCGGTTATTTCAAACCTTGAAAAGTCAATATCCTAAACACTTGACTGCATGTATACCAGGAATATCATGATGATGTTATAATAACATTTAGATTTCATTTAACAAAAAGCAAAGTTATAAAACAATTATATTTGTGAAAGACTGAATTTTAAATCTAGAGATGAGAACGACAAAAAGTAATAGGGATTGTTTGGAAAATTTCATCATACAAACATTACTGATTCAGTAATATTGCGTAATACTCGTGTATCTAAGATTTGCTGCCAACAATATCCTTTGGTTCAAATCAGTCTCTGTCGATTAACTGCATTTTCAAAGTCAAATGTTTGGTCGAATTCAATGGAATGTTTTGTCAAGGACATTCAGCTTTCTAGGGCCAGAGAAAAATTTGCAGATTCAATTCCAGACACTCTAAACGCCATTTCGAGAAAAGCAGGCTCCAGCAAGGATCGAGTCCAATTAATTCAGAGGTCCTCTCATCGCGGGCATCTTGCGCTCCTCCGTTTGTGCCTCTTCAGGCTCGCGAGTTCTCCGAGTTTACACATGTAGCATTTAACCGGTGTTTGCAAGCAACGCGAAGTGGACAGCCGAATCTTCCGTCAAAGACGTATATTTCAGGTCCTCAGACGTCTCTCGAGTGTTTGAGCATGCGGAACACTATCGTTTTCTAAGGACTCAGTGGCGCGAGTGTTTGCTCTCGCGACGGTCTCGCGAATGTTCGCCGATTGATAGCGACTCGGCGCGGTCTGACACGTAATTACCGAGCTAAGGACCATTAAGATAACCGAAGTTATTTTTAAATCCCGTATCGCCACGATGTTTGCAATCCGCCGGTCGCTCGATTAATGTTTACCGACGTGAAGGAAAAGATTCGATCTTTTCGCGGATTGGTCTCAAACCGAGATCAAGTCACGGTGTCAGTCCTTACAAGTCCGATGAATTCCCAAATGAAAATTCACGACGGGGATCCATCATCTGGAATTCGGACAAACTTGCATTTTCTCAAAATGAATCTGGATCGTGGATTTCATGCATTTATGACAAAAATGGCCACGTGCAATTTAAAGCAGTGGATACATTAAAAATATTTAAGGACATCAATGTATTATTTTCAGCTCAATAGGATGATTAAAAGAATTTTGCATCAAGATCCGCAGTCTACTCGTCGTTCGATCCTTTTGGATTTAAAAGTATTATTCAATCCCTAATCCAATTTGTTCGAATCCCCTCGATGAACCAATGCCAGTCGAATGTTTGTCTTTATTGCCAAATCAATCAACACTGAGCGTCCTCGAATTTAAATAAATGTAAGTGCGATTCGTTCGACAATGGTGCTCCTCTTTTTGGTTTCGCGAGGCTAGAAAGCCTGTGTTCGTTGTGACGATGCTATTCGACGTATTATTGACCGGTGAACGTGTAAACCAAAAACAAAAAAGTGGAAAGGTAGAGAGAGAAGAATGAAATATATCGCGGGCGCCGATGGACCCTGTCTATTTAGTCCTCGCGTTGAGATGCCATGTCCAGAGGACGGCATTCTCATGGTGGATTTCCAATATTGGAGTCGGACCGATGGTGTGCCAGGCTATACACCACGGTTTGATTCACGGGATCCACCTCGCGGCTTAATATCAGTGCTTGTTGGGCGTTAGCATAAGCAAACATGGGGTTCGGACAGTAGCATAGGCGATGCTGAGCACGGCTGTCGATAAGTTCCCGAGAAGAGAAATATTCGATATGAAGCTCCGGAGATACAAAAGGATTTAAATAGTGATCGGGTAACTGACCTCTTCGTGCTGGAATTATGCAGATCCGCCTCGAGACGCCATCTTCGGGAGGTTCTTGCATGTTAAGCGAAGAGCTTCGTGTTAACTGAATATTTGCGAATTTATTTATACTTGTATTACCCGGTACCCACTTTCATCTTTATCATTTTTTCACGTCCTGGTTAACACCTGGAATTACCAATTTTGCAATAAAAAGCAAACGTGTTAGACATGCTATCCATAGTACACAAAATTTCGACTCCTTCGGTGAAATAGTTACCAAGTCAAATGAACACGAAACGGGTCGTATAATAGAGGTTCTACGATATCGTGGATTAAACAAGCAAATGCAATCCCAACCGCGTCGTATTTGGTATCGTTTTACTCAGAAAAGTGTGACGCACAAGACGGTAAAAGTTTCACAGAGAAATCGGTAAAGCCAACAAAGCGACATCGATAAATTAGTATTGTCTCACCCGATACTCTTTGATTTTCTCGCTGGTGTGCCCCATTTTAGTAGCGAGAGACCAAGCAGTAACATTATTACACGACCGACATTTGCGCAACAATTTTAGACAATTATTTTCCGTTTTGAGCCAGCCTTCCGGAGCAGTGCTTGTCGGTACGTGGCGTCGAGTAGTAGCCGTTGCAGCGGTGAGCGCGCATCGCCGTAAGCAATGCATCAGCTTCGGCTGACCAATCCCAATAATTTACGATTATCGATCCAGCCGTGGTGCTCAAATTTGCTAATTACGCAATAATTATACGGCCTGCATTAGATCCCCTAGACTACGACGTCGCGGCGACCGAGGCCGGGGGCCGGCGAATCTATTGTCCCTGTTCGCGGAGGTGTGCACCGGGCCCGACGGGGCAATAACAGTCCCGTAACGGCGTGTCAATAGTTCATAGTGATCTCGCGCCGCGTATCAATTGACCGTACAAGCACCGGCACCTGTGCCGCGATCAAACGCATCCGGCGCGCCTATAGTTTCGCAACCCGATCCGCGCTTTCGCGAACGGGAAACGCGTTTGCTCGATTGCTCGCTCGCTCGTTCGCCAAGCGCGCGTTCCAAGCGATGGCCGATCGACTATACACCGAACCGAATCTTCCTTTCACGCGCAGCCCGCGCGCATCCGTTTACGCGCTGTTAATAACTTTGTAATAACGTTGACTAGCCTCGACCAGCCTCGCCGCTCGCCGATTGTCCGCTCGGTATCGACCCGATCGCAATTGCCGCCCGCAAGTTTCTTTCAAATATCCCCGGGAACTTCTCTTCTTTCTCTTCCTCTACATATCGTTGTCCTTCTCCCAATGCAGTTCGCTAGAAATCGATGCGATTGACTTGTTAAGACTTTGATCGACTTTTGTTATTGCTGTACCAACTCAGCTCGACGTGGTCCAAAGTTCTCTTTTATCTCAGAACTTGCTCTAACAGCGTACTTCCGTCATTTTAAGTCGATTTTTCCTTTGCGAAAATGTTCTCCGCGGCTTCGTTAAGGAGTTATTAACGAATAAATACGGACCAATCGGAGCACTGGGCCCGCGGAGCGTGGCGCCGTCATTGGCCGAGCCTGGGTCCGCAGTAACCACGCCCAATCGATCAATGTTTTTCCTTAATAACTCGTTAACGAAATCACGGGGATAATTTTCGCAAAGGGGAAAATTGTTTCAAATCATCCCTTTCACGCAGGTACGTTTTTGTTTGTATAACTCTAATTTTTTGTAATTTAAACAATTGTGAAATAAAGAATCTAAAATGAGAACTTCGACCAGCAGTGGTAAATTTTGCCATAATACACTTTTAGGCAAGATAAACAGAATACGAAGGTAGTTAACTAGGAGCAATGGCGGAGACACACAGGTTCCTCGATCGGATCTGTTTCTTTACGATCTCCTCGTTGTATCGATCGTTCGTAATCTCGGGTTGAGCAGGTGGCACACGCTCTTATCGCTCGCTTTGAATACAGTTACGATATTGTTACGAGACTTTCCGCGGGCGTGCGTCTTCATTTACGAACGACCATAATCGCTCGCATACCCTTATCGTGTGTTGCCTGTGCATATACCGTACTGAACAAAAGTATCGACGTGGACAATACAATCTTTACTCAGAGGTGGTTATATAGTTTCAAAAATGTAGTTACAAAATCAAACTAAATGTTCGTCCCATCTGTGTGGTAACTTACATACACTTTGTTTCTACAAGTTTTCTGTGTCTTTATTAAAAAGTTCGAACATTATTTGTTCGTAAGTGACCTTCATAACAGGTCAGTGTACTCGTCTTGAAACTTACTATCAGAATATAAATAAATAACCTGTTGGATATGTCTTTAATTTGGTCCGTTATCATGCAAACTACACTTTATTTTGTGTATACTTTATTAGTACTATAAAGATGTTATTTAAATAACGTAACAGTGTATCCGCGTATCCTGTGTCCTAATTTTATGTAAATAGTATAGTTTAAGCGAATGCTCTTTATGAAATTGCGATCTGCTCAGGCTAGCTGCTTCTACCAGACTGACCAGACAACGCTCTTGGCTTTATTTATTGTCTTACGCCTAAACCCTTATATCTAACACGCTATTGTAATGTTGAATTCCAACATAACCATACCATAAAAAGAACGGAGTTGAAATAAAAAAAATTATTAGTATTAGATTTAGTTTTAAATGTCCCACCTTGTATAACGTAGAGCTTATTGGTACACTAGTCGCTAATGACCTGTGATAAATTAACAAAAGAAACCTTGTAGATTATAATGTAATAGTATGTCTTGATTAAAAGATCTGATACAAAATATTTTGGGAAGAAATATGTTTTCGATTGGCAATACTTTTGTCGAGCACTGTCACCGCGTCACGCGGTAATACCCGTCACGCGTATCAGCCTCTTCGCGTCGTTTGCTGCGCGATACGCCACTCATAATGAGATTACTTAATTACATGTCCGAGCCGGCAACTTTTCGCCGCGGCGCAGCGTGATGCGGCGCGCGATCCTGAAAATTAAAACGGGATTTCGGGTGCGGACGTTTAATCGCTGTTATCGCGGACGAAACGTGGACGAAATACATTTCGGCCAGCCGGTAAAACAATGCGAACTTTCCAGCCCTTTTCCACCAAGCGGCGCGAATTATTTCTGGTCTACTATTTCTACGTTTTTATCGATCCCGACAATTTTGCGGTTGATGCCGTAACTTCGGACGCTCATGCTCCATTCAAACGAAATGTTCGCTCGGAACACTTCTGTCCCCTGTTGTATCATTCTTTTTTTTTTTAATTTTGCTGTTTTACTTCCCCTCTTTTAACTCGATTTGAATTTTTGTGGTTTGGTTTATTACGACAACGTTTATGGTTTAAACGAATCAGTTTCATTCAGAGTACAAGTGCTTTTAGTAGTCTTCACTGATTTGTATATAATTGTAATCTTCAATTTTAAACTGTGTACTTGTACTTTGTAAAATCTATGTACATAATTTTTTAAAAATGTTTGTAATAGTCCGAATAAGGTTTTTAGGTAAAGAAAAGTTGGAAAAGTTGCCCGGAAGACTGGAAAATTCGGGAAAAATGAATGTGCTTTTTTCTATGGGATTTTTGTACGAACTTCAGATCATAACTCACGATTCGAACGATGGATATGCGTAATTCTTTTTTTGTTTTGTTGGTTATGGTCCTGGAAAAGTTTTCAGGAAAAAAATTCGAGACAATTACAAAGGAAAGTCAAAAAATTTGGACAAACTGCAAATTTCCCATTGGGGTACTTCTGAATGTACTCCTCCTTAATTTGAATATCCATGGCCGCAATGTTTAATAGATACAATGATCACTAAGAAATATGTTTTTTTCTCATTTTCACTTTGTTTACACATTTCCAATAGCTTTTCACAAATTAACAAAACGATCACAAAAAAATTAATTGAAATTTGGACAGGACAACGTCTGTCTGGTCAGCTAGTACCTTATAAATATACTGTAAAAATTGAATGTAGCTAGACAGTCATAGAAAAATCGATTCTTTCAAACCGTGACTGAAGAAACACGGGTAAAATAATTGCCATGATTGTACAATTCTGAAAAAGTAAACCACGTTTCGAGCAGTCTTCACAATTTCATTAAAGAATTTAATTAGAGAATTCTGAGATCACCAGTCGACCAGGATTGTCACGAATTCGCCGACGTCCCGTTAAGCAGGTCACATCATGCTATTTTGCGTCCGTAAAGCGATACGCTCTTTCTTCAACCGCGGAGCGAAACGAGATTTTTCAGTATAGTTTGCCAGGCGCGATGTGTATAGCTCTCTTTCTCTCTCCCGTCTCTAATGCACGCATTCCTTTTTGTTTCAGGTAAGTCTAAGCATAACGGTACACCATCGCTGCCGCCTATCTCTGTAACCGATTATAGTGAGTACAGCGAGTATATATACACGTATAAGTATATAGTATATGTATAGACCTCTCATACACCGTGGAACGCTTGTTATACAATACGTGTTGGGACACCGTAGCTTCCTGAACCACGGCGCACCATAGACTCATGTAAATGAACGCGATGATGTTTTAAAAGCTCCACGAGCACATGCAGTCGAGGGTAAACGTACCTCCGTTATCCTCCATTTTACTTTCTGCCGATACATCGATTATTTTTTCTGAGCTCTGATCGATGCACTTGCGAGCAGTAGTTTTTGAAAATGTTTGGAACCTCTGTTTTTAGAACGTTGCAACAATTTGTTTTTCTGGAAAAATTCATATCGATCGGAATTTGAAATATAAATTATAATATATTAAGTAACTGAATAACTGTTTTAATTCGAAAAGAAAATACACAACTGAAATATTAAATTAACGGAAATTAACGTAAACGTATCGTTTTTAAATCAGACGTAATGACGTGTTTCGTATCTCGAGAAAAAGTCGAATCGCTACGTGTACACGTCCTTTTATATCCTACTTTTTTCTAATGTTTATAAATTTTCTAGAATGAATATTGATTAAACAAGATGTGTCGCAATCGCAATATCACGGCACTCACGCATACATACACGATTCTCGATTCTCACATTCAAACAACAAATAATATCATACAAATCATTCATTTCCTACATAATTTATATTTGTTTTTCTTTCGAAGATCATACCGTCAGAATTTCAAACTGTAGCTTTGGATGACACTGCATTATGATTTTTTTTATCGTTAAAACGACTAGATTTTGATTTAGAATGACCCGGAGATTCCGTTTTTGGAACGCTGCAGAAGGCCTGGCCGATGCACTCAGCGCACCAGCCTCGCCCGCGGCCGACATAAATTTCCGCAACACCTCCAAGACAATTCGCAAACAATCTTTCCGCTCTCCTAACAGCCTCGCGATCCCAAGGACGACGCGTTCCGCGAGTCCCCGGAGGATCGCGTAGACCCGGAGCTCATAAGCCCAGGAAAAATAGAGTGTCCTGAACAACTGTCTAGATTCTAGTCGGTGGCTGTACCGCGCGCCGAATGCATACGAATTATCTGGATCGCGGCCGAAGAAGCGAGCCTGTACAGGGTGTAAAGAAATGTTTGGTCCTGGCTGCCATAGGCGTATTTTACATCTTCCGATCGGTGAAGATCTGTGAAAAAAAGTTGTCGCAAAATTATTCTTGACCTTGAATTTCAAGGGCAAAGTTTTGTGTTATTGCATTGTATTCCACGCATCATGGGGACAAAAAGTGTCAAGGGAATCATGGGTGAGTTGAGTTTTGACTCATGGTTCCCTTGACACTTTTTGTTTCCATGATGCGTGGAATACAATGCAATAACACAAAACTTTGCCCTTGAACCTTGAATTTCAAGGGCAAAGGTTTGTGTTATTGCACTGTATTCCACGCATCATGGGGACAAAAAGTGTCAAAGGAATCATGGGTGAGTCGAGTTTTGACTCATGGTTCCCTTGACACTTTTTGTTTCCATGATGCGTGGAATACAATGCAATAACACAAAACTTTGCCCTTGAAATTCAAGGTCAAGAATAATTTTGCGGCAACTTTTTTCACAGATCCGAAGATGTAGAATACGCCTATGGCAGCCAGGACCAAACGTTTCTTTACACCCTGTACAGTACATAGTACAGAATCTGTCGGGGATTCAAGAGAAGCTGGAAGGAAGGAAGGAAGGAAGAGAACAGCTACGCTGTCCGTGGTCGTTCGAGGATGCCCTCATAGTAGCTAGCTATAGTTCTCCAGAGTGTTGGCGCACCCTGCGAAATAGGTTCCCTCCGTCTCGTTCCCTCTTGGCCGGCTTGTCTCGTCCTTGTCGTTCCCAGCTGGTCGGCTTGTTTCATCCTTGTCCTGCTGTCTGAAGAAGACGACGAGACGGCCGCGAAGAGGTGAACTAACAGGATCGCAACAAGTGACCGACCGCCGCGCCCTCCTTCTATTATTTCCTGCCCCCTGCCTCTCGCGGCTCTTCTATTCCCAATAGTCTCTTCTCTCTTCCTCCCTGTCCCCTCTCTCGCTCCTCGTTCTGGCTTCGGACGTCTAGCTCCTTCGTTTTACGACACCCCTTCCTCCGGACACATTTCCTCCGCGTCTCGCCCTCTTCTCCTTATCTGCTTGCACGCGTTCGCTATCCTCTTCTTCTTTTGCTTCCTCTCTACCGGACAGGATCCGGTGAATGCACTTTACCGTCCTGTGGCTGTCCTCCTCCATTCCTGGAGAACGATCCTGGGACAGGAACCACGATCGAAACGAAATTCGATCGTGTGCAACGGGAAAATCGTAAAGGTACCCTTGGAATTGTTGCACTTTTGGGATGTTTGTTGGCCGCTTTGGGAATACGCACAGGATTTTGGCTGGTTGAATATGGAGAGGTTAATGTGATCCTGGCGAGGTTTGGATCAACAATTTGGTAATCGTACCGGTGATGAAAGGAACACTCTTAGAATTGTTGTATTTCGAAGTTGAGGTGGGGTTTAGAGGGGTACTGTCGATAGTGGTGAGTACCATAGACTGCGAATCTTTATGCAAAATAAAAAATTTGTACCTGTATTGCAACGAACTGGAGTAAAATGGAAGTTTATTTTCTTTCTTTATATGTTTAATAGGTTGAAAGTAATGTGATAGTATTTTTAAATTGCACTAATGATTTTATCTTTTAAATTGTATCTACTCATTTTTGTCATAAATGCATAAAATCCGCTGTCTAATAATTGATTTCTTCTCTTAATAATTCTAATAGGTTGTAGATTATGTACTAGTGATGTTAAGTTAATGTATCTTCTATTCCGTGTTCCGAAAATATGTTTCACAAAATTTCCAAAACTTAGTTAAAATGTCCGCTGTCGGTGAACAGCTTGAACCACGTTTAGGATAGTCATTTCATGTTTTTAAATATCCTTGCTTGCAACATTCGCGTACACAACGCCCGCCAGATTCCCTCGCATTTATTGCTACTTAGGCAAATAATCGGTTGTTAACCGAGCAGTAGGCGATCGAAATTGAACGTTTTCGACGTCAGCTCGGCTAGCTTAGCTCCAGAAACGTCGGCGGCGGAGGAATTGCGTAACGGTGCCACGTAATAACAACGAATCGACCTTCTCTTGCAGCCGCCCACCTTCTCTTACCTTACAGCAGCGTTCTAGAAAGCCCGAAGAAACGTTTCTCCCGTGTACCGAACACCCAACAGAACGATACATATCGTCCTCGAGAGCCGAGCCGAGCCGACCGGTCTGCATCCTCTGTCCTCCGAGGCGAATTATTCGAGTTTTATCGATCAAGGACACTGGCAACCGCCGCGAGATGATAATCTACCCGTGACAAATGCGTCTCGGGGCCGCGAAACGCGAGCACCGCAAGCACAGATTTCTTCGCCAATTTACCACGCCTGATAACCGAACCGCCGAACTTGCGGTTCCGATTCGGACGAGAACCACAGCGTCATTCTTAGTCTTTTTCTTAATCTTTGTCCTCTTCCGGTTGTTCCAATTCTTGCTTTGACACCGTTGGCTCCCGTTTACAACTCTTTCCAGGGCGGTGCCAAATTGTTTCGAGCAACGCAAACTCTTTGTGTCGAGAATCAGTGCACCGTAGAAAGTTTCTGAATTTTACATTTTTTATGCAGGCTAATTTTGGAAACTCGGGTTACTTTTTTAAGTAAAAAAGAGCTGAAACTTTTTCACAGTTTTAGTTTTGTACAGGTGCAATTGCACTTATTCTTTGATGCAAGCCATTTTTTTTTGTTAAACCAATTGAACACGGTATTCCTACAATTAATATTCATAGTTTGGATACTTCTTGCAACAAAATGTTTTTATTTTGTAGCTACTTCCATAGATGTATGTGCATCCTTCAGAAATTATTGAATAAATTTCTTTGTTCGAGCACACAGTATTATAAGTAGACAGCGGATCTTTATGCAAGATAAAAAATGTCTTCCTGAATTGCGACGAACTAGAGCGAAATAGAAATTTATTATCTTTCTTAATCCGTTTAGTGGGTTGAAAATAACATAACACTATTTTTAAATTCTTCTAACGCGTATACCATTTTAAATTACAACTACCCATAGTTGTCGTGATTAATGAAATTAATTTAGTCTTGCAATTTCCATAACGCAACGCGCAGTAGTCGCATTTTATGCTCGGTTATCGTTGAAATCGAAGCAGAGCATCTTCCCGAAGCCGGCCTCGCCAGAAGGTGGTAATTTCGATCGTCCCTCAATAATCATCGAAGAATCACGAATATCGCGGGATCGAAGGTGCGCTATGCCATAAGAGATCGAAGTTGCATTATGCGAGGCGATACGATCTTGTTGCGTGGCTGGCAACATTTGTGTTCGGCGTGTTTCTCGCGGATACTTTTCGCTCGGTGCACATACAGGAAAGGAGAGGCCTCGCGGCGATCGCGAACGGCGGGACACGCGGAATTTTTGCGCTGACTATAGCTCGGGGCCCGGTTCTCTACTCCGGCATTACGCTATTTACATAAAAGTTCGTGCAATTGTTGAGAGCGGTGATTAGCCAGGATTACAGAAATCAGAAAGGAGCGCGGCGAAAAACTGGGTGATGCCGCGGCGGTAGCTAACCATTACCTTTACCTCGTTCTCTTTCTTTCTTTCTCTCTTTCCCTCCGCTTCGGTTTCTCCTTGGGTACACCACAGAAGCACAACCATGGCAGAACGACGTACACACCATTGAAACAACCCGCTCCCGTGCGCGCAACTTAGCCTCCCCGTCGATAATCTCTTAATTGGAAAAAAGAGGATCGATCGGTAAACGCCAGGCACTGCCATGCCGCCAGACTGCCAGCTTTAAAACAGACTCGAACGGAAAAAAAAGAGAATCGCATCGCGGATTCGCGGATTTACCTCGGCTTTAACCCTTCGGTGCGTATCGTTACAAATCTGCAACATTCCGCGTTGTTAACTCTGGAACTAAGAGTCTCAAACGACGCAAATCGTCGAGGAAGCACTATTTCTTTCCGTTCGGAACATTTAACGAAATCATTCACGTGCCTTTGAAATTTCTAAATTGCTGATACGACTATAGTTCATTGACTCCTCAGTTTGACTCGGGAAAAAACGTATAGTTTCTATAGTGTAGATATCAATCACAACCAAAACTTCAAAAAAGTAAAAAAGTTACGCCAAGTACATGAATTGAATTAAGCCGCTAACACGGCATAATAATTATGAACACAAAAAAATAGAAGAAAGTATAATTATGATATGAACACAAAAAAATAGAAGAAAGTAATATCACAAAAAAAGATGAACACACAAAAATAGAAGAAAATAATACATCAAAAAGAAAAAAGATAGAAGATAATAAACAATATAAAAAAAATATGTGTAATCGAAATGAGCTGCAAGTACATAAAGGTGCTTTCCAGCAATGTGCAAAGGCGACACTGTGTAACACAATGTAAGATTCGGTGCTTTCTAACTACGCTTAAGGTGACACAGCTATACACAGCTTAAATGCTATGTTCAACAGTAGTATATTTTCATCGCAATATGTCAAAAATGCACTCAGTACATTCCATTACTCATATCGCGGACATTTTAATAATGTGAAGATAAAATGTAACATCTAGACATTTGCCTAGATGTCCGCGGCCTGGAAGTCAAATACTTGGCATGGCCAGGCAAGGTCAAGGTGTCGATGAATAAGAATTATTTAAAAACATACTTTCTCTCTCGCAGGCTTTCAGATAATTTGTCAATTTAAAACTCTGACTATACGATTACACATTCATTATTTTGCGTTTTTAAATAATTCTATGATCATTTATCGACACCAATACCTTGTCTTTCGCAGGCGTACAGCTAATTCATCAAATTAAATAAAGCTTTGACACATTGCGTATATTTTCATTAGTTTGCGGTTTTAGAATGCCCGGTTTACGAGTAAAGATACGCGGTAGGTAGCGACAGTTGACATCGATAATTTTTCATGTACTTGGCGTCGAGACGCTACCGCGTCTCTAGATTTCAAATTTTCGAGGTTTCTAGTGTAATGCTAGAACTGCATTTTAGTTCAAGGGAATAGCATCATTTATGACGTTGAATTTAGAATGAAGAGTGCAAACTAGCCACACGTTGATAGGGCTGTATAATTGTTTCCATACGGTGTGTCGAAATTCCCTTTAACTAAAATTCGACACACCGTATGGAAACAATTATACAGCTCTATCAACGTGTGGCTAGTTTGCACTCTTCATTCTAAATTCAACGTCATAAATGATGCTACCAAATCGGGCTGTAGGCCGAGTTCTAAAAAATCCTTTGGCTGAGATACGTGTTATATTTTGTACTAAAAGAACAATAAACTGCAACTCCGTCGGTCGAATGGTTCGTTAAGAGAGATTTTATTATATCGTGGATTAACCAAGTAAAACGGACACGAACCGTATCGTGTTTGGTATCGTTTTAATCGCAAAAACGTCCTCCGTACAATGCTAGAAGTTTCCCAAAAAGATAACGAAAAGTTACCACACAAACTCGAGAAACTACTGCCCATGCGATGAAGTTATAAGAAGCATGTTTGCAACGTTAAAACGTTTGATGCTTGTCTACGAACAAATATCGAGTTTCCGAACGTTTCTATTATCGGAATTGTCACCGAAATTCATCTAGCATCGAGCAGTGGAAATTCGGGCAGTTTTTCGAGAAATGGTGGCACAGTGTCTCTTCCGTCGCGTTTTAGTCGTTTCTTTTGGCCGCTTTGTAGAGGGACGGCCGGGGTTCGAGTAATTCCGATTGGTCTATGATTAAACGATAATTGGAACACCGGTGGATCGGAGAATTCGATTTTTCCCTCCTTCCCTCCTTTCGTTTTAATTGGACGCGCCCCGGCCTGGCCGGGGGTTTCGTTAGCGCGGAAGATTGTGTCCCGAGGACCGAAGGGATAATCCTTTCGCCTAGCGTGAAATAGGTCTCCGTTATGCAGATGTTATCGGAGGCTGGAATGCCGGTCATTTTGATTGTGCGATTCCCACGGCGGCGGCGTGCGGCTCTCGCCGATTTTCTTATATTACATTCTTCCGTTGTGTCGCGAGAGTGGATCGTAATTTCTTGTAAACATGGCGCGAGACAGAAGGAGAGACAGAGGGAAAGAGAGAGAGAAGAGAGCCGCTGCTCGAGTTCGAGCCGCGGCTTTGTAACCAGATCGTGAACCGGTACATTTAGCCGTAAGAATTTTCCCCGTGCGAAAGCACCTGCGTGATCTCGATAATTGGAAACTCGGGCAGTTTCGATGGATTCGCCGGATTTGAGATCTCTTTTAGTCGGAGCATTTCACTTCGTCGAATTCCACTTGTCATGGACTACGCGAACTTCTGCCGCTCTGTGTCCGGAAGCTTGTTAACGAAATAAATGCTACGGTTTCCTTTGCCATTTACCTGTCACTCTATATTAATATTACGACAATTTTTTAACGAGATTTCAAGGTCACTGGTATTTTTTCGAACGGTCATGTTTTAAGATAGTACCGTGGTGCGTGAAAAGACGAATCCGAGTACAATGACTATACCGTTTCGATGGTTCAGTCTCGGGACATTTGTATCTGAAAAAACAAGATTTTAATGCTTCAGACTCAAACATCTCGAGACTGAATGATCAAAACGTTACGCGGGTCATTGTGGATTCGACTGTTCGTGTTCTACGACAATTTCTAAGAACGCAAACACGAGGTTCTATAGGAAAAAAATGTATTGATCTCGAAATCTTGAGAACACCGTGCAACGAGTTGAAGATGCTCTGCAAGATCGTCGACCAGGCTTCCTCCCCGGTAATTCGACGCGAACTGTACGCGGAGAAAGGATACGCGGAAAGGTAGCGTTGGGTTCTCCGACATGGACGCTCTGCATACTCGTTTCTCTCTCTTCCCCTTCTGTCTCTCTCTCATTCTCTTCTCCCCTCGCCCCACCTGGCCCCTCATTCCGCCGGTCCTGTCGACGAACTCACGAGTTCATAGACAAGGACTCGGTGTTGTTCACCGCAGGTGGGACAGTCGAAACGTGGAAGGGGAGGATCGTTATGGTGGGGCGCGGAGAGGGGAGTGGAAAGAGGGGTGGAAACGGTGAGAGTGGCGCGTTAGAGGGGGTTGTCCCCGGTGGTGGGAGTGTCGGAGGGGTTGCAGGGGAATTCGGGGAGGTATGAACCGCGAGGGGAACCCGTGGACGTGTAAATGCTTGTGCAATATCGCGCGGGTACGCGGGTACCTACACACGACGTGGTGTGAGTCAGCTTCCTGTATCACCGGTCGAGTCGTTCCGTGCATATTGATATTTTCGGGATGACGATCGCCACCGAGACGCGCCTACGCGAATTTTCAGAAGTCGCCAGACTCGACGGTTTGCCAAGCGACAATTTTCGATTTGCATATAATCGAGTACTACGTGTCTCTGTACATAGGGTAACTGCACCAGTGAATGAACGGGCACCAGTAAATGAACGCTTTTGTATATTTGAACAAATTTTAACCCGGACGGCATATGTACTAGCGATAAAATTGTGATTAAAGAGTTAAATAAATAGGAGAATATTGTTTAGTAATTTTGTTCATTGATTGGACTAGCATTATTCAATTACTAGAATGTAGTGTTCATTGACTGGTATTTTTCATATTTTTGATTTAACGTTTAATAAAGAAGAATAATAATAATTTCATTGTATTTGTGTTCATTTATTTTTGACAAATGAAGTATAGGGAGCTATTTGGCATATATGAGATTCCTTTAATTCACATAGTTTTTTTTAAAATAAAATATTTTCCTGAACAATTTCTTAAATGTTCATTCACTGGTGCAGTTACCCTACTACTTACATTTACCGTAGACTTGAAATTACTGTGTAAAAAGTGAAATGTTAGCCTAGCGTAACAGTCAGAAATATCTACAGTGAGTCAAAAAATTGTTCGCTGGCTCTTAAAAAGGCGATAACTTTTTAAATATCGTACTGCACGATAAGAACTTTTTTTAGAAGCTAGAGCAGTTTCCTGCAGTAAAATTTCCTGTGTAAAATTTTTGTACTACAATTTTTATAATTCATACGATTCGGAAATATCTACGAAGCACCTGTATCTTAACGCTTTACCTACCGGAAGCCTGTTAACACGATTTTCAACAATTGTACTGTACCAAAATGAAGCATATAAATTTTCTTTTACGTTGCAATCTTACACGAAACTATTAGATGACGTTATTCAGGGTGATTTGTTAGTTCGCAATGAAAATTGCTGTTCCTATTCAAGGTTCCATTCAAAACTGTTTACCCATGTACCACAAATTTTTCTAAATTATGTAACGATCACCGATCAGTAATTTGTTACAAAAGGATTGAAATTACCGTGTAAAAATTACAATTTTCATCCCGCATAAAATTCAGCAAGATCTACATAGCGGCCGAGTCTTAAAATTACTGTAGCCACCTGGATTGACGATCGAATACGATTTTCAAACAAAGGAAGATCCTCTTTTTTCTGGAACACGCCATATAAATTACCCGGTGATCAATCGGCCGATGATACTCGTCCATCACGTGGTTGAAACCGATCAGAATCGGTGCTCGAGCCACGGCGTCACGGAAGCCGGACAGGATCCGGGTTATCTTCCGCGTCAAGTAGAAAGCTCGACGAATGTTCGGGCGACGCGCGGACGGACAGGGACATCGGCGGTGGATCGTGATCGCAACAAATTTGCGAGGGATCCAACGGTGCTAGGATCCATCGCTTCGTTCTCTCGTTCGTTTGTTCGCTTCGTTTCGACGGGCCTTTGAATCCCGGTGAGACAGCCCGCGACGAAAATAAAATAATTGCGGATCCGCGGGTTCCAACGTTTCCTCTCGGCTCCGTTCGACGCTTTTCCGTCTCGTTCCGCTTGTCAAAGAGAGGAGAGAAGCACGACAAATACCGTACAACCATGGGAGACCATCCGACGAAAGTTCCAGCACGGTGTTCTCAACGTTCGTTTACTACGAGCAACGGGAAATGGATTAGGCGCCCTGATACAATATGTCTTATACAGGGTGTTCGACTACAGGTGGGAGAAAATTTAAGGGGTGGTTCTTAACGATGATATAAGACGAAAATGACGAATAAAAAATTGCGATTTCGGCTTCGTTAATTAGCTATTAACAATTAAAAATCAACAACGCGTCTAACAAAAGTGTACTTTGTGTACGTCAAAGAGTTCAATGATGTCCAACGATTTGTTAAACATTTTCACCTCGCTGGGGCTCCAAATGAGAACCAAGTTATGCATGCATCTGTCACTCGATACGAGACTGTCGCGTTGTTAATAGCTAAATAACGAAGCCGAAATCGCAATTTTTTTATTCTTCATTTTCGTCTTGTATCATCGTTAAGAACCAACCCTTAAATTTTCTCCCACCTGTAGTCGAACACCCTGTATAGTTCAAATTCTTATGCCTTGTTTTTATTTTTAATTATTTCTTTAGAAAAGTTTTGTTAACGTACCAGTGACGTTCCTCTGGTTAAAACGAGTCTGAACACGATTCGGTTTGGATTGTGTTCACTTGTCTAATTCCCTATTGAGTAGAACGTATATTCGAACCGATGTTGTGTCATGGTATTAGTAATAAATTGAAATTATTATATATGGGATTTTATCGTGATTTTTTAAACAATTTATTTCATTCGATGCTTGAATTAAATACTATTTACACTCGACGATAACGTAACTCTATTTATTGTTTACGTTCGAATATAAGAGATAGGGAATCGCGTCGAAAAGTATGGTCTGTTTAAAGCAAACGAAGTAGATCGGTAATACGTATAAATTACTTCCATGGAATATTTTCACTGTTTTTTATACTATATAATTGGAGTATATTGTCGATAAAACTCTACCTGTGCGTTTCAGTTGAAAAGTGTTTGCTTTAATATTATTTAAAATAGAAATTGAGTAAAATATTAATAATAACTGTTTCAAGAAACAATAAAATATTCATTTCTATTAATCCATTTAAAAAATCTATTCGGACCAAGCCCAGGAAGATGTATGCAACTGATTGTTCGAATGCGACTGTAAAAGCAATTCGAAGGAATTTTGTAATGAGTTTTTCCGCGAAAAGCGAATAAATTACCGTGGAATTCATTAGAGATAGTGGGTATATCGCGCGTGAAAATCACGCGAATATATGTATATGCTCGGGGTCCGTTCATCCCTATCCGGTTAATTACGCCAAAATGATCGATCCTTAAATACGAGCGGCCAATTGGCGAATGGCGCATACGCTATTAGGCGCGCAGCATGAAAATGGCAGTTTGTAAAATAGGTACCAGCATAAATATTCACCATTCACCCCCTACGGGAAGGGGTGAAACAACGTTATTGGGCACACTCCCAATGGCCGAATATCGGCGGCTATAATTAAGCTCTATTCTTTGCCGAGAATTAACTCCAGCAACGACACGGGACACCCGACGCGACGCGAACATTCGAGTTGAGTAGACGTTTCGCGGATTACCGATTTCCGATAATTAAGCACGTTAAATAAATAATCCTGTAAATTATATTTTCAATCTCGCTCATTATTCCCGAGCTACTTCGAACCTTCTCTCGAGACACGGTTCGTTACTGCAGTTCATTTCTGCATCATTGTATCTCGTGTCCAGTAGAATTGACCCTTCACCGGTGGACGCTATCGACGATTTTACAGAAGTTATAGCCGATCAAATTTTTATACCGCCATTTTTGTTTACAGATTTTGCAATCCACTCCTTGAATCGATATTTGAAATTTTCATTAAGGCACGGATAAAAAGTTATTACTGGAACGCGAATCTTTATGTATTTATAAAGAAATTGGTTAGGTGAATATGTTCCTAATAGGACGAAGTCGTTAAGGGATGAAATCAATTTTTACGTTACTCCTGTTTCCTACAATCAGTGGAAAATATTTTTATTTTGCATAAAGATCCGCAGTCTAGTTATTACCTGGAAACACAATTCTAACATCTCGACAGAGCTCAAATCGTTTAAATTCTGAAAAAGTTACGATTAGATTCAGGATTTCTATGCAACAGAAAAATTCGAGGAAACGAGTTACACGAATTGCTGCTGATTTATAATATTAAATTTATGTGGTTTCATTTGTGTTTCGCCTAAATGGCACAGATTACAAAATCCGGAAGCAGCCGAGATTTTCAAATTTCTCCGCACTAAGAATGGAACAGCACTCTCACGAGTTGCTTTATCTTTTTCTGTACGGGGGAAAAGCTGACAGTGTGGACATTTCGACTTTCGCGATTCTATTCGCGATAGTGTATTTTTCACGCGAGAAACGTTGTATGTAGCATGCAACGTTGTAGCCGCGCCTCCGCGGTCTTCGTCGTAAACATTGACCCCGTTTGCAATTGACGACACGGTGGAAAGGCTCTTGAGAAAGAAACCTCGGGCTCCGGCGATTTTGTCGCAACATCCTGACCACTCACAATGCTCTGGAAAGCAACTTTTTCTTCCCGAAAGTTCACTCTTCGAGCTCAACGTTTTCAAAACGTTCTCCCTACAGAGTGGCAAATTATGTTTTTAACGTGGGAGACCCAAAAAATTTTCGTTTGGGACAATTTAGACAATATTACGGACACTAATCTAAAAACAAGATCGTAAAAATTCAATTAACAAATTAGACAAAAACTGTACAACACGTTAAATTTAGTTCTCAAATAGTTGTAAGCGCAAGACTTTGTTTTTTACAAAGTCTTTTAAAAATAACAATACTTCCCTTAAATTCTTTAAAAATGTTCACTACTTTATATTCCATCTATTTTTTTTGGTCATAACTGCATCAAACTTACAGCTTAATTTCTATGAAATATCAAAATGTGATTTAAATTACGATTTTATAACAGGTATATTGAAGTCTTTATAATAAACTGCATTCATACAATCAAATTAATGAAATCCGTAGTCTAGTTTTTAATGGACAATAAAATGAATATATGTAATACAAAACTGTGTAGACGTACCAAAAATTCCACAATGCAGCTCATTCAAATTATGAAAACAAGAAATACAATGTTATTCAACTTGAGTTCCATTTAATCACTTCAGAAAATTTTTCATTGCACATAAAAATCCGTAGTTAATATGCAATAAAATGGATGCACAAAAATTCAACAATGCAGTTGCAGTATTTTCGGCTTATTAAAATTAAATGCTGTTCCTCATAATCCCTTGAGAACCTTTTAATTAACAAACTCGATTGGCAAGTTTCAGGAAACTTCAATGAAATTTTGGGTCCCAAAAATTTGCTTTCTGTACACTGCGACTCAATGCGCGTACGTTCACATTTTCCGGAAAAAATGAAACAGAAACGTCCACGAAAAGGAAAGAACGTTGCCATGTCGACTGTTCGAATGGAATCGAATACTGTTCGCGAACACTTTGCACACGCACCTTTGACGGCTCATGATTTAACGGGGCACCCGGTTGGATTACGCGAAATTTTCGGTGATATTATGCATTACGGTTTTAACGATTCCCCCGAGCTGTGTTTTACTGCGCCGTAACGTCGTGTTAAACGCAAATTAATTTACGGAGCCGTCCACCGTGCGTATATTTTCATAATTTCGGATCGATCTTCTCGCGCGATGGAAAAACTAATGAGGTGAATGTCCTATTCGCGAACAATATTCCTTTAAACGTTTATTGTATTCGGTTTGCAAGAAAGTAATATCGGTATTTTAAGGTGAAATAAAATACAATTTTGGTAAAATTTTGCAGTTTTATGAGCGCGGAATTATGAGAGCGAAAGCTACTAGAAAGATGGCAAAAGATCATCGAACAAAATGGGAAATATTCCACTGATTAAAGTAAATTGCTCGAATTGAAAAATTGGCTTTTATTTCACCTTAAAGTACCGAAATTACTTTCTTGCCAACCCAATAGAACGGTTTCATTCCCTGTTATCTATAAAATTGATATTGATTTTTGTAGTCGATGCAACTAATTTTTTGCTTGCAAATTTTTTATAGAAAATTCGTGTTTATCATTCTGTAGATTTGAATTGGTCTTTGAAAATTCGTGTTCGGTATTTTCTAGATTTTAATGGTCTTTGAAAATTCGTCTCCAGGGCGACGATTCGGTCTCCATTTCTCTAATAGAGATTGCTTGTCGCTTTAGCGAGTAATGTTCGATCATCCTTGTCGATATTAACGCGCCGGAGGGTCTCCTTAACACGAATCGACATTTACCCCGAGGACGTAGGCGACGGAGTTGCTCTTAATCATCGTCGCGTGTACAGATTTAATAGAGGAGTATCCTTATTGACACGTCCCGCGGATAAACGTCGGGAAAGAGAACGGAAATAACTTTCTTCCCGAAGGAAAGTGCGAAAGAGTATTTCCGAATCCCCTGTCGCCGCCTCCGCCGAGAGAGTATATCGACAGGAGCGCGAGATGCCGATGATAGGACCTGCCTCCAGACGTAACACGAAATTCGTGACCCGGATTGCTTGCAAGCAAAAATCGAGGATGCTCGTGGTAGCGTTAGAGCGGTTTCCAAAACCGCACTCTGAAGTGTCCGCCAAACTCGACGTTTTATTCAGCTCGTTATTCGTGAAGCCACAGAAATTTTTTGTTACGTTTCTTTACTCAAGAATCTGAATAAATTCAATCCTGTTATTATTATAAAGGCATATACATCAGTAGACTTATAGTTTTATGCACTTACTAGCAGTCCCCGGCTCGGTTTCGCCCGTGATAAGAGTGAGAAGAATTTAGATTTTGATCTTAAAATAATTTAAACTAATGCTAACATTTAGCGTAACGCGAATGGATATACAATATTTTTGATTTTTTGATCGGGTGTATATATGTATAGAATTTTTGGAGTCCCTTACCTGGAGCAAGCAATGTTTAGTTATTTAAAAATAAGTATATTATTTTATATTGTTCTGATACCGTCACCAATCGCTCCGAGGATAACACCCCGACCAAACTAATCAAATTGTTTTAACAAATATTTGTTACGTCACAATAACCTGAATAGATATATAGGTGGCCTTACTTAAACCACCCTGTATATTTCACCAATTTCTCGTGAACGTGTCTCCGCAATTTCAGTAATTGTAAAATAAGAATCCGGGTGTTTGACCGTGGTTAGATTGCATCCACTTATATCCATTATAAATGCATAAAACATTAATTGAGAATATGAATGTTGTCTTGGAAAATTTTTGAAACAATTCTACCCGATGTTCAATCGTAATATTGAAGTAGAAGTTTGGCGATCTACGGAGGATCGGTCGAGATCGATCCCGTGGAGCGTTCGGAGTCTTATTTCGTGGATCCTAAATCGCAATTCCCATTTCGGGATATTTCACCGTGCTCCCGGCGAGCATTCCCGCGATAGTACTCGAGAGAACAGGTACGGCGCGGCGGTAGGTGCTCGGTTTATGGCAGATCATAAGTTCCAGAGCGTCGCGGTAGAAGCGACGGTATCATTCATGAAATATCAGGCTTGACGGATGCATTTTCATAATGCGGTCTGTGCCGCGAAGAGGCTACGCGGATCCGCCATTCGTTAGATATTTTATGGTGTCACCCACGCAAGTTTCCCGTTGGTCGGCGCACTATGCGACCGCGAATTTCACGCTGCAGTTTCCTCCGTGACCCAGAAACCGACGAGTTCTCTCTGCGCGCGCCTCTCCCGGAACTCTTCTTCATCCCTGGTTATTACCAAACACAGGACCGCCCTGAGATGTCTGATTTTTCCACGAGATCATCGTCAACCCTTCACCTTCCAATATTAAACCCTTTGCTAATATCATTTTATTTCTGAAGCCCCTCTGGAGGTTTATTCCTGCTTATACACGTATATTTAGGTACATGTGTGCACCAGTGTGCAAATTACATTACTAACGCTAGGTTTGCGGGGCATTAAAAGTGACTAGTTTACATTACTTTGTAAAAATAACAAGAACGTATCGATCAAATTTTTTAAGTAACTGACTGCATCGATTGCGAGGGACTGGGATCAAAATTGGACCCGAACTTCACCTTGGGTAACCAAAAATTAGAAACGTTTTCTTATGTAATCCTGTAAACTTTGATCACAAAATGACGAAAATCAAAGTTTTAATGTTAGAGATTCAATGGTTCTCGCGTTAACGCACGATTTGCGAGTAGACCGATACGTGGTACGATAGATAGGAAAGCTGATAGCAAAACAATTTGAGGAAGATCGGCGTCGCGGATATGGCCGACAAGCGGCTGGAAACGTGTGTAAATTAGCGGACACGGGTTGTTCGCAGAAATAATTGTTGGCCGACGGTAAAGTCCGTGAAGTCGAGGGCCGGTATGTTACGAATCGGCGCTAATGCGCGGCCGCTTGTAATCATTCCTGTATATTAATATCGTCACCGACGTCGTCGTCGGCTCGTTGCACCTGCATTATCAGATTACACGTGCAGCTGCCCCGGGATCGCACACACGCGCGCGTTCGCGCACGCTGCAGTTTACGAGCAGTTTACAAGCAACGCACCGTGGCGCTACCACTAAATTATCGTCTTAGATAGCTTCGATTTCTGTCAACGGGATAGTCAGTGACTTGCGCTTGTGTTGCAACGGAAATCGGGTTACAAAATAGTTTGACGGAATTTTATAATTTAATCAAGGTGTTGTCGTAAGAATATTTGTTACACAATGACACTTTCTAACATCACAGACACTAATTACAGAAGTTGAATGTTATCGGCGCAACGGTTCGATCCTTAATACCGATTAAACAAAAAGCAATTTTGCAAATAGTCAAATAATCATCATCGACGTTTGGATCCTAATTTGGATCTAATACTTTTCCTTCTAACAAAGACTGTTTATTATATTGTATATATAATAAAAATTTTTCTTTGTTGATTATTAAAAAAATTTATATAACGGTTGTTTCTCATACAATACTTTCTTCGTACAATACTTGCTTCCCTCTCTGATTTATTTATGCTCTCTTTTCTCTCTTTTTCCTCAACTTCTCCAACCACTCTTCAACCATTCTATCTTTTTCCCGCTCACTACATCCTCGAGCCTGATTTACACCCTGTACATTGACGCTGTTAAACGTCGAAAATACTGACTTTGACTCTGAACCGGCGAACTCATATCTAGGGGTGCGGAGCGTCGCGGGGAAAAATCGCGCTATCGATCGCAATCAGGAAGTTTACGGGCGCGCCGGCCCTACAGGCAATTTACGAAACGAACGAACGAGAGAGTGTTCCCCGCGTGAATCCTTGTCATCGATGTCAGTCGAATCCCGTTTCGCCAGGAATCGTTATCGCGCGCCCCGCTGCTCGTTAAAATATTCGCTCGTACTCGCATTCGCCAATCGCCATTCGCATTCGTACGAGCGGCCGGTGTGTGCCGATGCTAACGAGAACTTGCCAACGGCGCAATTAAGACGCGGTCCGGCAGGTGGACACACAACGATGGAACGCGCACCGTCCGCTCGAACCTTTCCCTTGAACCTCGTGACCCTTTCTTCTAACCCTTCAGTGGCAGACGCCCCCTAGAATCCGCGAAGACGCGCGTTAGATTTCCGGGATACGTTGGTAACGAGCCGGTTGCACGCATCCGCGCCGATTAATTCGTGCTTGCTCTTTTATCGGCCACGCGAAAATCGATCGTAAATCACGATCGTTAGCCGTCATCGCGTTCTGCGGCTCCTCGGAATCCTCTCCTTTTATTTCAGCTTCCTTCGGGGCCTTTGTACGCTGCTAGAGAGGCACCGCAATGCGCCAGTGTACAGCCTGTAAAGAAATTATATGTCGCGACTATCGCGATCCTACGTCATCGGTTTGCTGGAAAATTGATGCATCAAACCTGCTGACAAAATTCATTTCAAAGTCAACAGCTCATCAGTTTCTTTTTATAGCGTTTTATTCTACTCGTCACAGCGGTCAGAAGTGTAGACCAAACTGTTAAAACATTACGATAAAGTTTTTTTCATTATAAAATTAATTTTATTTATATTATATTGTAGAGCTTGTTGATGGCCAAAGTTAATTTCACGGTACCTTCGCGAGGAACATCGAGCGCAAAACAAAAATGGAAACATCCAAGTAATTTTTGCGTAGTGTATGACGACTTCAAACTGCTGAATGAAAATCGCAATGCAGGGAACAGAAATCTAGAATAGGTAGAGAGAGACGCGGTTCAAGCTCGCTCATTGTCAACCAGACCCTTCAGTAACAGACTCGAACAATTCCAACCTCGGCGACTTTTTCAGAGTAACCTGTTTTAGAAGGTCTTTCATCATTTCGGTCCTGGGTAGAAATATTGTAATAAATATCCAAAGAATGGACTCGCAGGCTGGATTTTGCGGGGCGGAACGGCTGCTTGCGTCGAAAGGGATAGGGATTGTTTCATCGGAGCGGTTAACGCGGGAACGCCGCGATAGAATTTATTCTTCAGGTTCCTCGGTCAGCCGGATCGAGTCTCTTTTGATCCGTGGATCTTTATCCCGTGACGTCGAAAGAAGATGCTACGAGAAACGTGGCTTGGCTGGTCTCTCCCACTCGAGGTCATTAAAAATAGCTTGACATTTCAGCGAGTCTCTCTTTCCAGCGGAATGGATACCGCTTTCCAGTTAAAGGGTAGCGTCGACGGTGGGTGTTTAATTGATCTACGTCCTAGACTTACGATCAACCGATTCATCGTGGACGTCCGAGCCTGGCGAGTCGAAAATTGCGAAACCATTTTCTTCGATGATTTTTCGATTGGTTTCGTTCTATTATTCAGGAACAAGTGCTAAACTTTTGTCACGGAACAATTGATGTTTTAAGGATGTTCTGGAGGTACAATGGGAGACAAAAGTACAAGAAATTCGAAATCCATCAATATATTGGCAATGATATTCGCGATATTTTCCATTAAAAAAATAGATTAATTTAAGAAGATTTCGTTTAATTATAATCAAATTGTCTTCATATTGTAAATAATTTTAAGTTACTTTTGCGAATAATTATACCCTCTGATTTGAACTTCAAGAAAATAAATTTGTGATATTCAATACATATAAATACGCAATAAAAAGTTAAAAATAAATATTTAAATAAATTTAAAATACTTCAGAGAGCAGTATTCGTGGTTATTATTGAAAATAAACATGCGAAATTTGCGTAAAATTATGTTCTGATAATAACAAAAAACGTGACAAAGGCTATGGCCGAGTTTGGTGGTAAAATTCGCCCCCGGCGGGTTTTTAATCGGGCTTGGACCATTCGATAGCCTATCCAAAAAGACCCATCTCTGCCAAGTTTCAGCCCCCTATCTCATCTGTAAGGGTAGTTATTGAAGAAAAACGAAAAACCAGTTTTTGGCCCATTTTACCCATTTATTGACAATTTAAAATTCTGAAAAAAATCTGACATATTTCGGATACTAAGCCTCATAATCGGTATCATTTTCAGATTTTTTAGTTGCAAACTATGGTTGTAATTAACGAAAAACACGAAAAAAATCGAAAAAATGCAGATTTCATATAAAAGTAGATTCCGCACCGCTTCAAGATTAATTTAGCAATGAGGTATTTTGAAAAGTATTATGCTCAATTTTTTTCAGATTTTTTTGAGGGGTGGCACGATGTTCAAAAAAATAAAAACCACTTTTTTCGGCGTTTTTCCTAAGTTACACTTATTTTTTCTCAATCCAAAAAATATATTATGTAATATTAAACATTTTTATGTTCAGAGAAATATTTTCCAGCCCTTAAAACTTGCGTAATACAAAAAAAGAAAACAATGCTGTACAGATTATATCTCAATATTTCAAGAGTATTTTCAACAGCTCCGGTTGGTGCAGCGGCCATAGCCTTTGACGTTTTGTAACAGTTCATAATTTTTTGCTCTGGAACTGTTTAGTAAATCCTAATAATTTTTACTATATATAAAAACAACTGGAGTTTCTAGTTGCGTTTTTTCAAGGATTAAATAGGGTTTGAAGTAGAATTTTATGAATTCTCCATAAGAAGACGTGTTAAGACGTGCAAACATTAAGTCGCTATAATTCCTAAACGCTGCAGTGAATCGAACCCAAACTTTGGTAATTGCATTCATATAGCAAGAGTTATATCTTGTCAAGTTTTCAAAAATTTTGTTGCGTTTTTGTACACCTCCAAAACATGCTTAATTCGTTCAATTTCGAATTTCCCTAGAAATTTACCAAACTTCTATTTTTCATTTTCGGCTTGGAAATGCGCGAACCGAGGCTGGTGGCGGGAAGTTCGAAATGTAGGTCGTGGAATGGCTGCCGGAGGACGGTGTGGACGGTAACGAGCGGTAATTATTAAGCGCGCATCGAGTTTTTAAGGGTCGATACGAGGAGTATCCGGAGGAGGGGGGATGGGTATCGAGGAGCCATTAGAGTCGCCGAATTTTCGCGGGGGCTTTTAGCGCTTTCGACGATGGCAGAAGGGTAGGTGGGACAGAGAAAATGGGCGAGGGGTGGGGGTATGGCGGAACAATGCAAAGCGAAGCGCAAAAATCGGGGAAAGATTGATGTCGGGCATGCTTTCACGGCGGTCGATCCACGGCCCGGTAACATCGTTCCCGCACGAATTTTGCGAGCGGAGTTACGCTTTTACCCGGGGAAAAGAAGCAGTTTTTTCTGACGTGAACATTTCCAGTCGCTGTTTCTGAGCGACGAGCATCATTCGAGCGTGGGCAGAGGCGGCACGCAAATCCGAGAGCTTGCGCACGTTCCCTCTTCTCTCCCACTCTCTTTCTCTCGTGGTATATCTCGTTTCCTCGGTCTCTGTGTTCTCGTCAGTTCCGAGGGAAAAGAGCATCGACCAGAAAAGGGGGGGCGCAACGAAACGAGAGTGGAGAGGAAAGAAAAAAGGACAGTTTCGACTGCGAAGCTCAGAGCGTGCGGAAGAATGGAGGTGGTGCACGTCTGCAAAAAAGAAAAGGGAAAAGTAATAAAAAAACAGAGTGAGAGAGAGAGAGGGAAATAAAGAGAAGAGGGAGAGAGAGAAGGGTAGGGGGAAGACAGAGCCGTGCCCAATTTCACCGCTGAATTGTTACGAAGCTCCGCTGTTTGTCCCGCCGTTTCGGTGTAATCTGCCGTTCAATTTTCATTAGCGCGATTTGTTTCTGGACCACGTCGACTGCGCCCCTCGATTTCCCCCGGTATTTGCGAGCTTTGAGCTACGAATCGGCACCCCTTTTCGATTTTGCTCGCCGCAGAAACCTTTCCCGATGCGCAGAACGCTTTCGCGATTATGCGTGGCATTAATTCCCTGAATATTGCACGCGTCGGTGTTGGTCATCGTTACTGGACGCGGAGCGCGAGCAATTTCCTGAGCCAGTTCTTCGCACTTCCACGACTAGGAAGCCATTGTACCTTTAATAACTAATTTCGTGACTGAACAGCTTTTTTATGTAGCCACAGTGCTGAAATAAGTCTTGACTTTCACAGTAAATCATGAAACTTATGTATGTTCGTACATGGAAGAATCCAGATGTCGGTTCGGATAATCGAGATTCTACTAAATCAGTTGAACGTGTTTGGACTCATTTTAACCTAAAGATCGTAGCGAATGTATGTTTCTAAAAGTTTTGTGAAACAATCATTTATTCAATCTCTTTGTTTTATCAGATGGAACATTATTTGATCTAATCCATTCTGTACTTGAAGATCCTTTTAAATTCCAACCCAAGTGGTTCGAACAATACCATTCGCGTCATTCGCTTGTAAAACGAAGTATAATCCCTTCCGTGTAATTAAACTGTGTCAAATTAACTCGAACTGACTCCGACTACCTAAAAAAATAACATTTTCGATTCTCCCTCATAAAGTCAGTTGAGTACCGGCGATTAAGTATCGATAATGAGGGTTAATGACTTCTCGTCGCAAACACCTGCATCGTTTACACGAATCGGGCCGAATTTACTGGACAGGTAACACTCGGAAATTAAAGGCGAACAGGAGAGCTTGTCATCGGAGTCGGGCCTGTCGACACGCTTTAACGAGCCTCTTCGACATCCTCGATAATATTTAATTTGTATCGTTCCCGTTTTTTCCTTTTTGGAGGCTTCGTCTTCGAACGGTCCTCGTGTTTTCCGCTTAATGTTTAACCACGGTTTCGGCGGCCAGGAGAGAATCAACACACCGAAGCAACCTCGAACCAAGGTTCTCGATTATTCGAGAAACTTGCCACTTAGATCCTCTCCCGGGCGACGCCTTTTGCGCTCCCATTTCTTCGCTGCACTTTCTTCGCTGATCTCCGTGAAAGTCGAGAGCAAATTACGGTTCGCGTCGAATTAGGCGCTGTCTAGGAATTTTTTCCTCTCGGACCTTTCCTTTCTTTTATCCTGCGACCCCGAAACACGAGTCGTCCGCTTTCGAAGCAATCATTTGCTTCGGAATTCTTTATCGAAACTTCGTCGAGCATCCCGTTCTTCGCAGCGCAATTTCATTAGTTCACATCTGGGACATTTTCGACTGTTTTTTTGTTAGATATAATCCTATAGACGTTGACGAGAAAATGCCAAACAGTAATAATGGCCGGCGTTCATTTAAAAAATAATTTTTATTATACGAATAAGAAAATGTTAGATAAAGTATCGATATCTATAAAATATTTCAATCAAAATCGGAAAACAGAACCACTTTGTAAATAATTACCACCTACATTAATTATATTTCTTCTTTTTCTAACTAGATTAAATTGCAAAGAATGTAGTAAAATTCAGTGTTTGAAGTAGACATTTTTTATTATTAAATGCATGAAATCAGTCTAGTTATAAGAATACCCGTGTCCGTTGTTTGCGTTTGAATATTCGTTTGGTTATCCAACGTCGAATCGAAGCGATAGATCAATCTGCGTGAAACACGCGTCGTCTCGCGACTGACTTCCACGGAACCGACGACAGCCGCGCAGAAATAGCACTGGGCTGTGCGAAGAGTCAAAGAAGTTGCTGCAACAGTTGCTACGCGAAGGTCGATTAAATCTCTCGCGGTTCTCTCGGCTCGGCTCGGCTCCGAGCGCGTAATCGTTTTATCGTATATGACATAACCGAGAGCTGGTCGGGCATAAACGCGTGGGCCGATCAACGAGCGAACGGACGATCGAATTTTCCCCGCGGAGGATTTCGAATTTTCAATGTAGGATAACAAGAGGAGACGTCTGCGACCCTATGCGCACGGCACGGAGACACGTATACCGCATTCATACCGTATCTGGACTGCACACTTGCCGGAAAAGATTTTCCCGAAGCTGAACAGTGTAGAGTTTCGGTACAGACGTTTTAAAAAATTGTTATTCGCTTCACCGTAGTCGTAGAATTTTCCCTCCGATAGTGACGAAACTAAAAAGCGTTCGTTTTAACATTAAATCTACGCCACCGATCGGAATGATCGGTTCCAGATTTTTGATTTTACAATTATTGATATGATAAAAATAATTTCATACGGTATGATTGTACCGATATCTTTAGTGTAGCACATATTACGATAGGAGCTGGTCAAGGTTTAAATAAAATCAATCTTGTCATTTTTATAAGGGAACATGAACCAGTTACGTTTAAGGCTCGGTTGGTTCAGTATTCAGGTGTAGCATGAACATGAAAATTCTTTAAGAATGCAACCCTCCAATTTCTAAACTCGTCTCTGGACTACTTACAATCCATACTCGAAGAACTAAACTAGTTGAATCCTCGTGGATGCATTTTTACAAACTCAAAATATACAGAGTCCTGGATGCCAGAACTACCCAAAATCCACACATAATTACCACCAATCTTCCTAGAGATTTACGCTAGAAACAGGATTGTAGGGTCCAGTGTAGCCTAACATCGAAGTGGACAGTCAGCCTAAGGAGAACCAGAACCGTCGAACAAGAATCAGTGTCGCTGGCTGTACCCAATCGTGGTTCGAGGCGCGCCGCCAACTTGAGAATAGTGGAAGCCCTCGTTCGGAGTATGTACCCACCGTATGTGTATATGTACATACACATGTACACATGCTATATACTCGGATACATACGTACGGGCCGCGATGTACACCCACCTCCCGAGAGCAAGAGCACAGCAACCTACCTTCGCGAGGCCGCGTCGGTACAGAGTGGAAATTACTCCGACGAACGTAGAACGAGGAAAGTGGCGAGGAACACGCGGCTTGGCCCCCGTTGCGTACCCATAATACAGCTACATCAGGGACACTCGTTCTGCGAGGGGAGCAAACCCGATCGTTAACGCACAGGAATCTTCCAGATCCGTCAGATTCGCGAGATGAGCTGATTAATTACCTTGTTCCGCCCACGAAGAGGAAACTGCGATTGGAATAAGATGCAAGGTGTCCCAAGGTACCATCTTTTGCTAATGATAACTGCCTCGTTGCAATTGATTAGGATTCACGATGACAGGATGCAAGGTATTGCAAGATGTTCCAAGGTGTCCGAAAGTGTCGCCTTTTGCTAATGATAGCTACCTTGTTGCAATTGATCAGGATTCGCGATCACACGATGCAAGGTATTGCAAGGTGTCCCAAGGTGTCCCAAGTTGTCCCAAAGTGTCGCCTTTTACTAATGATAGCTGAATCGTTGCAATTGATCAGGATTTACAATCACACGATGCAAAGTATTGCAAGATATTGCAAGGTGTCCCAAAGTGTCGCCTTTTGCTAATGATAGCTACCTTGTTGCAATTGATCAGGATTTACAATTCGACGATGCAAAGTATTGCAAGGTATTGCAAAATGTCCCAATGTATTGCAAGGTGGCCCAAGTTGTCCCAAGGTGTCGCCTTTTGCTAATGATAGCTGCCTCGTTGCAATTGATCAGGATTCACAATCGCACGATGCAAAGTATTGCAAAGTATCGCAAGATGTCCCAAGGTATTGCAAGGTGTCCCAAGTTGTCCCAAGGTGTCGCCTTTTACTAATGATAGCTACCTCATTGTAATTGATCAGGATTCACAATTCGACGATGCAAAGTATTGCAAGGTATTGCAAAATGTCCCAATGTCTTGCAAGGTATCCCAAGTTGTCCCAAGGTGTCGTCTTTTGCTAATGATAGCTGCCTCGTTGCAATCGATCAGGATTCACAATCACACGATGCAAGATATTGCAAGTTGTCCCAAGGTGTCAGCATTTGCTAAGAATTAATTTTGCTTATGTCAAACGAACATTTGCTAATGAAAATTAATTAAATTTAACCGTGCACTACACTCTGGTCCGACCACATTGCACTATCAACGAACCATTTACTTCCAATGTACATATTTGTAAGGTGTAAAAGGCAATCGACAGGAATTTCCGAGGACAACATGATCGGGAAGAGCGCGCTTCATAAATCTAACAGGATTTACAGACCCATTACACCGCGAGCGCCCTTAAACACGACGAAATCCGAACACCTCCGAGATCGGGCAAAAACCTGCGGTAACCTCGAACCGTTCATCAGGGATCGGCACGCAACGCGCGGTATCTAGTCGTTCATTACACGTTTCATTGTGGGCATGATCCGGTCCCTCGCCACGAAAATCTTCGACTGTAATTGCAGCTTCGTCGCAAAAGTGCGGTCTCCTGAGCGGTAACGACGTGCACGTTGAACCGTGTTTGCAGCGACCGGGATAATAGCTGGATCGTATTGCCGGCAACAACGTGGCAATTCTCGACTCCGAGTGACGCGAGCCGTGGTTTAACTTGCGATTCTAGCTGGCTAACGTTCTTCTTTTACTTCTGCTTATTTATGGTTTGCCTGTTACCTGCTTTCGTGCGAAAGTGGACGAGAAGAATTCGCTGCGAGGAAGTCTATTAGTCTCCGTGATCGATCTCTCAATTTTTAGGAAACTATCCATCAGAACGGTTCTCCACAATGTCCCTAATTGTCTTCTTCTGTCTGTTTTATATTTCTCCTTTGGTAAATTCAATTTTTATTTCCGAGTCAGCAAGAAAAATGTGGTTGTAGTGGTCTACATCATATTCCCTGATCGATCTCTCAGTTTTTAGGAAATTGTCCATCAGAACGGTTTTCCACAATGTTCCTAATTGTCTTCTTCCATCTATTTTATATTTCTCCTTTCATAAACTCAATTTTCATTTCTGTGTATCTATTTTTATATTGCGAGTCAGCAAGGAGAATGTGGTTGTAGTGGTCTACATCATATTCCCTGATCGATCTAGCAATTTGTAGGAAATTGTCCTTCGGAATGGATCTCCACAATGTTCCTAATTGTCTTTTTCTATTTGTTTGTATTTCTCCTTTCGTATATTCAATTTTCGTTTCTGCAAATGTCATGTTCTGATAATGCTTCCTAATTGTTCTCCTCTATCTACACAGCGTATCTGTTCGGTTCTGTCCGGTTCAGATCGGTAGAGGAAGCGCATGGGCCGATCTGAAGAGCGGATATCCAGTGGCCGTCACCTGCAATTAGGCGAACGGTCGCCGTGCAACAACGCGCCACTACACACGAGCGTCGCGCCGTGCCGGTGTCTCGTCGGCCGAACGAGCGTTGCTTAGGGCTCTGCCCAAGCCCGAGCCCGAGCCCGGCCAATTTCGGCTTTGTCATGGTAATTTCCCGCTCGTACGAAATAATACGACGCCGTTCCGGCGCGGGGTGACCACGCGACCCGGTGACGACAGAGCACCAAAGACCGTCGGTTTTGTTTTTTTAAGTCACCAACACTACCGTCAGGATTTTTTCTGCAGCAGTCGGAGCCCACGAATCTCCAAATTGCTGCTCCCTTCAGTCTGGCTGGACAAAGAAGAAACTGGGGAAGAGGAAAAGGATGAGGAAGTAGGAACTAGGGACTAAAAAAGGGAAAGAAACTAGAGAAGGAGAAGGGACTAAGAACTAGGGAAGAATAGATGTTAGGAAGAAAAGAGAATTAGAAACTAGGGACTAGGGAGTGAAGAAGAAGATTACTAGGAATAAGAGAGTGAAAAAAGAGGACTGAGATCTAGGGTATGAAGAAGAAGAGGACTAGGAACTAGGGAAAACAGGGATTAGGGAGAGAAAAGAATTACAAACTAGGTGTTAGGGAGTGAAGAAGGAGAGTTCTAGGAACTGGGGAGTGAAAAAGAAGTGTGAATCGCTGATTTGTTTTGAGCAGGGTCAATATTTCTGATAGCACGCTAGAAAACTACGTGCGATGATCAGTCTATTTGTATGCGCGGACTGCGGCGAAGGTTCTGTCGGTACAGTTACAAATTCATTATTTAAACATTAAGGAAGCGATTTACGCGACTTGTCGCTGGTTCGAAGATGTAATCCGATTCGCAATCAGATATCGGGGATAGGTACGCGTGTAAGAAACATCCGTGGCATCCGTCGGTATGCGGCAAGAATCCTGACCCGATGGGATACAATCGTGATCTAGAATGCGGAAGCGGCGAATTACATGCTGGCAACCAATTAATTAACGGGTACGTACGTCAATCGAAATTCCCCGCTTAATCGATGCCGGCTGGAAGCTCTAATCCACGCCTGCACCTCCGAGTGCTCGACCTACCACTCCGCTATCGGACGATTGCGACGAATAAAAGTCCCTAGGACCGATCTAACTATGCTCAGGATCAGTCAATACGGTTAAACAATGGAAAAATCATTGTTCGCCGAAGAATCGCCAAAGAAGAAGTCTAACAATCGCAATCTGAGATACCCACTTACTCGATGCCGAAGTTATCCCTTTATTAGGCCTAATAGAAATAGTGAATAATTTACAAGGGTTTATAGCTAACAGTGCTTGCCATCGCGGAGATGAGCTCATGGTAATTCCCCGCCTACGAAAACGAACGTAACGCATTAGAAACAAAGCTCCTCTTCTCAAAGGCAACTACTGTTTCACAGTATTACTTCCTTCTTATGGAAATCTGATATACAAGGTCTAAAAATAATTTTTAATTTACTCAAACAATGTTCCGTAGGAATTTAGACAACGTTACACTTACTTAATGTAAGCCAAATGGAATGGTATTGTACTTGCTGTATAAACCGCTTGGTTTAAAGCAATAATAACAGATAAATAAATAGTTAATAATTTACACTGTACGAGGAATTGAGGATACAGCCGGCACCTCGCTCCCGAACCGTTCCATCCGCATCATAACAAGCATGATCAGTGGTTGTCCAGCATTCGCCCTAGCAAGATTCCGCGCCAATGATGGAAATACACTAAAATCCCAACTCCGGAAGGCAGAACCCGGTTGCTCCGATGATCGCAGGGCGGTCCTGCAGCCGCGCCTTTAAATTTCCCAGCGAGTACAGACATTTTCGTCGGCAGCGAGCGTGAAAATGTATTCGGCGTGGCCGTCGACGTCGCCTAAGCTTCGCCGATAGGATCGATAGATGCTAGAAACGCAGCCAGCCAGAGAGCCAGCCAGCCTCTGCATCTCTCTCCGGGTCGCCTGGAAACTGGCTGGTGCGATTCTGTGCCAGAGCGGCGGGCACATGCATACCGGGCGCGTACAAGCGCGAGGAAACAGCCGGCTGCTGGGCTTGGTGCGCCTCTAGAAGCCGCTCGAATACCGAGGCCGAGAGAGAGACGGAATAAGAGAGAATAAGAGAGAGAGAGAGAGAGAGTCAGTGGAAAATCCGAAGCTCCGAGCTTTCCCCCGGCTGCGCCAGCGATTTCCTCGGACCGTACCGCCGCGATAACGAACGGACCCGGTGCTTTATCCTCTCGTTCAACGGGAAACGAGCTTGTCCCGTGCTTTAGGACCCCGGGTCCCGACGACACACTCCTTCATGCTGTTGGTCGGAGCGTTGTGTAAAATCGAATTCGTAACATTAGAAGTGTGAGCAGCTATGAGGGTTGCGTTTGGATAACGATGTCTAACTTTGTTACGGTATATCGGCACAGGCTTACGTTTTCCTTTGAATGGAAGTCCCGTGTTCATTGCGAATGGACTTTATTACACTGGGTCCAGTGGTCACGATACCAGAATAAACATTTTATTCCAGTGCTTCGTGAGTCCAGTCTACTCGGACGATTATTTTAATCCGGTAAATCCAATCGACTACCTGAACAACGAACTTATTCTACAATAGCGGGTACTATCGTCGTTACGAGTGAATAAAGCGATTTTATTGTAGTGGGTCCCTAGTTGAGTCTGATTGAACGACCATTTTGATCTAGTAAATCCAATAGGCTAACTGCCTAAACAACAATTTTCTAAGATGATCGGTCGAGGTCATACAATAAATTGTACGAAGAAAGTATTGTATGAGTAACAACCGTTATATAAATTTTTTTAATGATCAACAACGAAAAATTTTTATTATATGTATAATATAATAAACAGTACTTGCTGGAAGAAAAAGTATTAGATCCAAACTAGGATCGAAATGTCGATTATTTGATAATCAACAAAATCGCTTATTAACAATCAGTATTGAACGATCGAACCGTAGCGCCGATAACGTTCAACATTTATTATTCTAGAATAGCGGGCCTTATATTTAGCACAAGTGGACCTAGACTTTATTGTTGTGGGTCCTAAGTTCAATTTACTTGAACAACGATTTCAATCTAGCAAATGTGACAGACTCACTCGGATAACAATTATAAGACTAAACGGTCCGATTCAGAAAAGATTCTAGGTATAATAATGGGCCTTACGGTCATTGTGTGTGAACAACTATGTCATGAAAAATCTGCTAGCAACCGTAGGCCGTTTATTACCATGAGTTTCGTCAGCGAGCCGTTTTGCCTCCGGCCCCGATTAAACGATTACATTACCAAACGCTGGCAAGAATGGCGGTTCCCAATGGTTCCTTTTGATTCGCTCGCTTCGTTACCGAACGACCCGGTCGAGGCTCCCTGCTGCACCCTCTGCTCCCATCTCCGTTGGAACGTGGACGCCAGAGGATCCGGATCGCGTGGATCGATTACGCTAAGACGATAAGTCGATTAGAGAGCACACTTCGAACGGTAATACCAGCTGGATTACATCACCCGTGAACAACAAGAAAAGAACGGTCGACAGACAGTTTGTACAGTCGTCGCAACGCCCGCCGACGACGACTTCTCCTCAACAAGAAGAAAACAGTTCCTCCCTGGTTCTGGAACGGTTCCGATCGATCCACGAGACACGATTTTCTCACTTAGGATGTCTCTGTGTCGGTTGACGCGACCAACGAGGAGCTATACTGTTTCCTTGTAAGCTAACCGAGACCAATTTGTTCGTGATCGATGCGAAGCTGTCCTTTCGCTTGATAGTCATGAAGCGGCGCTATTCGAATCTGTAGATGAACTTCTGGATTTTAGGGAATGTTCATAATCTTCGGCGTGTGGTAAATGTATGACATCGACCGTAATGGAGAATACTCGATTGTGACGGTGTCGATCTTTCTAGATGGATCTTCTCGTTTAGGATTTTGGACATTTTCGATCTAGAGTGCATAGATGACTTGTATGTTTGATAGAAGTGAAGAATTCTCGATAGACAGTTTTAGGCTTCATGGATCATTCAGGATTTTTGACATTTTTGATTTCGAGTTAACTTTTATGTTTGATAGAAATGAAGAATTCTTGATAGACTTAGGCTCCATGGATCATTCAGAATTTTTGCTAGGATTTTTGACATTCTTGATTTCGAGTTAACTTTTATGTTTGATAGAAATGAAGAATTCTCGATAGACAGTTTTAGGCTTCATGGATCATTCAGGATTTTTGCTAGGATTTTTGACATTTTTTATTTCGAGTTAACTTTCATGTTTCATAGAAATGAAGAATTCTTGATAGACTTAGGCTCCATGGATTATTCAGAAATTTTGCTAGGATTTTTGACATTTTTGATTTCGAGTTAACTTTCATGTTTCATAGAAATGAAGGATACTCGACAGAGTCTTTTTGAGTCTTTCAGAGATTTTTGGGCCACTTTTTTAAAAGAAAGTCAAAGAACACGAATGGAGATTCAGCTGTTACATTCTAATGTTGAATTTCTATCTTTTACCGCGAAGCCAATTCTATGTTCACGAGGGTAGCGTAAAGGCAGCTCCGGAGTCCGGTCGGAGCGTTCTTTTATTGCGTTTTTTAACGCGAGAAACGCGAGCGCCGTAAACGCAGTCTACGTAGAAATTCGCAGTCTACGTGTCAGCCCGTTGCTGCCTGCAGTCGGCGAGTAGCTTTCTCTCTCTCTCTCTCTCGCTCATTCTCTCTTCCTCTGTCTCTCGGCAAGTCGCGGACGTTCCACGGATTGCATTGCAAATGCGTGACGAAGCTCGGGGAGCAGCTACGCAACGCGATGCAACGCAGTTGCAACGCGCGCAGTGTAACGCAGCCGGTGCAACGGTGACACGAGCCGCAAGACCTGCCGCTACACCCGAGATCAAAAGGTGCGTGCAACGGCACACGCCTCTCACTATTGCGAAAGTTGCTCTCGCCGCACTCGGCCAATCGACCAACGAAACGCTCTGTCGAAGCAGATGATTTGCCGCTCGCCGAGACAATCATTTTTTTCAAGTCGACTCTATTCTAATCAGCGAGAACCAATCGTACCCCGCCAAACATTTATTCACCACTCAATTCCTACCCGAATCATCGGTCCTTGAATTTTAGTTGTGGTTACATTTTATCAAACAAGAAACATCAAAATAATTTTCTTCTTATTAATTTACCTTTAACAATTCCATTTCTACCTCAAACATTGGTCCTTGATTTGTAGTTGCGGTTAATTAGAAACAATCAACTTGTTAAACGAGTAACAATCATTTCTTTCTATCACCATTCTTAGGGACCAATCATTGCCTGCCAAAAATTGATCCATAATTGACAATTCAATTAATTGTGTCACCATTGGTCCTTGATTTTTCGTCGTGGCTAGATGTTGTCCATTCTGGGTCCTTTAGGTCAAGATTGATACAAAGTCATTCAGAAACCAATATTAACGATAATTTATCGTGTAATGGGAATCATGTGCCTTTTGTGTAACTGAAATGATATTGAAGAACGAAAGAAATAAATCTTTTTATATTCGTTATAGAATATGTCGGATCGATGGTTCTTTTCGAACCATTCACAAAAATTATGCTCTAATCAATTTGTAACAGGGTGACCTTCACGTAACCTCGAGCCCTAACGCTTTTAAATATGTTCCACAATTTAATTCTTAATTTTTATACTCGATAGTCAGAAACATTTCTAGCACCACGACGGATGCGAAGATAATTAAACGTCCTACTTAAAATGAAACATCCTGAACGTCGTCTTCAATGCTACTACACACACAAAGAATGTGGATGTACTCGTGAAACAACGAGATTATCTTTCTATAAATTAAATTGTACTAGGAATTAGTAATTAGAATACGCGATTACCAATTTTCGTTTCCCCGCCGGCTTTTCGATCGAGTAAGCACGGCGCGGCGGCGCCATTGTGCGGCTAGTAATGACAGCGCGCGAAATAATTAAAGTTTCGAGTAATTGTCAGTCAAAGCGCATTCTTTCCTAGCTACTCCATTGTCCGTTTACGACACTTTCACCCTCCCGGCGCGGTAGCAATCGCAATCGCAGTCTCTTCCGCCTTGGTCCCGTAACGGTTTGCCCCGCGGACGAACTGAAACTTTCCAGGGTAACGTAAAAACCGCTAGGGAAACGAGACGTTGCTAACCAACAGGACATGTGTATAACTTGCATAAAATTGCACCGATGCACCAGCCGAGTAACGCGCTACTCGCGGAAACAGGTTTCGATCGCGAGATCTAATCTGGGAACCGATACGATTACGTGTCCCGCTAATCCATCGGTACCTATAGATGCTCAGATATTTTCCTGATTCTGATTACTCGGGCGATGACGTTATTCTGGGTTCAACGAAATGTCTATATTCTTTGGGAACACTTTGACAATTCACATTACGAAGAACACAATTGAAGTAGGAACACTGAATTCTTATTTCGCATATGTATGGAGCACGTTTTTAAATATTCATCTAATTGTCCAAATTGGTAACATTCAATGCAACTTCGTTTTCTTCTGGAATCATTGGAATTGGTGCTGGGGTAAATTAATTTTATTTAAAAAAGATGTTAGTCGATTTCCATCATATTTATACAGGGTGTCCCACGTAACAGTGTTCGCGATTTTTTATGTACTTGCAATAATCTGACAAAAATATTTTCAACAAAAGTTGATCAATTTTCGATTGGTTATATATTGCAATAAACAAAGTTCGAAAAACAATTTTTTTGTAGTATTGCCAAGGTCACCTTCATGTTTTTAAATGGCACTGTATTTATAAATTATATTAGTCGATTTCTATCATATTTATATATCTGGAGAAAATTTATGATTATGACGGAGAGATTTGTTAGGTGAACTATCAGTGGTTGGTTTCTTAACGTTTGTTATTGTTCCATTTTATTCTTGATTGATTTATTTTAAAATTAATTATGTACATACATGCAGAGAAGTTATGATTATAATGAATAAATTGATAGACAATGAGTTTGTTAACATTCATTACAGAATCATTTCACTCTGGATTCATTAGAACCGACACTGAAGTATAATTTTCTGTGACAATGATTTCAACCAGTGATGAAGGCAAATATAATTTTCGAGTTCCAAAATCTTTGAATAAGAAATTGTCGACGACACTTTCCCAGATGATTCGTTATCGACGCCGGCCGGCTATCGCAGAAATGAAGGAACGGCTCTCCATCGACGTCTGCTCGAGCATGACTCGTCGATCTTTCACTTCCGGTCGCGGCGAAAGAAAGCGAGACAACGGAGACTGTCGACGACTGCTATTGCAAAATGATCCTGAAACAAGCGGGGTCGTTTCGATCCTAGAAACTGGTTACGAAAAGTCTCCACTTCCGTCAACTATTATCAGGAACCGACATGTTCCAACCATCCTCTTCATCAGTTTCATAGTTATTCTCTCTTCAAAAATTGGCGCTGTCTCCGAGTGTGGCTTTCAAGTGGTTGGAAAGTGAAACGGGCTGTTGGTTCCCGTCAAAACGAAGAAATTTCGATTGTAAAACGGTGACCGCCTTTCATCTTGCCACCTCCATCTTGCTACCAGGTGCCATCTTCTTTCTCGTAGACCACACGCGGCTCTGAACTCTAAGCAGATTCCTGGAACGCGTACGTGGATACTTTCCATTCCTTAAATCATTCGAGTTTGCCCGGGCGAAGAGATTATGAGAAAGTAGTTTGTCGAATGCTCGATTTATTATACCGCTGGATTCTAGTGCTTACTAATATTCGAATACAGATTTCATTCTGCCCAAAACTTGTCCAACTTGTTTAGACAAAAAACCAACTCCTAAAATGACCATGTCCTTTTATTGCCTTTTTTATTTGTAGTTTTTAGTATTCTTCGAATTGCGTAACAATTCTTTCCTAGCTACATTTAACGGTAGAAGGACAAGCAAAAATGGAAAAATTAAAATTATTTACACCGATTACAACGAACAGGAGTTGAACAGAAGTTCCCATCTTCCTTTAATAATTTTAATCTCTCTGCTTAAATTGTACGTACTCATTTCTTCTTAACAATTCTTTCCTAGCTACATTTAACGTTAGAAGGACAAGTAAAAATTAAAATTATTTACACCGATTACAACGAACAGGAGCTAAACAGAAGTTCTCATCTTCCTTTAATAATTTTAATCGCTCTCCTTAAATTGTGCGTACTCATTTCTTCTTAACAATTCTTCCTTAGCTACATTTAACGTTAGAAGGACAAGCAGAAATGAAAAAATTAAAATTATTTACATCGATTACAATAAACAGGAGCTGAACAGAAGTTCCCATCTTCCTTTAATAATTTTAATCGCTCTCCTTAAATTGTACGTACTCATTTCTTCTTAACAATTCTTCCTTAGCTACATTTAACGTTAGAAGGACAAGCAGAAATAAAAAAATTAAAATTATTTACACCGATTACAACGAACAGGAGTTGAACAGAAGTTCCCATCATCCTTTAATAATTTTAATCTCTCCATAAATTGTACGTACTTATTTCTGTCATAAATGCATAAAATCGAACTAGATGTTGATGAATACACTCTGGATCTTTATGTCAAGTGAGAAGAAAAATGTTCTATAACAATTGCAAGAGAGAAGAGTACAAAGTAGATGTTCCTTTTGCCTCTAACATTTTTGTCACAAGTGCGTAAAATGGCTGACCAGCGTGAACACCGCGTGAAAATGAGGATTTGCAGAAGGAGAGAGCGTTAGGATAGTAGGAAGTCACGCAACAATTAGCGCGAAACAATGGCGATTTAAGAATCGTTGGTGAGTTATTGCCGGTTCGAGCCGCTTGCGCTTAGATTCGAGTGTATATATCGCAGGGCGTTCACGGCCGATCGGCCCGCACCCTTTTCCCTGGAATTCCAGACGGAATTCCTGCCACCGGAGAAAGTGAAATGCCATTTTGTGGCACGAGACAAAATAACGCCAACAGAGACGACGCCGAGGAAACAAAGAAAAAGAACGAACGACAATGGGCCACGGTTCGGCTCGCCGTCAGATACGCCCTCGAAAACACTAAAGATAAGCATCCGGGGCCGTTTGAAATCTTACGAGCCTTCTACCTGACACGAATTCTTATGCTGGACAGAATTTAATATTCAAATATTCGTTTATTTTATGAATGACAATTATTAAGTACCATCTTCATCAAATGGGGAAAGGACCTCGAGATTGGTACTATATTCACTATATTGTACTATATTCACCCTTTGCAAACGGTTTTTATGCACGGGAAAATTGTTTATTAATTCCCAATAATTTTACCGAGTTGAAAACAACGCAACAATATTCTAACATTTTTTAAGCGAATCTACCACTTCCCATTTCATAAATCCGCAGTTCACATACATCTTCCATTTTCTCCATACGAAATCGAGTGTATTCGCTCACACATCGTACTTGAACATGTAGCAATTTATTAAACACAAACACATTCTTTCAACCTATAGTGTAGTAATTCCTAGTGTCGCCTGAGAGGAGAAAGTCGAGTGCAGAGGGTTTAACCAACTGCGGACCTGTGGATCTTGCTAATAAATTCGCTTGCACGGCTAAAAAAATCGTTCAGCAACTTTCGAAGCGTCGTTTAAAAAAAAGTCCATGATGGATTTCGCCATGAATTTCCCTTTTAGAACCGTCTAAATATTGGAAGAACCATCGTGTAAAATTTTTCCTCGTCGAGTAGAACCTGTTTGCAATTTTCTTCGTTATAAACAACATCGAGGCGAGTTTCTTTTGCAAACATCCACTGATGGAGAAGTGCAGATACGCTGCCGGAAGCAGGGATTATTTTCCTTGCATTTCGCGGGCAGATTGCAATCGCTCGACGGATTTCGCAGCGAATTCATTTTCACCCGGCGTTGGGAACAGGTTGGCTGATCGATCGCGGCGTTCTTGATCAAATTTTTATCTGGAGCACTTCGGGATTTTCGCGGGGGTTAGTAACGCGCACTATACCGACACTATGCGCCGACTGTACCTGTGATACGTGGAGGCGTAGAACGGACGGAAGAGGAACGGGAGCCGGCGTTAACGGGAGGCTTGCTGCGCCGACCGCCAATCGATGGGTTACGGGATTCGGGAAATCCATTTCAGGAATGGCGGATGGTGTCTGCCGATATTTTCATATCCTCCGCGTGGACGTGTCAACCATTGGCGTCGGCACAGAGGGGATCGTGCATCAAACAGCCGGCGACACGCACCGGGAACCGCCTATATTTCGTTTTCTGCCGGCTTCGATACGATAACTCTCGTTCCGCTCGCTTCCACGCGTTCGTTAGGGAAACACAGAGGAGATATTCGAGCGACTGCCGTTCGAGAGCCACAGGGATCGATATCCCTCGCTCGCATCCTGATCAATCCGAGGACCTTCTGCGCCGCACGCTCCGTCGTTTCTGTAAAATAACTCGGATCAATCCAAAAATATTCGCGCGATCTCGCGGTCTTCTGTTTTCTGTCGAAACGAAAGTTCTATTACTTTCTCGCCATTTTCGAGGTAACTCATTGAACGAACCCATGAATCTTAATTTTATCTTTGAATTTTAAGTTAAAAACGATGCGAACTTTCGTTCCTACCCAACAGTTTAACGCATTATCCACCGACGATTGTTTCACCAGTTTTGAAAGTCCCATCCTGTCGGTTGGAATACTATCACTAACATTAAAAGGTGAATTCTTCTCGATCGAAAATTTTGATAATTAAAGTTTTAAATGTTATCGGCGCCAGGTTTGATAATTTTTAGAATAAAAACACATATCAAATTTATCAAAAATTTATAAATAAATATATCAAACATTTTTGATACATCACTTAAAATATTTTTCAGACGCAATAATGATTCTTTGAAAAAGATCCACATCGGGATCGAAACGTTAGAAACATGTATTAATTGCACATTTGTTGTTTTTGTTCTAAAAATGATCGAACCTGGCGCCGATAACATTTAAAACTTTAATTACTAACATGTTCTTGTGAGACAAATATATACAAAATGTTATTTAAACCATTGCCTGATCTCCGACTGACAGCGTCCAATGAAGAAGGTACTAGTATATTAAAAACTTTTTTGTCTCCAATGATATTGTTACGAAACTTGGAGCATTATATTCGTGACATTTTTCTGATTAAATCGAGCCCAAACACGACACGATTTGAATTCTTTTCTCTCAGCAACCAAGCCGATCGAATACGCAAATTCGAAGAGTCCTTAAAAAATTTATCAGATTTCCCAATTTAATGGAATCGTGTAGCAAGTGAAATTTCTCTTTCGCAAGGAGTGGCGATCGACAGGAAGCACCGATCTTCCGTCGACGCAGCTCTTACCTGGAAAATCGGAAGTTCCGATTCCAGGCGACATCGGTGATGTCCATGTGCACCGTGGGGCTGCGCCGCGCAATGGCAGGCTTGAATGAATCGATCCTTTCGCGACCTGAAATATTCACACTCGTATCAATGCACGTAGAATGCGTGGTCTGCGGTAATTCGGCCTCAGCGACGTATTAGGCCGTGCACCGTATTGGGAGACCGATTTCGTTGATTAGTATAATCGGTTCGGATTCTGGAATTGAAATGATCATAGGGTTACGCTCTCGCGGACATGTGGAGCTGGCTAAGCCGAGGCTTATGCGTAAGGTAAATGTACCGGGCCGGAGAAATATGCTTCCATTGCCGAACCAGTTCTCCAATGGCGTTTATTAAATTACGTATGAACGCTCGAGGCCATCGCGTTTGTTATTGGCTACCCTCTTTTAGTGGTTGGTCGTTTAACGCTGCTCCTTTTGCCCTACTTGAAAATCAATTCGAATTACAGTCTGTTGGGCTGACACATAAATATGTCTGCTCGGTGTCTCGTTTTATTTGTTGACGAGGTATTGAATTATGTTTAATCGATCATGTGCTTCTTTTCTACAGATTTGACGCTTACAAACTGAATTAAAGTTCGAACTTCATCTTCGGAGTTTATGGTCACTTGAAGGTCATCTCATAGCGTATATTTGAGTATTTTTATGATTTATGATATTTGATTATTACGATATTTGAATATTTTTACGATTCACGCGATGCAACACAAGTACAGTGGGTCAAAAAAGTATGGGCACACTCAGAAAATTGTTCAAGTCAGTTATGAGTAAACTCGGGATTATACTATAAAATTAAAATGTAAAACTTTGAAGACATTTGAAGAATTTAAAAATACTGTTTCGTTGTTTTCAGCTCTGTAAAATGATTACGAAAAGAAATACAGCGAGTCACAAAATTATTCGCTCCCTCTTAAAAAGGCGATAACTTTCTAAATATTGTACTATACGATTTGAATTTTTGAGGGAAGCTACAGCAAATAGTTTGCAACAGGATTTGAAAACAAATTGATAGGAATTGTAGAAAAAATACTAAAAACGTATTTTTTAATTTTTTAGTATAAGGCCTCATTAAAAAATTGTAAAATGCAATTTTTAGTATTTTTTCTACAATTCCAATCAATTGCAATTTTTGACAACATTTTTTTCACATCCTGCAGCAAACTAATTGCTCTAGCTTCTAAAAAAAAGTTCTCATCGTACACTACGATATTTAAAATATTTAAAAAGTTCTCGCCTTTTTAAGAGTGCGCCAATACCTTTTTTGACCCACTCTATGTAGTCGTTCAAGAAGAAACCAGATTTCTAATATCGAAAATGTTTCGTTATTTGACCGTCGAAGCTACATAAGCGGTTCTGCCGAATAGGGAAAATGGTGTTGGCCAGTGCAACTTGGCGAGTTGCATTTTGCGTCTCGTGACTTTCGCTGAACGGGGGAGGGATATCGCGACGCGTCTGCAGGGCAAAGAGAATCGTACGATACGCGAGGCCTCGTTTGTTCAATAAACACGCAGCGAGAGGCCGGGGAACCGCTCTCGGCTATTGTGCTTGCCGATCGAGGTGTTAGAATAACGCTGGAACGATGTCGACGAGTTCAGACACGCTTGCGCAATGTCAACCGGACAAGAAAAGCTTGCATACAGGTTCGCCGAAGTCAATCCGCTCGGTCGCCAATCGGAGTTACGTCTGGCGAGCGATCGTTATGCAAATCATGCACTATCATACGTGTATATGTATACATATATTTAGCCGTGTCCACTTGCAGTGAATTCCGTTAAATCGCTTCTTAACACTGAACCTACCAGTGTCGGTCAAATGACCTGTTCCAGAATTTTTTACCACTAAAAATTTCTGTACCATTATTCACAATATTGTTTACATTATTAAATATGTTGGTATCTAATCGATAGACTGCGAATCTTTATGCAAATTAAAAAATGTTCGCATTGGTTGCAAGACGCAGAAAATGAAACGCTCTTGTCCTTAAATTTTTTTAATATGTCCACTGCTTTAAATTGTACGTACCCATTTTTGTCATAAATGTATGAAATCCGCAGTCTACTAATCGATTACTACACATTTAAGTATAGTCCGCACGGCGAGAGTTGGCACGAGAACTTGTAGGTACCACGTGGTGCTCCCAGTGCGTTAAGAGTGGGACTCGCCGTTCCCCCTGCACCCCACTGACGCCATTCTGTGCCAACTCTCGCCGTGCGGACAATATCGTATGAGGTATTATATCAATTTGCATCCATAAAATAAAAAACATCGTGCACAATGGAATTATTCTATTCTATTCTAATATATTTTAGGTTTAATGTTCAAGTTAAAATAGCTTCGACTGCAAAGGGTTGGAGTTATAAATACACTGGATTTTTTGAATTTATGATAACAAGATTACTAGACTAAAATATTGGAAATTCTTAACAAATTTGAAAACAATTCTATTGTTTTTAGCTAGGTGAAATGTGATTGAGAAAAGAAATAAATGTTTCTGCAGCTCCTGTACCTACACGGAAACATTTTATTAATTATGTAGTTTATTAATTATTATAGAATATAGTAAAAGCTTGTAGGAATTTCCGTATTTGTCAGCACGAGAACGTTCAACAAATTTCGAAAACGTGTTGGGTGTCTGTGTGGCCAGTTATTGACATAAGAATTAATGGGTGTTAGTGTAGTGTATGCATTCCACGAAGACACGCGTCGTTCGCGCGTTGCATAGCCCCGGTGCATCGCGGTGCACGCGTCATTCTCTTCATTGTTATAACCGCCATTAAGATTATTGGCGGCTTCCTTGGCCGATGAGCTCGGTCACCGAAGCTCGTTCGTTCCGTTGGATAAAAAACCTCGAATTGATCGCGGCCCCGTGATTAGGGTTTTAGACGGACGGATAATTACCGGATTATTAAATCGCCACCCACACGCAGCCCTGTTTTATTCAAGATTAATGGCTGGCGGCGTCCTACGCGAGACTGTGACCGAGACGGCACCACGAGAATCAGTTTCATGAGTTTTCAAGCAATTTTAAGGACGTCAATTTTTGAACATTTTTTAATCACTTTTCTCAAATATTCTTCAATTTATTGAAAAAATAAGGGTTCGAGGTAAAGTCTAACTAACCCAGCAATTTTTCACTTTCGCTAAAATTATCTAATTAATATTCTTAAATCTGTCCACTGCTTTAAATTTTTCTCATAAATGCACTTTTTTTCTCATAAACGCATAACAGCTATTGATCAGTATGTTTGTCCAAGAAAGGATCATTTAGACGAACGCACGGTTTGCATACGACGGTTACGTGTACCCGGTAGCAGCCAGCCGAACTAAAAATTAATTTACATAGACAGTAAATAACATTCACATGTTAGATTCAGGTACAGATGCAGTTTTATTTCGCGGCATAATCTTCACCGGGACGGTCGCGTTAATTTTCCGATTGTCCTGTTTCACGGTTTTTGCGGTCGATGAGCACACAACCGGCCATATGCCCGGGACACGCTGAATTTTTATGACAGTTCAGACGCTCGTTCCTCTCTTCCGAATCTTTCAACGTGTCTCTGTACCATTTTGCAGCTGAATTCAATGCGCCCATGCAAATTCCACCACCAGAAAGGCCGCTGACAATGAGTCCGACTTTTCTACAATTTATTCGACATTTTCAATCGTCGACCGACAGGATCTCGCCAAATAATTTTGTCATTCGATCATTCAATATTCCTAAATATTCTTGCTTTTGAAATTTGCAAATGTAATTCCAATCAAGATCGATATAATTTGGGAATATCAGTTTTTTTTATCACGAACCTGCTGCAGCCGGTCAAATGACCGGTCTTAGATTTTGAATTTTGTAATTCAATTGAAATTGATTCGACAGATTTCATTATCGAAACACATATTGCAATAAAAATTGCACGAATTCCAAATAAATAGAGTCAGTTGTCAGTTCTATCTTCCAAAACATTTTAATCGTTTTCAGTGTTCGGTAGTTTCAGCGTTAATATATAAAATTATGTAATTATTAATATACTATATAACAAAATATACAATTTATAAAATTATGCAAAATTATGCATAAAACATTGCCTGTATCGATTGCGAGAGGATAAATATAGGGATCTTTCTTTACTAATAATTTCAAGCAAAGTAAAAATTGTCTGTATCGATCGCGAGAGGCTAAATATAGGGAGCTTTCTATTTTAATAAATTATTTGTTAGATACGCGCAATTTTAAGGTACAAATTTATTCATGGAATAAATAAGCTATATGTCTCAGAAGGTGTTTATAAATAAAATATTTTATTAACGTCGGAACAATGCTACAAGTGGAAACACGCAACAGAAAACGGTGTTCGAATACGTAGCACGAGTGCAGAGCCCGGTTGTAATGTCGCCGGTTTATTGCACGCGCCGCGCATCAAAGCTTCGCGTGCATGTATGCAACGCCCACGCGTGGTTAGGTGACGACAACCTTTCCGATATATATCGAGGCAAAAGACGTATCTTCATATTAGCCGCCCACGCGAGAAGTCGTTTCCATTGTTCGGCAGAGGATCGCATTAATTCGCGAACGCGTACAATAATTGATCTGCCCACGATCAGTCGCCACGGTCCTCTCGGCTAATTAGTGTACGTAATCCGTGTTTTCCGTGTAATCACTGCATTTTTTGCGTGGTCTTTTATTCTCGGGGACACTGTGTCCGATCAGGTGGTTTTACTAGACACAACAGATTTTTATTTCCTTATGTGGATCGTAGATTGTTGCTAACAAACTTTTAATAATTTCAGCGCACGGGTTCGATCAATTGGTATTTAAACACAATTTGCAAATTATCACAATATCCTTTTTCAAGAAAATTAGAAATTAAGAAAATTAAAAAGATTGCGTTTGCTTAGTGTAAGTCTCTTTACACTAAGCAAACGCAATTTTTCTAATTTTCTTGAAAAAAGATATTGTGATAATTTGCAAATAGTTTTTAAGTACCAATTGATCCAACTAGTACGCTGAAATCTTCAAAAGTTGGTTAACAACAGATTTCATTCATCTCTGACGAATCAAAATAGATAAACTACAAAATCGTAAAGATATTAGAAAAATTAATTATTTAAGATTTTTTAAATAAAGTTACTCGTTTCTCTTTTCCGTAAACATCCACGTCCACAGTTTATTTATGACTTCTCGTTACGACTAGACTTTGGACCTGTATGCAAACATTTCCTAGATCAATTATGAGAAACAGGAGTTGAATGAAAACGCATTTCATGTTTTAATAATTTTGATAAATCGAGGAGAGTGTAGTTTTTCACACACCTAACCATTTTTGTCATGAAGTAATAAAATGCACAGTCTAGTTGTGAGCATTCGCTAGACCCGAAGTTCGAGTATAGAGTACGGTATGTATGTATAGAGGTCCTTCTGTCGTATATAAGCGTCGCGACGAAGTATCAAAACGCGTTACGGAAGTTTGTCGAACGGAGGCCAGGTGACTACGACGGCCGTCCGAAAATAACGCAACTTTCCCTCTCGGAACAGGCTATGCATACAAAACGACGACGGTGGTAGCTCGTCGTCGGCCAATAATCGTTTTCCGGCAGAAGTGCCGCCGGTTTCGCGAGGATTCGCAACTCTTCCGCGTGTTCGCGCACGCGCCTCCTGTAATTCCCCCCCTGTAAACGCGCTCTTACTATGCTGCCTTCCCGGTGAACACTCTGTTGCGCGAATTGGCTACGCGCGGACCATCTTCCGTTCCCTGAACGACTTCGATCTCTGCACCTCACTGCAGATCCGCAACACGAAATAAAAATTTGCTGTTGCAAAAAAGAACAAGAGTCACGCGACCATCGATAATTTTAGTAGAACGAAAGTAACGCACAGCGTGTCTCAACAATGTTGCATGTCCTTGAACGGGGTCATTCCCAAGATCATTAGTAAAAACTTGTTCCTTTGCGAAAATGTTCTCCGCGGTTAAAGAATTATCAACGAAAATCGCGGACCAATCAGGGCGCTGCTAGAGATGAGTGGGACGTCCGATCGAAGTAGCCACGCCCCAATTGGCCCCCGTTTCCCTTAATGAATTTACGCAAAGGAAAACGATGCTTGGAATGAACTCAGGAACTCCTTCAACGGAAGTAAAATATTTTTTATTTAATTATCAAATTACAGCTACTGATTTTTATAACGATACAGAATTTAAAACCTGCTTTATTAAACCCGTATAAGTATTGCGTACGAAGTCCCAAGGAAATTGTTGTTATTCAACGTTCTCCGAGCGAATACACACACACAAACATGTATGGAAGCCTCTATTCGTGGCCGCACAGTAGTTTACGAGCGAAAGAAACGACGAGTGGATGCGTTTTATGCATTCGTTGCACGAGCCTCGTTTATTGTTACCACACCTAACGGAGGAGCCCGAAATTGACGACAATTGCGCACGGCTGAAAAGGCGCTTGCTCACTATGCTCACTCTCTCGATGAATCATCATCTCGCGCGCGAACTTCTTTTCTGACCTCTTTGTCTTTTCTGGGCCCCAATGACTCGGCCGTGTAACAGAATTAACCGCGATTTCTCCGGAAGGCATGCCGAAAATACCTCCCGTCATTTAGCCGCGTTTGCGAACCACTCCGTCGCGATTAGCCGGCGAATCATACTCGGCAAGGTGGCCACGAACACTGGGCTCGTTATGCGATCAACGCAATCATCGCTACACTCGTCGAAATAAAAACTGTCTGTATTAATTGCAAGATATAGATGTAATTAAAAGAAATTATTCGCTCACTCTTAAAAAGACGATACCTTTTTTAATATTGTACTATACGATTTTAATTAGTTTGCTGCATGATGTGAAAAAAATTTTTGTCAAAAATTGCAATTGATCGGAACTGTAGAAAAATACTGAAAGTTGCATTTTACAACTTTTTTATGTGGGCCTATAACGAAAATTTAAGAAATACGTTTTGTAGATCTGTGTCAGTTATTTGCACTGGTAAAGTTTCATCGAAATCGGTTGATGCGGGAAAAAACGACAGGCATTGAAAGATGTAAGAATCCTTAGACCGAAAATAGTGAAAACCTGCAATTTTTACCGTCTTTAAACGTCTGGAACTCGTTTCAACGTCGATCGATTTTTACGAAATTTTCAGAATATGTTTAGTTGACACAGATCTACAAAAAGTATTTTTTAATTTTACGAACATAGAGCCTCATAAAAAAGTTGTAAAATGCAACTTTTACTATTTTTTCTACAATTCCTATCAATTGCAATTTTCGACAAAATTTGTTTTCAAATCCTGTTGCAAACTATTTGCAATATAATCCTGAGTTCACTCATAACTAATTTGAACAATTTTCTATTTCGCTCGATCGCTGGATATCTTCACTGTTTCGTGTTCTACCATTCTGTTCATAAATATGCGAAATGCGTCTAGTTGAAATGGACAGAATTGGCAGTCTAGTGAAAGAAAAGCACACGATTCGCAGTCCCCTATCAGCAGACGAACGAAACAATTTTGTCAGCTGAACATTTAGCAAAAGCATTGAACGGTTCATTAAGGACCATTCCGCGTCCCTCAGACGATCGGTAATCTGTGTAATCGTTTTCTCGGGGACCTCAATTTCGCAGCAAGTCAGTGCCAGAGTACTGTTCAGCAAGAAATTGGCAGGGTCGGAGGTAACGCGGATCAGATGGAATCAAAACGTTTATAGTGGCAACTAGCAAACGATCTCCGGCCGATACAGTCCCGAAACCGATGCGAACGGGTCAGAGAGAGAGAGAGAGAGTAGTGTAGAACCGTTCCCTTTGACGAAAGCAAGGGCGTAGAATTGCATGGTGAAAGTAGCAAAGGGTCGGTGTGCTCTCGACGCTTCGTGTTATCGGTTACCATGGGCAGAGTCGAGCTTTGTTAGCTTCATGTTGCTGATGAGAGATCGTATCGTCGTGGCAAGCTATCGCGACTCTCGCTCTCTCTGTCGCTCTCTCTGTTTCTGTCCTCTCTTTCTGTTCGTCTTTCTCTGGCACATTCGCCCTGCAGCCATCTTTGCCCCAGGACACAAAGACGTTGCGGTGCATGGCTGACCCTCCTCGTGAAAGGCGAAAGCTCGATTTCCTTACTCGCGATAACCATCGTGTCATGCGAGAAAAAAAGGTGCTTCTATCCTCTATCAGAGTGGACTGCACAGCGGTCTGTCTACTAATAATCTGGCGGGACAAAAGCCCAAAATCGTCACCCATCCAAAACGAACGTATCACGCTACCTAATCGGAGCTGTCGGAATCATTTTTATATTCCTCCATCTTTTATTTCCTATTCATCCTTTTTGAAGTGAAACTTCTTTTGGCGCGGTAGGCGTAAAACCGAGTTAGCGATGTAACGGAAATGCGTAACGGAAGTGGTTAGCGCGCTGACTCTCGTTCGGTTCGTAGTCTAAGAGAAAGAGACAGAGGGGAGAGAAAGAGAGAGCACGAAAGCAAAAGCCTTATTGTCATTTTATGGTGCGTTTCAGTTTGTACCTAACCAATGCGTGTTATTTCATTCACATTTTTTTTTATTTAGGAAATTTCACATGAGATTTAGTAGAACATAATGAACATTATATTGTAATACAAAGTATGATTAAAAGCAAGAACATTAGGAAAAAGACAAATAAAAAGAATCATTGTTAACAAGAAAAAACCTTTATGCAAAACGTGTATCAACAGCATTCACTTTACGAAGCTATTAACAAACGTCACAACTGATAGAATGATCTAATGATTGTTTTAAACCTACCACTGCCGGTCAAATGACCTTTTTTATATTTTTCATTCTACAATTATTGAAATTATGAAGCTGCTTACATGGAATTTGATTTTTATTTAGGAAATCTCATATGAGATTTAGTAGAACATAATGTACATTATATTGTAATACAAAGTATAATTAAAAGCAAGAACATTAGGAAAAAGACAAATAAAAAGAAACAGTGTTAACAAGGAAAAACCTTTAGGCACGTAGATTACAAGTGTTTAGAAACGCGCCTCAATATTAGGTTCAGTTATTAAGCAAACTATATCCAACGGCAATTGAAATCCAGCTCTAGAAAGATTTCGGATGAATTTCATCCTCTGCTCATTATATAAATTGCACTGCCATAGAACATGGTTAAGTGTTTCCTGATCCTGATTACACTTACAATTGGGTTATCGATGGTGCCAATGCGAGCAAGTGAAGCTAACAAATGATAATGGTCGGCCCTGCATCGATTAATTGTAACAATGCATTGTCGAGTTAACTTTATATGCCTTTCATTCACATCTGATTAAATAATATAAATAAATATATATATATATATATATATATATATATATATATATATATATATATATATACAAATAATAATGCCAACAACAAATGCAGAACGTCAAAAAGAATTACGTGAAAGAAAACAGGCTGCGGGAAGAAATTGCAAATTGCAAAAGTTATGATTCTTTCATTGAAACAATTGGCTTGTGATAGCTAAAATATGATATCAATATTCTCGATTCAATTTTGTCTAAATATCTTGCGAACACTGAATCGAGAGTTCCTGATCTTGTTGTCGCTTCATTAGGATCATTTACCATTTCCAATCTTAATTTACTTCTAAATTTCACTAGACTGCAAGAAGTTGCACGTCTGCCGCGCGTGGTTTTCGGCGCGTATGATCTTTTCACTTTGAATTGCGCTCGTAGACAAATAAAATCCGCAGACTAACGCTAGGTTTACGTCACGTTAACGTCTCGTTGACGAGTGAAGATTGAGATTACAAAAAGGGCTAAAAAATTTGGATGGACACATTGTCATTTTCATAAAATGGTCACTTTTACCTAATGTTGATCGTTCCCTGGGAAACGTGAAAAAGTTGATCCTGATGGGGAGCATCGCTGTTTCGGCGGCCACCCCGGTTCGATTAGCGTTCCCTAAACAAGCTGTGACAGTCTTATGCTACATCAGACTGGAAGTTAATGCGGCAGGACTGTTAAATCGTTTCTGGCCGTATTCCATCGACAGGATTCGAGGGAACGTCCTCCATTCCGTGGAAAAGTCTGGTCGCGTTCGTTTCACCGGCACGCAGGCGGACTCCCATTATTCGAGACAAAAGCGTGTTCTCGTTTGCCGCGGGAATTTGACAGCAGCGGGGTACCGAAATTAAAAAATTACGTTCTCCGGGGCAACGGCGATAAATATTCTAACTGGGATTAAATGGAAAATCATGTTGGTCACCTTCCATTGTCCAATCTGGGATCCTTGTTCACTTTCGACGTTGTTCATCGTCGTTTCTCCCGGCCATCGAGCTTTTGTCCCACCTTGTTTCTCACTCTCTCGGTCTTTCGCGTCTTTCCCGGTCTCGTACACGTCTTTGTCTCTGATCCTCGAGGTCCTTTAATAACGGCACCGGTGATTTATCGACAACGGGCTGAAGAGAGCTCCGCCGCAGGTTCAGATTCGCAGATAGGTGGACACGCTCTCGGAACAGGTATAAATACATCGACCTCCTATCGATTCTGGCCGAGGCACACGGTGACGGATCGCCAATCTAGCTGGTCCAAAATCGTTTTAATAGTTCTCGATCGTTTAATAGAAAATGCTCGATTCCGTTGATTCCACTAATGAAAATGTTCTATTTGTTACAGGTAAGTGGGAGATACGGATTCTTTTTGTTTGCGCGGACTGCCGTGATCTGGTAAGTTTCAATCGGCCCATTCGCGAACTGCGGATTGCCGAATTAGCTCAACTGCTGCACCGTGGCCGCTCTCGTCCTCTTTGCTCAACCCTGAGCCGAATATAGGGAACATAAAATTTATGTTAAACGACCGCTATCACCGACCAAATTAACGCTTTAGATGAAGACACGGGACGGCTCCGTTCTCCTAATCGTCTGCGAAAGAGATTAGCGGGATTGAAGAGGGGATACCGGAGACCAGATAAGAATCCTATGAACGGTACATTCGAAATCGACCATTTCTGAAAGGATGGTATCTGTTAGGTCGTTTCGCGAGTTACGGTGTTTCTTATTGCGCTTCGCGTATGCAAAACGTGTATCAACAGCATTCACTTTACGAAGCTATTATCAAACGTCACAACTGATAGAATGATCCAATGATTGTTTTAAACTTACCACTGCCGGTCAAATGACCTTTTTTATATTTTTCATTTTACAATTATTGAAATTATGAAGCTGCTTACATGGAAATTGATCCGATAAATTGATTTGTCTAAGCATATGTTGCAATCAAAATTGCATAAAATATAAATAGATTGAGCCTTGTCATTTCTATAAGCTAAAACATTTTCTGCTCGGTATGTAGTTTTAGTGTTAACATTTCCATAGCCTCGTCACTCAGGCGTGAAACTTAGAGCATTTTCACGGTATTCCAGTATCCGAAAGCACAATAGAAATGAATCACGGTGCAGAAGAATTCGTCACCGCAACGAAGTCAAGCGTGCAATTTTCAGAGAACATTTTCACGGTTGCCACTCAAAATTGCAACGTAAAGTCGCAAGATGTCAGTGCAACACCCTCTTCCGGTTCTCGTTGACATTGTCCAAGGTGTCCCACAACTGCGCTCCACTCTAATTAAATATTGCGCAACGCGTTGATGAGATCCACAAGAGATGCGAGATATTATCGCGCGATTCTGGATGGTACCTTGAACATTTAAGTACAGTTTACGGGTCTTGTTAATTTGCGGTTGCCGATTGTTCCGCGGCCGACATTGTCTCCTTGAGCGGGCGGCCTTCGCGAGATTGTAACGCGTCCAACACCGTGGATTATGGTTTAATTGTAGGTACTCGGAAGACAATCTACATTAATGAACCGAAATGAGGCTGGCCTGGTCGTTCCGGATTTATTGGGTTGCTGCATAATTTCTGCTCGTGTTCCGGCCGCAATTTTCATCCGGAAAATCGATTTCTTCTGCCACAGGCACACGAGTAGTTTTATCATTTCTACATTTTTCAACTTGGTCAAGAGATTCTTTCGTCTCTGGCCGAAAACTGTCTCCACGAGAAACAGATACACGTGTCCTACATGGAAATGGCCCTTTCCATTCCCCAAATTTCGCGTTACTCTTAAACATACAGGGTATACCGAATTTAAATGGCAAAACTTCATGGAAAAACTAAGACAAAAAGTCTTTTAGAGATTTGCTCGTGTTTGCTTCGTTTCAAAGAATCGCAAAAAAGTAACAAAACAAGTTTTCATTTTTGTACTTATTTATTTACATTTTATTTACGTTTATTTAATGTTGATATTGTTGAAAACGTTGCCCTCTTGCAGCAATGCAAGCATTACACCTAGCATTGACTTGATAAATTGCAGCTAAACATTGCTCTGGTGATATTTGGTGCACTGCATCTATGATTCTGCTATTCACTGAATTAAGGAATTAATTAATTAAGGAATCATAGAAGAAAGCAAGATTGTAAACAAACGAAAGAATGTAAAGGATAACATCAAGTGTTTACATATCTCGCGTTCGTAATTCACACACAATGTCAAAATAATCACAAACACAAGTATATACATCTCAACAAAATTTTTGCGATTTTCTCCAAAACGAAGCAAAAATGAGCAAACCTCTAAACGACTTTTTGTCTTAATTACATACCACTTTTTGAAACTGTCAAACAGATACAAGCCTATACTTTTTCTACCCATATCAAAAATTTTCTACTTGAAAATTTCTACTAAAGTAGACACCATTTTTTAAAATTGTTATCTAGGTACAACCCTTACACGCTCACATCAACATGCAAACTTTTCTACTTGAAAATTCCTTCTACTTAGACACCATTTTTCCAAACTGTTAACCAATTACAATTCTGTAACACGCATATAAATATCAACAATTTTCTACTTATCAAGAAAAAATATCAACAAAGTTCCTACTCATTACACCGCTACTTGGTCCGGAACGCATAAATCGCGACTCGCCCGTGCACCTGCGCACAAAGCAGTATAACGCTGGCGACTGTAAACAGTAAAGTCACGGTGCAGCTCGTGCATCGTTCGTGGGTGGCATGGACCGTTCGAGCGTGCATGTGCATTGTAAATGCATATTCACGTAGACTCTGATATAGGCTGCATAAAAGCGCGCCTAGGTTCTCGCGACACTGAGGAAACAGGTTACAGGCTGCGTGGGGTGGTCCACGTGCAACGTATACAGGGTGAGTTCAGGAATCGCCTTTTTCAACGAAATACAACATTTCTGGGACATCCTGTAAATTAATAAACTCTTTCAAGAAGAGCTTCCGGAATTTGTCTCGGTAAATGAAACACGCTTTATAAAGAGTTAACGAAACTTTTTGCAATTAACGCGTTAAACGCGGAGCCAATTTTGTTTCCTTCTCCATATTCACCTTTTAAGTTTCAATATAAAATCACGCCTGTGTATAAACAAAAAGATTTACTCACCTTATTCCTATTTAATTAGTTTCAATCGGGTCTATTAAGACATTGTAGGCATATTTTCTAACGTTATACATTATTTTGTTAATTCAAGCGTGTTTTATGTACAAAACAACTTCCAGAAACTCTGGTTGAAGGACCCTGTACATGGGTTACATGCACATGCGGGAAGATGTACGTTTTCACGCGGATTCCGCTATGGCGAACCTCGCCGCGGTAGTCGTTGATGGTGGCAAAGTAATAAGAAGCGGCTTAGCCGACAGATTGCCTGCTCATCCCTCCGCACGGCGTAATAGAGGCTTCTTTTCCAAACCCGACACGGCTTCCTTCGATCCTTACCCTCTCCTTCACGGAGGAATCCCTTTTCCCGCGTTCCCGAACGCTTCGCATGCGCTGGACAACAAGAGGAACACTCCTTCGCGCATTACTCACCGATCCGTGCTTCCGAATCTCTAACAATCTCTTAGGCCGGTGTGTACGAACCTTTCTAGAAGTGAAAATATACAGGGTGGTCCTGAAGGTTGCCGGTACGTACGCGTTTTATATGATTTTCAAAACGCTTTGGAATTTTTATAGTTGGTCAAAGACTTCTTTTGTTAGTAGAAACATTCAAGAAGAAAATTTTGAATATCGATATAAAGGTTCAAGAGAATTGTATCTGGTTGACAATTTGAAAGGGTGGTGTCTAATTAGTAGGAATTTTCAAGTAGAAAATTTTTGATATTGGTAGAAAAGTTATAGGCTTGTACCTGGTTGACATTTTGAAAGAGTGGAGACCAATTAGTAGAAAATTTTGAATAATTATATAAAGGTTAAAGAGAATTGTATCTAGTTGACAATTTGAAAGGGTGGTGTCTAATTAGTAGGAACTTTCAAGTAGAAAATCTTGGATATTAGTAGAAAGGTTATAGGCTTGTACCTGGTTGACAATTTGAAAGAGTGGAAACCAATTAGTAGAAAATTTTGAATAATGATATAAAGGTTACAGAAAATTGTATCTGGTTGACAATTTGAAAGGGTGGTGTCTAATTAGTAGGAATTTTCAAGTAGAAAATTTTGAATAATGATATGTAGATTACAGAAAAATTTATTTGGTTTACAATTTGAAAAGGTGGTGTCTAATTAGTAGGAACTTTCAAGTAGAAAATTTTGGATATTAGTAGAAAGGTTATAGGCTTGTACCTGGTTGACAATTTGAAAGAGTGGAAACCAATTAGTAGAAAATTTTGAATAATGATATAAAGGTTACAGAAAATTGTATCTGGTTGACAATTTGAAAAGGTGGTGTCTAATTAGTAGGAACTTTCAAGTAGAAAATTTTGGATATTAGTAGAAAGGTTATAGGCTTGTACCTGGTTGACAATTTGAAAGAGCGGAAACCAATTAGTAGAAAATTTTGAATAATGATATAAAGGTTACAGAAAATTGTATCTGGTTGACAATTTGAAAAAGTGGTGTCTAATTAGTAGGAACTTTCAAGTAGAAAATTTTGAATATTAATATAAAGGTTAAAGAGAATTGTATCTGGTTGACAATTTGAAAGAGTTGCGTCCAATTAGTAGGAATTTGTGCCCGAGGTAAGAGTGCAGTATTTCGACATGTTAATTATCACGGAGGAAAAAAACCGTGAAACGATCACGAGGAAAAACAGTCGTCGTAGAACGAAAGCTCGCCTATGCAAATGAGCATCCGGCACGTGAAATCGATGAAGAAGTTCGCTTTCACTTGCGCGACGCAAAATTTCCATTGTTACGTCGGCGCTGACAATTAAATGGGGTTGTAATCACTCTGACATTGCTGTCCGTGATTTGTCAGATTGATGGAACGCTTATACTAAGGAATGTAGCCTCGGTCACTTCTTCACAAATGATTCTTATTGCAAGATTGAAATCCTATTGAAAATTATTAAATACAATATAAAGTTCCATGTATTTCCCGCTCTTTTTCCCATAAATGCATAAAATCCGCAGTAAAACAATAATTAAGCCCCAGGCGCCATTAAAAACAGCAACGTTATTATCCAAAATATTTTCTACATTATTTTTACAGTGAACAAACTACTAAACATTTAACTAAACATTTCTATTGAGACGATAATTTGAATCGTTGAAACGCCCTAATAATTCCAGCATGCTAACAGGGAAAATATCTGAATGGAGAAACCATGCAGGTCGACGTCGACAGAAGCTGTGCGTCCAATGGGAATTCTGTGTTCGATAGGAGCGGTGTCTCCGCGACAGGAGGAATCGATTTTCCTCGATACGGTCGCGATCGGCGACAAGAGTCGATCGCAACGCTGCCCCTCCCGATATTATCGAAGGCAGCAGCGAGCAAGGCGGATTAATAGGGGCTGATAGGCCGATCGGTCTAACAAAACGTACGGATTTCCGATCGGTCGTCGTTCCCTCGGTGGCTGGGGCTCTTGTGCCTGGCGATCGTCATGGTCAGTCGGCTAGCCGGCTGACGTCTGACAAACGAGAATTCCACGGGAAGATCACTGATACCGCCTCTGTTGGGAACTCCGTCGACCGGTTTCCGGGTACAAGGCGAAAGGAATTTCTGCTCGTTCCTCAATGTGTCTTGCGCGGATTCCACCGTGGACCCTCCGTTTCGCAAACCACGAGGAAACGCGCGAAATTCATTTTTTCCACCGAGATCGATTTTTTTCACCGACCCTTTCTCTCCTCCGAGTTCTCTGGGAACGGTCCCGGACCTTCTGACCTCTATATTGAATTTCTTGGGCCTCGAGGAAGCAGGAATCGTAGGTCGGGGTTAATCGAGTGATCGTAATATTTCTGTAACAAAGAGCGAATTAAAAATACAGTTTCGCGGATGAGGGTACCTCGTGGTTACCTCGTGGGCAAGTAGGTGCAATGTACTCCAAAAGGGGACAGAGATGTTCTCGTTGCGAAGAAACGTCTCGCGTCGAAAGAAAATTGTACGAAAACTTTTGCGATGTCCCAACGCATAGATTGCGAGATCCGGAGGTCGGAGCGGGAACAATCGAAATGAAAACCGACAAAGTAGCTAGCGGACGAGCGAAGCGTCGAGTCCGCGAGGCGTGCGCTCGTTGGGCAACTCGGTGAGCGCAGTTGCACGCGATCACGTGACCCCTGCGGCGGCGGGTGTGCAACTGCATGCGTCTGAGCAGTGTGGCGCGCGTACGTATAAGTGTGCGCGCAGTGCGCAGGAGGCCGGAGAGGAGAGTACGCGATCGCGCGCGTGCTCATCCTCGTTTATTATTCATATACACCGGCGTATATCACGCTGGTGCGCATTAAAGCGACGCGGCTGCCACTCGAGAGAGCCTCCCCGCTTCTTCAGAGTCGCGTAGTCTCGTTTCGTAATGAGAAAGCCTAGACCTGTGTGAGGCCGGTCACCGTGCGTACGTGCACGCGCACTCGTAGGATAATGCATCGTTGCGGCTTGCAGAGGGATAGAGAGCTAAACACATAGAGGGAGAGCGCGTGACAAAGAGAGGTGGAATTAGAGACGATAGGAAAGAAGAGAGCGCGTCGAAAAAGGCGGAACGGGTTGCGAGAGGACGAGTCAAATGCACTTCGAAACTGTCATCGCTGAGGTGCGGTTGCCTGCAGCGATGCCATCCGCATAGGCGGCGCTGCAGCCGCCACTGTGCTCGCCCACTCGATTCCGATAGCTTCCTTTTCATCCTGATTGACCATTGCCTGATTGACTAGATGAACATACAAGAATGTACAAGAATATACAAGAGTATACACGAATATACACGAATATACGAAAATGTACAAGAATGTACAAGAATATACAAGAATATACAAGAATATACATGAATATTCACGAATATACACGAATGTTCGAAAATGTACAAGAATGTACAAGAATATACAAGAATATACAAGAATATACAAGAATATACAAGAATATACAAGAATATACATGAATATACAAGAATATTCAAGAATGTACAAGAATATACATGAACATACAAGAATATTCAAGAATGTACAAAAATCTACAAACATATACAAGAATATACAAGAATATACAAGAATATACAAGAATATACATGAATATACAAGAATATTCAAGAATGTACAAGAATATACATGAATATACAAGAATATTCAAGAATGTACAAAAATCTACAAACATATACAAGAATATACAAGAATATACAAGAATATACAAGAATATACATGAATATACAAGAATATTCAAGAATGTACAAGAATATACATGAATATACAAGAATATTCAAGAATGTACAAAAATCTACAAACATATACAAGAATATACAAGAATATACAAGAATATACAAGAATATACATGAATATACAAGAATATTCAAGAATGTACAAGAATATACATGAATATACAAGAATATTCAAGAATGTACAAAAATCTACAAACATATACAAGAATATAGAAGAATATACACAAATATATACGAATATACGAAAATGTACAAGAATGTACAAGAATATACAAGAATATACAAGAATATACAAGAATATACATGAATATATAAGAATATTCAAGAATATACAAGAATATACAGGAATATGCAAGACTATACAAGAATATACAAGAATATACATGAATATATAAGAATATTCAAGAATATACAAGAATATACAGGAATATGCAAGAGTATACAAGAATATTCAAGAATATACAAGAATATACAAAAATATACAAAAACGAAATAGGGAAATACTACCGACCGTTTCTTTTTCTACACGATTTTGTAATTACACCGGCGAGAAAACGAAAAATACGATGAATTTACAGTCACCGGAATTAAAAAGGATCCTGGAGTAAATGATTGAAAGTAGTTCGGAATTTTCTCATGAAAAAAGTATTGAATATTCGCTCTCGAAATTCCAGGGGATTTTTATTATCGGATAGTGCGTCGTATAAAAATGTTTTGATTAAGTACAAAACGGTATCGTACAGGTGCAAGAAGGGTTGGTTGTAAGTAGACTGAAAAGTTTATGCATTTCCATTGATCCTCTGTCCGGTTATACGTTGTAAGAAGAAATTTTAGAAACAAATACTTTTTGGATGCTTTGGCACACCATGGTGAACTGTGTTAGCAGCGATTGGTTTATTTCGAACTTCCTAACGCGTCGTCGCGTTCGAGGACTGAACATGTCGATGATTTTGTAGTTTTTTGCGAAAGGAGTCAGTGAACGAGACTCGGATCCTCTATATCGGGGCGAGTACTCGAAAAATTCACGTCCCCGTAATTGCCTTCATGCTCGGCGAGCGTTTACGTCGAGTTAAGCAGTCATGTCGTTTGATGGTCGAGTGACCCACTTCCGCGGCTTCGCCAGGAGCGTTTTTCAAGAACCCTGCAGAGCTCTATATACTACCTCTACTTTTCTTCAGATCGATGTTGGTTTTCTTGGGATCGACTGCGCCAGTTTTCATGCCTCTCCCTCTCTCCTCTCTCGCACTCTCTCTCTCTCTTTCCTGGCTTTTGTTAACGCCGGAACAAATATATCGAATATATATCAGAGACGCTTTCTGCGCCTCGTTCCCAACCTCTCTTCCCACTTAACTGTGAAATTCACCCGACGATCGCGCGAAAGAGGTGGAAGAGTACCGTCTCCTTTAGAATGTCTTTTAACATGTCGTTCGCTACGTCCTTTTATGTCCTCTGTATTTTTCGGAGTCGATTATTTTTCTCGCGCCTGCGAGCATTTGAACGATTTATAATTATTAGTGTATCTTTCCGTGAAATAACAATGGTTCACATCGATTGCACAAAACAGTAATGGCGAAGACCTTTTTCTTGGCCCATATCTAAGAACTGAAGATCCTCCAACAATAACAGCAACTTCAATCGTAAACAAATTAACCCTAGTAATCTACTAATTTTGTTTGGTATTATAATATCAATATTTTTAATCTTGTTTGTCTTCCATTGGATTCAATGTTTATACTATACAATGCGTTTATGAAGATCGTTGCTAACCCTATTTTCAAGTACCCTAAGTACCCAGTGTAATCTGTTAAATAATATAACGTCCCAAACCGAGCCTTTCTATTTAAAAAAAATTCTAGTCCTAACTGTAAGAAATTCAGTTCCGTCACGCCCATTGTTGAATTTGTTTTTATGTGTCCCAAGTGCTCAAATTATTTATCGAGTCCATTTTGAATATACAATAAGTGCCGGAGCAATCCGTCCAGTCAATTGAATAACACGATCCGGGGCGAAGGGGTAAACCCAACAATAAGGACCGTTTTCACGAGGATCCGTGAATAGCCAGGGTGTCTTGACCTTTCGGTCCAGTCCCTATGAAACGATAATCGCGTATCATAGTCGGGACACCGGCGCGAGGCTTGTCGGACCATTGACCGGGGATCGGGGAGAGATTGGGCGCGGATTGGCGAGTCGAAAGATTGGATCGGCGATACCGCGTGTCCGACACGCTACGGGACACGTGTTCCGATGCGAGGCCGGGATGCAGTGGATGCATTGGATGCAATACGTCGGCACAGGGTTCCTCCTTTTGTCGGGCATGCGCCGTTTTACATAGAAACCGCACGGAACGATCTTCGTTCCGAGGAAGAGCAACTTTCTCACTTCTTCGACTAGCTAAACTTCAACTAGATTAACAATCCGAAGGCGAATGGATCTCATGATTATACAGGGTTTCCAGAAATTATATGTCTCGACTATCGTGACTCTACGCCCCACAGTGGGCCAAACGGGCCATTTAGCTGGACAAAATTATTCCAGTATTATTTTAACTCTTAAAGCCCTAGTTAAGGGGGTACTGTACCCTTGAATATTACTAGAAATACAAGTGAAAACAGTGTTTGCAGGAAAACATTGTCTGTCCTTGTACGAGCATGTTACGAACTGTGTGAGGGCTCATTACAAGAGGAAGGTTGATCGCAGGTCGCTCTGGTCACGATTTAGTTAGACGATGTTTATATTTAAACTTCCTCAACATACAAACTCCATTCGACCGAGGAATGATAATGTAATACAAATAAAATAATTTTTCGCACTTTTTTTACATAGAACGCGATGCGATAAAATCAAAATTATTGACCTTTCCACCTAGAAATTTAAGTTCAACGAACGTTAACCATTCGAGTATTATCAATTCCATCGAGAGCAGACTGCACGGCGTGACAAAGAGCGCGCCGACAAAGATTCTGCCGGCGAGCAGAATGATCTTCACCGTAAACGAAAGCTGCCGGTTAGAAATTCGCCCGGACAATAGGTGAAACAGTACAGGAGATTGCATTTTTCACTTTCACGGGAATGTAGGTCCCTCTTTCCTGCAGGTAAAACGCGCAGGTGTATGCGCATACGTGTAGGTACACGCGGACGATTCTCCCGCTCGCCGGACAACGACGCGAGAGTTGCTATTTCAAAATTCGCTGGTCCGGAAATTGCGAAGCCTCCGCGCTCGGCGAAGGTTATTGAAGCGGCCGCTGGCACAATAAGTCGCACGCATTCGAACAGAATTGAAAGTGGAGCTACTCTTAGTCCCTCGAAACGCCGACACCCATTCGCGGGCAGATTCATTCTTCGAGCCTCTTGCCCACAACAATGGCCGCTCCAACTTCCGTTTTGCGAACGTATCAACTGCGGCGACCCGTATCTCGATAAATGCGCCGTTTCTCTATTTATTTTCTCTAATTTTCTTCGCGTCTATCATATTTCCGCAACGGTTTAATTAACGGGTTCGTAACTTACACCGTCCGCCTTCTTTCGAACATCAAGACAACAGGAGAACGTTCGCTAGCAACGATTCTTTTAGGATCTTCCATTATGAATCGCTCAGTGAACTTGCCCCCAAACTTTTCCCAAGATCAACCCGCAGAAAGGATTCTCCCACGGAAGAACCATAACTCCAGCAGGCTATATCGATCGATCCGGAGCTGATCATCAAACTTGATTCGGTCGTGGCTGGTCTCAGAGCCTCGTCCAGCGTATCTAATTTCTCGGTTGTCCAGTGCAGGCCATCTGGTGCACGGACTCATCTCTCGCTGCGCTTCTGGTCGCTTAAGAAACAACAAAACTAAAAAACCGATAGAGACAACAGACAAGAAAGCTGAAGCGTAGAGGGTGTAAAGGGAGATCTCGAAGGAGAACTTCTGAGAATGCGAAATTGAAGCGTCTCTGAGAACGTCGAACGATTTTTCTCGCAGACGAATCGTCCGTAGATACGAAGACTGAAGTTTTCTCTTTACAACCGCGCTGAGAAACTGAATGTACGATTTTTTCAGATTAACTAGTTCTTTAATTATGAAAGCACCTATACGTACAATTGAAACAAGAATGAATCGTTGTTCACACGAACATTCTTAACACAATTATTAGCACAGACCGCTGTCCGAGGGTTAGCTCAAGATGCTCTTTCGCGGAAGAGAGCCGAAGATAGGGGATGGAGACTTTAGAAGGAGGATGAGCCCGATAAGGTAAAAAAAGGAAATAATTCAGCGTCGAAGAGAGCGAATCCTAACCATATACGTACAACCGAAAGAAGAATGAATCGTTGGTGTTCACACGACATCCTTAACATAGTTATTAGCACGGACCGCTGTCCGAGGGTTAGCTCAAGATGCTCTTTCGCGGAAGAGAGCCGAAGATAGGGGATGGAGACTTTAGAAGGAGGATGAGCCCGAAAAGGTAAAAAAAAGGAAATAATTCAGCGTTGAAGAGAGCGAATCGATTCGCGGGTCAAGTACCCTGGGCCCCCGGGTGTCTTCGTTTTCTGTCGCGCGATTCCAAGTCCGAAGGAGGAGGGGGGGGGGGCAACTGTATCTCCAATTAAAGCCGGGGCTGCCAGTCCGTTCAAGTCAATTTGTTTGAGTGGCGCGGCGTTGGTCCAAGGGGGTTAGAAGTAGTGTCGGATTCATGCCGTATCAACAAGCTCGGTTGCCAACCGCCCACGGCCAAAAGCCTTGCTAGCTTTCTCTCTCTCTCCCTCTCTCTTTCCTTCTCTGTGCACAACGACGACAGTGTCTATCTCTCTCGCTCTGTTGTGTTGGGGTTTGTGTGTGCCGATCTCTCGGGCGTCCCTAGGTTGCCGGTTCCTACGCCACTGGGATCGATATCCCGGGAGGCCAAACAGTAAACAGCCGGTTGGTCAGGATAGTGACGGTGGTGGGGCTGCATAACATGGAAGGCACCTACTGCCTTCCCACCCGCCTACTCTCTATCTCTGTCTCTCTCTTTCTCGCTTCCTGTGGACTGTTCTCTCGCTCTTTCTTCCTCTCGCCGCGAGCTGCACTCTCCTTCACGCTCGCTCATTCGCCCTCTCTCTTCCTCTCTCTCTCCCTCTCTCTCTCTAGATCTGTACCTACCCAACCCGTCGCTCCTCTGTACCCTCCACCGACGCGACATGACCCGCCGAACGAAAGAACGATGCCAGAGAGCCAGCCGCGAGTGTGGAACAACCGGCGCGCGCTAACCCTCTGCGGAGAGTAGGCGCGACGCTTTTCGGATTAACCCGAGCCACTGTGCTGTGCTGGCAGGTAAGCTATCGCGTCGACGCACCCTGCGACCCGCAGATCAGTTTCTCCATGGAAATTCCGAATTTTTCGCTACTGTTGTGGGATAGATGTACAATTAATTCATCACAGGGTAAACTTTTGGCGGAGTACACGTTGGATGGACGCTTTTGGAGCCAATAACAACTTTACTCTTTCTTATCCTTAAAACTATTTTTTTCCTTATAACAGTACACACACTTTAAGCAACAAAACAATTTAGAGTTTTGTTTCAATTCTCGTTTTTTTAAATTAAATTCCGAAGATAAAATTAGGATGTTTATTCATAGATTTGTTCAATAATTCCATTCTGTTACTGTTTTTAGATAACTTATCGTCTCATTGATACTTCAAAGATAAAATTAAGACATTTATTCATAGATTTGTCCAATAATTCCATTCTGTTCTATTACTGTTTTCAGATAACTTATCGTCTTATTGATACTTCAAAAATAAAATTAAGATATTTATTCATAGATTTATTCAATAATTCCATTCTCTTCTGTTACTGTTTTTAGATAACTTATCGTCTTATGGAATAAGTCCATCAATAGATATCTTAAATTCATCTTCGAATTTTAATTTAGAAACGCCACGAACTTTTGTTCCCGTCCAATAACAATTTGAAACAATTATTTTCGAAATCGTATCGAATTCAGCCCACGGTAAGCATTACGAGCGACAGGGTCCAATAAATCAGATACGGCTATTAACCGAATTGGGAAAGATCATCCCCCGAGAAATACGCGCTAGGCACCCCGCCTATGGATTTCCTTCGTACAAGAAAATGAAAGAGAACAAGCGAGAGAGTGAGAAGGGGATGGAGCAGAGGAGAGCCCGGAAACGAGTCGGCGGTGTCGAAGGAAAAAAGCGGAAAGCTGCTCACCGAGATGTATTCCCTTTCTTCTCCCACCATTGGTCGCGTGGCCATCCAGTGATGTAGTAGGCGAGGAGTAGAGAAGGGCGAGCTTTGTAAAAGAGTCTGGCCTGTCTCTGCTACGTAGCTGGTGGTAGCTGGTGGGGGATTTCGTCGTCGAGTGGCAACTGCTAAAGGTTGCCCAGGGGTTGGTTGATCTTCGCGCGAGAACGTGATCGGCAGAAAGAGACACCCCCGATCCTCTCCTTCCAGCCCTGTCAAACCTTCCGCTTGTCCCCACCGTGGCTTTTCCCCTGTGATAGTCATCGGAACCATCCCCTCAATAATTGAAAATGTGACCCTCTAACCTGGAATAAAATTCCAAATTTTCTCCACACAATTCTTTCGGGTTTGAAGAGCAATTAACACCCGTTACCATACGCTTCTTCTCAGCTGCGATAATTCACTACTATTTTTCTAAAAGAAAGTACTAATATGAAAGTAGAAAATATTAATATGAAATTATTGAAATTTTGAAATTGATGTCTTGGAAATGATTCACCATATCTTTCTTCACCATATTTTTCTAAAAGAAAGTACTAATATGAAAGTGGAAAATACCAATATGAAATTATTGAAATTTTGAAATTGATGTCTTGGAAATGATTCACCATATCTTTCTTCACCATATTTTTCTAAAAGAAAGTACTAATATGAAAGTGGAAAATACTAATATGAAATTATTGAAATTTTGAAATTGATGTCTTGGAAATGATTCACCATATCCCTTACTTTACTCTTTAAACTTTTTTAAGGATTGAGAAAACATAACTTTTCATTCTTAGTAATTTCATAGAAAATCATCAAATTATTGAAATTTTTCAGTCGCTTTCTAAATCCTTATTTTAATTTTCTCTAGGAGAAATAATTTGTAACTACCGAGTAAAAGATCACGTTCTGGATCTCCAGATCCAGGTCGATACCGATTAATTATAAATCCATCCAGAAACAATATCCTACGCGAATTTGATAAAAACCAGTTCATCGGAGCTAGTATTATCTAGTTTTTACTCGAAAAGCCTGCTTTCCCTCCCCTAGAAATCAAGCTACGTTATTTCAGCACTCGGTAAAAATTCATCGCAATTAAAACAAAATTTTTTTGTGATAGATTTAGGCTTGAATTCTTAATTCAAAACGATACTTCGCTCTTTAATTTCAAGAAATTTCGTTCCCCGAAAAATGTAGTTCGTCCCTCGGTTAAAAATCAGCGTGGAAGAGAACCGTCAAAAGCCAACGCCGTCGGCCATAAATTCGATTAAAATGATTTCACCCTAGGGGCTCGCGTCTCGATCCTTAATTCAACGGAATACATAGCCCGCGATTCGGAATCGAGCCGGTATTTGTTCTATCAAGCAAAAGATTGTGGTCTCGGAGCAACGTTATTCCGTGGTTTTCCCCTTTATCAGCGCGCAGAACCGTGGCTCTTCCCATTCGTCTCCGATCTCTTTCCGCCGTCTGTCCCGGTCGTTCATCCTGCGGCGATCCGCTTCTTAAAATCGTCCTGCGGTGTTCGCCAATAGAAAAACGAGCTGCGACGACGCACGCAATCGACTTCGCGTTTTCCTACGCCCTCTTGAACGTTCAAGGGTTCGAGCTGCTCGGCTTACCTATCCACCAACTCTCTCTCTCACTTTCTCTCTCTTTCGCACACTTTCTCTCCTCTTTCTTTCTCGAGCTGACTCCGCGGTGGCTTGCAACCACCTTCGAGCATCTTCGCCCTCCGAGAGAGTTTTATTTTTATTTTCTTTTCCCCATCGAATCTCGACCCTTTCTTTCATCGAACGATTTTCTCGAACAGCTTTGCGCCGCACGGATTTTCCCGTGACGTATTCATCCGCGTGCCAAGACGCTTCTCCTGGTTTCGCGAGCTAAGCTATCGGTATACTGCGGAACTTTTTGAAAAACAGGAATTGCATGCATCGAAAGCATACAGCGGGACTAGTTCGATATTAAATCATTTTATTCGTCGATCATTTTAACAAGCTGGACATAAATGCTGAGTGTTCTGTGTTGCAAATTAAAAATTCTTTGCATTGAACCCTTGCCCTACGCTTTTTTTTAAGGTTTCAGTGATTAGAACTTTTTTGTACTTCGTAATTTCTTGAAGAAGCAGAAAATTTATATCTACTGTATGCCTACGCGTTCTCTAATAACTGCACATTGACAAAACCAAAGTAGAATTCCATCTCGTTTTCAATTAAATTACTAACATATATATATATATATATATATATATATATATATATATATATTTACTAGACTCTGTTCAGAATGTTCATCACGAGTTTGATACGATATTATAGGGGTTAATTGGAAGACAGGAATTTTTCGTATCTCTTTACTGTTTGATCGTAAAAAATGTGCAGAAAATCGCAGTATAATAAGTTGAAAATCGTACACGGTTGAAAATAATATACTATATTTAGTTTTTGTAATATCTTCACTGTTTTAAATTTCACCCTCTAATTTTTAAAAAATTTCACTGTTCAGCACGTTACATTCTCCTTTGCTTCGATCGCCAGCGATCCATAAGGATCCAGCCGAGTGGCGGGTGGTTTTAAGTGTTGGCGGGTCTGGCGTTCGATTTATCGAAGGGTTGGATCAAGAGTGTGCAGCGGGGGTGGTTGGCGCGTAAACGGGCAGGAGGGCGACGCTTGCATAAAGTGGTGGAAAATTCGGGTTGAAACCTGTGAAAGCGGGGAAAGAAGATCAATAAAGTGGTATGCCACACTGTCGGTGCCGGTGGTGTGCTGTTGTAGTAGCGGGTGGCTCTGGCTGGTGTGTATTATTAAGCGGAGGTGTGGAGCCAGGCCGAGGAAGAGGAGCAAGAGAGGAGAGAGAGGAGAGAAAGAGGAGAAAGCAACCGGAGGGACGCGCGAGAGACGAGGATGAAGACGAAGGGGGACGGATGGAGTGACGATAGATGAGAGAGTACGACGGAACTGGGGGATGAACGGAGACCAAGCGCGATACAAGGGGGTGCGAGAGAGAAAAGGGACAAAGAGACCCGTAGAGAGACGAAGAGAGGCTGTACAGAGAGGAAGAGAGATAGCGAGATCGAAGGAGACCTGGGAACGAGAAGGGACCGAGGGGGATGGAGGCTTGAAAGAGGGCGAGCAGAAAATATGGAACAAGCGTAATAAAAACTCGCGCGGAGATGCCTCGGTTAGCTATCCTGAGGAACTTCGCGATTCCACGGATATTAACCCTTGGATATTAACCCAAGGTGGAACGATTCTCGATCCCTCGTACACACTTCCGGTCTCTTTTTCGAAACTCGATTTTGTCGATTTTTACATGATTTTTTATTTTTTTTACGTTGAACACACCATCACAGTTTAAATTCTTTATTCTAAATCTAAAATGGAAATTAATTAAATTATAGAGATTTATTCTTCTATCTGTATATAAATGTTGTTCGTTGGTAAGCGCATCACTTGAGAACGCCTGGATCGATTTGGCTAATTTTTAAAGACAATGTTCGTATAAAACAAAACCCGAATAAGACTTTCAGGGAAAGAAAAATTGGAAAAGTTGCCCGGAAAATGGAAAATTCGGGGAAAAAAGAAAGTTCTTTTTTCTTTGAGATTTCTATGTGAACTCAAGACCATAACTCACGATTCGAACGATGGATATGCATAATTCTTTTTTTGTTTTGTTGGTTATGGTCCTGGAAAAAATTATAAAAGGCAAATCGGAAAATTCGAACTGGAAAAATCATAATTTTTGAATCACAAACAAAGTTATCGAACAAATCTACAAGGGTGTCCCAATTTGAATATTGCCTGGTTACTTAAGATTTCATAAGATCGCGGATTGTCCTGCTGACCGATGATCAAGCGAGTTCGGGCGAGTAGAAGCGACTTAGTGGAGCGGGAAGACGAAAACCGAGCGCATCGCGCGATGCACCAGCCTCGGCTCCACCACGGTCTAGTTAGCAACGCAGTTTTCTGCATGGTTTATACGTGGAATGGACGATGCAACGGGAAGAGGCAAATTAGAAATTTGTTCTACATACTTACGCCGCTGTAAACGTCCGTCGCTGCGCGCCGCGTCGACCTCTTGCTACCGATTTCCTTGAATCTTTCATTAGTTACCATAGTTTGCACTTCTGCAAACAAATTTCAACTTCCACCAGCCGTAGTCGATTCGCACAACTTCGATTTCAGAGAACGAAATCCGAGGAAAATTGCGATCAATTAAATTATTCACATTTCATTCGCAGAACTTGCATAAATTCTTTATTATATTTATCGAATACCTTGAAAAATTAATTTGTTCGTTCAATAATTAATATACATATATTAATATATAAATATATTATATTAAATGTAACTCTGTTGCTATTCGACCAAACACATGAAATGAGAAGGTATGCGGAACTTTAGTTCGTCGCAGCTTTGTATTTTAAAAAGAGTGAAAGAGAAATCGACATTTCTCATCGGAAAACGAGAAAATCCTTTCTTAAAACAATAATCGGCAGGACTTCAATGACTTCAACGTGAATCCAATAAGTAAAATGAACTGGTCGGATCGGTGAAACGAGAGTTCGTCGATCGGTTTTTCCGAGGTAGTATTTGTAAAAGGGGGTGACATCAGGATCGGATCGTGAAATCGTCGCTGGTCGACGAGAAACGGGTTAATTACGAGCGATTCACGCTCGGGGCTCCCCGTAAACGACGAAAACCGCTGGCTTACGAATGCAATAACGCCGTGGCGGACTGATCAAAGCGAAGAATGAACGTGACCGCGCGCCGCACACTGATCGGACTCTTATGAGACTCGGTAGAAAATTAATACCTTCTAAACTAATCCGTTTTCGACCTGAAACCCTCAACACTTTTTACAGAGGGTACATCAGTTAGTAAGGAAAAAATACGATTATGCTGAAAGAAATTGAAGTGATCTTTATTTTCTTGTAAAATAACATTTTCGCAATTTATTATCGTGTGATTACTGGCCAACTTTTGTTTGAAACATTTTTTGTCTGGTTATCGGAATTTCAGTTTTAGCAAAAGATTCGTACAGTTATTAAAACTTGCGTGTTAGAGATATGGCAATGAAATTTTCACTGAAAATATTTATAAAACAGTCATTTTTAACAATGGGTACTTGAATATTTTTTGCATTTGCTAAACATTATTTTTTAATTAATTTCTATTGATATTTTTTATTAGAAAGAAGATTATTTAAATATAAGATTACAAACTATTTATTCTAATAATTTATAACAATTAAAATTTGTTCAGTGGTCCGGATCAAGAGATTCCGTGACATATTGCTACAACTTTTGAATTGTAAAAGTTATAGGGATGAAATGTTTACTGAAAAATATGAAAAAATAATCACTTGTTAATGATAAATAATTTTATATGTTCAGTGTTTGTTTAATTATTTTTATTAACATTTTACTTACTTTATTGACTGATTTAAATTTTAAATAAATCTATAATTGTCGGTGTAAGTTCTTATCGTAAAGGAATTCTCTTCATTTTAAAAGAAGAACAGAGAAAAAATATTAAACAGTTGAGTCAGGGCATCCAGATGAAGCTGAGCATCTTTCTTTTGCGAAACAAACTACTTTCATAATGGCCAATTTTAAGTGCTCGTTACGATCACAAGAATTGAACGATATTTAAGAAGCAATACAAACTTTGTACAGGTCAATATGAGAATGTTCATTTTTCGACAAAATGTCACTGAATTTCCCGATCCGGACCACTGTGCGCCGCCGAGCCGCGCGTCTGAGGCTCTCTCTCCTTTAAGCCTGATTCATACCGGGACTCCGCGAGATCTCGCTATTAAAGTCGTGTTCCAGGACCGGGTAACGCACCCCTATCGTTCCCGAATCAATCCCGTTGATTGCGATTCTGTTACAGGCTCTCGTAATTCGATTCCAATAAATGAAAAAGAAGGAAAAATAGAGTCCCTGTGACCCTTTGACACGCTGTGCACCGTTCACTTTTATCCTGGGCAGTTGATTAACGGAGTACAGTAATGTCTCGTTACATGAGCACACTTTGCGCATAATAAATACGCGATTTATATCGTGTACAATCAGTGGAAGATGAATAGTGATTAAAAAACAAATAATAATATTATTTGTATTCGAATTTTAATTTTAGAATCAAACCAACAAAATATTATGGAATAATGATTAAAAAATAAATATTAATATTATTTGTATTCAAATTTTAATTTTAGAATCAGCACAATATTATGGGTAACAGTCGCAATATTTTGGTAAAACGTTTTCGGTTTCCAATGGAAACTGTTTCGAGAACGTCCGATCGAACCGAGCGCTCGTGTCATAGATCAAAGATCGAGAACCAGTGTACATACATACATATATCGACCATTTCGAGAGTGCCGCAGGTTGGTTAGAGTCGTATCGGGATTAATTCGAGTATTCTCGATCGACGAATAAACCGTCTCGCCGGCGCATTTTTCACGGTGTGCTAGCGTGGTGTGCTCGTTGCGACCGATCACCAGGGAAATCGGAGATCGAGATGTAAATCGGGAAACTGATGATCGACCGTAGGAAACGAATAGGTTTCCGGGAAATGCCCGATGCGGGGGATGAAAAGAGAGAGAGAAAGAGAGGGGGAGAGTTGCATGACGGTGGAAAAGCTTGCGAAAATATTCGCAGCAGGTTCGGCCTGTCGCGAAACGCGTCGATGTATACGAATTGCGAAACGGAACCGAGAAATGAAGATATAAGACTGGAGAGAAGAGCATCCTTTTACGTTTTCAATGCGGATTCGCAACTTTCCAATGCTACATCGGCTCCTATCTGATTTTTACCTTGATCTGTTGCAAAACAAATTCGCCCAGTTCTCCGCCCTAAATTTAAAAATAGGAACGTATCTAGTAGAAATTAAATGTAAAAATAAAAATATATTTAGTAGAAACGAAATGTAAAGTAGAAAAATATTTAGTAAAAATGAAATGTTAAGATAAAAATTTATTTAGTAGAAATTTAATTTATGAATAAAAAGGCGGAGAAAATTTGAAAATAGAAACGTATCTAGTAGAAATTAAATGTAAAAATAAAAATATATTTAGTAGAAACGAAATGTAAAGTAGAAAATATTTAGTAAAAATGAAATGTAAAGATAAAAATTTATTTAGTAGAAATTTAATTTATGAATAAAAAGGCGGAGAAAATTTGGAAATAGAAACGTATCTAGTAGAAATTAAATGTAAAAATAAAAATATGTTTAGTAGAAATGAAATGTAAAGTAAAAAAATATTTAGTAGAAATGAAATGTAAAGATAAAAATTTATTTAGTAGAAATTTAATTTATGAATAAAAAAGCGCGTAAAAATTTAAAAATAGAAATGTATCTAGTAGAAATTAAATGTAAAAATAAGAATATATTTACTAGAAATGAAATGTAAAGTAAAAAAATATTTGGTAAAAATGAAATGTAAAGATAAAAATTTATTTAGTAGAAATTTAATTTATGAATAAAAAAGCGCGAAAAAATTTAAAAATAGAAATGTATCTAGTAGAAATTAAATGTAAAAATAAAAATATATTTAGTAGAAATGAAATGTAAAGTAAAAAAATATTTGGTAAAAATGAAATGTAAAGATACAAATTTATTTAGTAGAAATTTAATTTATGAGCCAAATTATGGGCAAGCTTCGCAGAATCATATTAGTCTTTCGCAAGTAACTCTGAACAATCACGATCAAACGCGTTGGCATCGTCGGAAAGCAATTCCACGAACGTCGGTACAACCAATCCGCAAAATCCGCAGAATTACTCCCGACATTCGCGGCGACAAGATCCTCTTGATTCCTGATTTTTCATTCGCAGAAATAAAACGAGCGCAGGAATAATAAAGGCAACCAGGCAGGGGTTTGTTCAGTGCAGACTTTCCTCCGTTCGGCAACAATATTGGGCGCAACAATAATGCATGGCAATTTTTCAATGAAGCGAGAACGCTCGTTCGCGAAAACAATGCTCGATACAATTAAAAGGCTGGCTACCGGGTCGCGGAGTTCGCGTTCGTTACGTCGATCGACTGAAAGAAAAGGAAAAAACGGCGAGGGAAATTGTTCTTCGGGGGCCCCTCGCTTTGCTATTCTACTGGTTTGTTGTTTGCGGTGTTGTCTGAATGGGGGAACGGTCTGAATTCGTCCGAGAACGTCCATATCGTAAAATAAGTTCAAGCTAGGTCGCAAATTTATAGTTGACTCAGACATACTGAACAGGGCATGGACCTCAATCACGTGTATCAGATCTGTAAATATTTTCACCTAATCAATCTTGTGATACTTGATACTAATTATTAGACTGCGGATTTGGTGCAGTGGTGACAAAAATAGGTGTAATGTAACATAGTAAAAAGATTACAAGAGTTCAAGAATGTTTATACACTATTTTCAATATATTAAAATTATTATGATTATGATTTCATTGGAATATGGTGGACTTCGTAATCAGTAGGTTGGAAGAGAATATAATTAATTAATATGTGAAAGCATGTAATGAATTTAAGGATTTTCGTAATTTCCAATGACGAAAATTTTGCGGCGCCTCCGAAAAGATTGTATTATAAATAATATTTTATTTTTATCAATTTCATTAACAGTTGGTGTATATTTATACAAATCAAAAGAAAATTATTTCATACTTTTTAGTGCATTTTTGTATGCATAAAGATTCGCAGTCTGCTGGTCATTCTTAAATCAACAGTGGATAGAAGATGGTTTACCAATGAATTTGATAGGTCTTCACAGTTCCAACCTGACTTCAGTTTTGAAGAGAGGTGGGGATACGCAGGAGCAACTAACGGGGGGAAAATCGCAGCAGTTAAGCGAGGAACGCTATAGCTATTGCACGCTTGTAGTTCCCGAAGACATTTTTTGAAAGCGACGATAACTAGAAACCTATGACTGAGCGAAGAGGAGTAGATTCGAGATGAAAGGAAGCTCTTGCTCCGGGGAGTACAAGGAAGAAGGTTGAGGCGAGCAACAGTGTTTACTCTCGAGGATGCCGTTCCTGATCCCGAGAAACCAGGCCACGAATCTCTCTTTTCCTTTCGTCGTCGCGGCGACGTTTTCCTTCGTGAACCTGACTCGAGATATCGGCAACGAGAATTCGTAATTCATCGTCGAAGCTTATCGTTATCGCGAGCCGCACCTCTGTCGTTCGCTTCATCTTAAGATGAGCGCTCTGCGAGGCACATTACGATGAGGACTGTGCCTTTCTGGACTTACACTCTGTCTTTGCACTGGTTGGAGCACGAGAGTATAAGAGGGCGAAGGCGAAGAGTATCGTCTGCCACTCTCAAGTTCTACTAAAAATCCAGCTCGCAAATTGATACAGTGATCTTGTGTCAATCTTATGGTAGCTAAGGAAGTTTCGTTGCGAGTTTCGGATGAGATACTGCGTAAAAAGAAAGTTGCTGAAATGCTAGAGAACTGTAGAAAGAATGTTGTCAGCCGTTCCTGTATATTCAACTAAAAATCGAATAGCAATTTTGTTTCAGTTGCAGTGTAGGTGTTTGATATAATAGAATGATTGTTGAAGTGCAGGGAAACTATAGAAAGGATGTCATCAACGATTTCATAGACCCAGCTAAAAAGTTAGCTCCCACTAGCTGCAGCGATCTTGGTCGAATCTTGCAGTAGCTAAGGAAGCTTCGTTGTAAGTTGAATTGCAAGAGATCTGCAGAAAGAATGTCGTCAGCCATTCCTAACTTCCAGTAAAAATCTAGCTCCTTGATGGCTGGAGTAAACCAAGCCAACTCCCGCGGCAGCTAAAATTCTAGCTTCCAATAGCTGCAGCAATCTTGTTCCAACTTCGCTGTAGCCCAGCAAGACCTGTTGTAAGTTTCATGTTAGTTACGTAGCAGAAAGCTGATTACTAAAAAGCAAGATGATTGTGAAATGACTACCATCAGCCATTCCTAAATCCAGCTAAAAATCTAGCTTCACGATGGCTGGAGTAAACCAAACCAACTCTCGTGGTAGCTAAAATTCTAGCTTCCAGTTGCTGCGGCAATCTTGTTCCAACTTCGTTGTAGCCCAGCAAGATCTGTTGTAAGTTTCATATTAGTTACGTAACAGAAACCTGATTACTAAAAAGCAAGATGATTGTAAAATGATTGCAATCAGCCATTCCTAAATCCAGTTAAAAATCTAGCTTCATGATGGCTGGAGTAAACCAAATCAACTCTCGTGGTAGCTAAAATTCTAGCTTCCAGTAGCTGCGGCAATCTTGTTCCAACTTCGTTGTAGCCCAGCAAGATCAGTTGTAAGTTTCATGTTAGTTACGTAGCAGAAAGCTGATTACTAAAAAGCAAGATGATTGTGACATGACTGCCATCAGCCATTCCTAAATCCAGTTAAAAATCTAGCTTCATGATGGCTGGAGTAAACCAAACCAACTCTCGTGGTAGCTAAAATTCTAGCTTCCAATAGCTGCAGCAATCTTGTTCCAACTTCGCTGTTGCCAAGCAAGATCAGTTGTAAGTTTCATATTAGTTACGTAGCAGAAACCTGATGACTAAAAAGCAAGATGATTGTGAAATGACTGCCATCAGCCATTCCTAAATCCAGCTAAAAATCTAGCTTCATGATGGCTGGAGGAAACCAAACTAACTCTCGTGGTAGCTAAAATTCTAGCTTCCAGTAGCTGCAGCAATCTTGTCCAACTCTGCGATAGCCAAGCTCTGTTGTAAGTTTCAGACTAAAGATCTGTAGAAAGAATGTCGTCAGCCATTCCTAACTTCGGGTAAAAATCTAGCTCCTGATGGCTGAAGTAAACCAAGCCAACTTTCGCGGTAGCTACAATTCTAGCTCCCAATAGCTGCGGCAATCTTGTTCCAACTCTGCGGTAGCCAAGCAAGCTCTGTTGTAAGTTTCATATTAATACGAAATATTATACAAGTAACTAAACTTAGCAAGAAGCTGATTACTGAAAAGCAAGTTAATTGTAAAAAGATTGACATCAGCCATTCCTAAATCCAGTAAAAATCTAGCTGCCTTACGGCTGCAGTAAACGCGTTCAGCTCCGGTGGTAGCTAAAAATCGGGGTCTCAACAGCTGCAGCAATCTTGACCAGCTCTGCGATAGTCAAGCTGCGTTGAAAGTTTCAGATTAGAGATCTGTAGCAAGAACGTCGTCAGCGATTCCTACCCTAGAAGTGTAGCTTCTCAATGTCCACGCTAATCACGTTGAAATCACGCAGTAGCGGAGCAAATTCCGCGCTCGGGCTGGTTTCGCCTGAAGAAAAGTCGCGTATTCGAAGGGGCCTATCGATCCCCGGCGTTTCTCATTCACGGTCAAGCCTCGTCGCCTATTTACATGGAAGCTAGGCTTCCCAGGAACAACGTATCTGTTTAGCGAGGGCGACACGAGCGTGATTCAGTTACGTGGACGCGCACGATACTGCTTACGGGGCCGTGGTTCTATAAACACAAGTTCTCCCTCCCTCTCGCTCTGTCTCTGCGACTGGCGCGCACACTTCTACGGGGAGAGCACTAATGAAAACAAGTAGGTAGTGGATGTCATTCCACGGCAGTGATTCTCATTAATATTCGCGCGAGCCGTGTAATTAACCGGGGACGGGGCACGCCTAATCGGCGGACGAATCCGTCGTTAAATTGCCATCGACGCGCGGGTACCTGCCAATTAACGGGAAACTCGTCGGCTGCTAAGGACGGGGCTGCCCGGAGCTAGTATTATTAACTGGTAATGCACTGTTACGAAATAAATGTCGCGATGCTTCTTCTCTCCTCTCCTCACACGGCGCACAGTGGGTTGAAACGTGAAAAACGCGGACAAAAATCATTTTTAAAGATATTTCTGAATCTAAGTTAATAAAAATGGTACCGTTTCATAGATTTTGAGGGGCTGAATTCAAATTAATAATCAGATTTTACTTAATTTCAAACGCATGAAAGATACATAAGGTTTTTTAGAAACGATTCTCTCGAACTTGGATATACATATTATTAATTGTTATTGTATAATAAATTTTATATAATTTCCTTCATTTTAATCGCTGGGTCATATCACGTAGTAATCCTCTTCATTTTTTTTTTGGTACATGAAGTTCGGAGTTATCCAGCTTTTTACGTTGAGCCGGTCTCTATTGATGCCGTCACAAACAGACAGACGGACACGGTTTTATTTTTTTCCAAAACGAAGTAAAAACGAACGAATCTCTAAGAGACTTTTTGTCTTAGTTTTTCAGTCCCCTACACGCTCCTGAAGTTTTGCCATTTAAATTCGGGACACCCAGTGTATATTATTATTATAATTGTATATAACAGGACTATTATATATAATATATAATATATATAATAGGACTTTTGAGGCGATCTAGATTGATTTTTGTGTAGCGTTTTTGACTATTGAATAACCCCATTTTTATATTATCAAATCCGATTCGGGTTAGGTTTTTGATCCTTGACATTAATCTGAAAATCATGACAAAATTTTGACAAATCACTGTGCAAATGTTTCCTTATGTCGATCGTAGATTTTTTAAAACAAAATTTTAATGATTTCAGCGCACTGGTTCGATCAATTGTTATTTAAAAACTATTTGTAAATTATCACAATATCTTATTTTCAACGTTTCGATCTCATTTTAAATCATTATTAAATATTATTAAATATGTTTTTCTATACATTTTATAATATGAATTTGTTAAAATTTTGATCAGGTGGAATACATCCATTTGTATAATACAGATTTGACTGTATCGTGGATTAAACGAGTGAATATGTTCCAAATTGTGTCGTGTTTGGATTCATAGCAATCAGGAAAATGTCACCAATTTGTTACCAGAAGGATCATTTAAAATAATTATTAGGACAAAAATTTGTAATATAATGAAAATGCATTATCATCGAACCTTCATTTCTCACGATCGACTTCGAAAATGTTTCCTCGAAGATATACAACAGTTCAATCTACAGGGATCTATGATCCATTCTCTCATGATTCATTGCGCTCTACAATTCGGATTAAATATACTCGTCACGAACACAGAGGGCATGGAAGAGGAGCTCGCTGAAAATGTTTGCACGTTCTACGTGTTTAACTATCGTCGTTTTTAAAGGGTCGCCTGGTTGAAGCAGCTCAAAGTGCCAGTTCTATCCTGGCGACTTCTTCGTTCGAGCGAATGGAATTCGCTGACGACAGGTTTCGCTGGAATCGCGCGATTAGGCGCACGCCTCGAGATAAATCGCGAGCCTGTTGCCGCGGAATACCGAGCGTAAAGTAATTGAAATTTGTCATCCTTGAGGGGTCTTCTGCGCGGACTCTGCAACGCAGTTCGCTCGTTAGTGCGAATATCTGACCGCGGGTTCGGCAATTTGCAGCCGAAACGACCGGTAGAAAAATCACGAAAAAATTACTCGATTAATTCGATCGTTACGTAAATGACTTCTACATTTGAGTTCTATATTTTTATTAGACTGGTGGGCATTTTTGACCATGGCTACCAGAGATCGATTCAAATTTTCATCACTTCATAATTTTAATAACCAAACTATGGACCTATATGTAAACTAATCCAAATTGTTTGCTTAATTTTATCATAATATCAGCAAGTTGAAAACATTACAGGTTTAGTATCAATGTTCACTCGAAATAACGTGCCACGCACGTCGGAAGATTTGCCCCGGAGTTGAAAGTAACGCGCCGCCTATGTCTAAAAATTTTTCTGAAACTTCTCGATTTTTCTCTCCATTTGAAAGATATGTTTTACTTTATCTGGCGTATCCACGCGAAATTATCAGCGAAAGAGATTAAGGAAGCCCCGAGACTGTCGTCGATGGGTTATAAAAAGTTCTCGTATCGAACGCGTCGCGATGGAACGAACGAACAGCGAGGAACGTGACGCCTGCGATCCTGCATATTTTTAGGATAGACTATTTTCGAAAATGCGCGTTGAGGAAGGTGGGGATTGCAGTCGCGAAAGAACGAAAAGAGATACAACGGGAGAGAGAGAGAGGGAAAGAGAGAGAGGACGGCGGAGAATACCGATCGTTTCTTTACTTTTTTCCTCGTTCCGTGGCATCACCCGACTCGTTTGCGCCCACAGTCACGGTAAAAGCAGCCAGCACCGATAATATCCGCACAATGCACACACAGAAGAAAGGATTCCGCGGGAGGAACAAGCGGAGCACGAGAGAGGAGAGCGCGAGAGAAAGAGAGAGAGATCTTCGAGCAACGAAGACGCAGTTAGTCGAGGTCGATGCCGCCTTCTACTGATTTGCGAGATCACTCTCTCCTTCTAGCATTCTTGCTCCCCTCGGCTGTACACGGGGAAAGAGAGGATGAGAGAGAAAGAGAGAAAGGAGAATGTAGTGCACCGTCCCTCCACGATATGCTGCGAGAACCGACTGATTATTTGTCCCATTGCGACCGTCGCGGCCCTATTTATCGCCGCAATTACCGTACCTGCATGGTCTTCAACGTATTCGCTGTTGAGAAATTTGAAAAACTGCTGTTCGGCTTCATGGGAAGAGAATGCGTTTGCCCTGTGGGGCATTGGCCTTGCTCCGGAGAGGGCGGGAGCAGAGAAACCACGCCTACTGGCGCGCTAGATGCAAAAGAAGAGACGAAGGTTCCCAATTTCTCGGAAGTTTGGATCAGTTTAAATATTATTGAAACATATGCGAACGTTTAAAATGATGTAAAAAATATTGTTTTCTTTGGGAGAGTCTAAAGAATCGTTCTACGCAAGATTCATTCAAATTATTTCAAATAGTACCAGAAGAAATTCTCAAAATTGGAAATGTTCCGTAATATGCATGCAAACCGCCTTGGTCTCTTGGAAACATTATTTGATAACATTTAAACGTTTATACTATCGCAAACAAGAATATCACCGTATTTGATGGAGCTTACGAAATCATGCCCGTAGCACCGACCAGTAAAGCATAGAAAATGATTAAAAACACAAACTCGCGTTCCCATAGAAAATTAAATTCCTCGAGAACTAAAGGCGATAGAGAGAAACGGTTTTCGGGTCGTGTGGGGCGCATAAAAATCTATAAGAATGGTTATCGAAACGTAAATTTGACGTTGCGTTATCAACGGATACGGGGAAAATTCGTCACGGTTGGGAGAGATTATCGCGGCGCGCGACACAGCGCATCGTGCACACGGGCGCGGTTCGTGAATCGAGGGAGGGAGAGAAATAGAGAGAGAGAGAGAGAGAATAAGAGTGAGAGAGCGGACGCTAAACAGCGCGCACAGCCGGATCGTTTGTCCAGAAAATTGCCACTAGTGTAGCGTCCGTATTAATTGAAACGCGACACGCGGCCTCCACTATGCAAAGAATGTCCGCCGGACGACCATCAATTGCGCGGGTGATGTCGCTCACACGAATCGCCTTTATGATACCCCGTGTCCGGACATTTAATTAGAAACGTTGCTGCTCCCTTGGTCGTTCAGGCCCGTCCCGGCCCGTCCTAACCCGACTGATCTTCCCGCAATATCTGCACGCGACATGCGAGTTGTTAATGTTGTTGCTCGTTTCGAAGATAGATATCGCGTTATACCACGGCCGGGAAACGAACGATGTGATTCCCGAACCCACGATCACCGTTTGCTCCGGTACCCGTGCGCCAATTAATTGACGCGAGCGTTTAACGCTTAACTAACAAGTCATCTTCAGCGGTTACCTTGTAACAATGCTTGGAATACGAAAAAGGGATTGTGGAGCCACTGGGGGCCTCTTGTGGGTGTGGCTTTTGAGTCTAGCGAGGGCCAGTGTAGCGTCTTGTAAGAGAATTAGTCCAAACAGAGCATGCTTCGGAAGAAATTATGTGGAAAAAGATAGAATGCTGAAGAGCCTGTCTTTTGGTGTAGAGTACCTTCGGTGGGCGTGGTTTCATGGCTCTTGGTTCTGACAGGGGCCAAGTCGGTATCTCACAGGAGCACTTGACCATTTCTAACCTTGGATTTCTTTTGAGAGCGAAGCTTGACGACAGATAATGTTAGAGACAGAGATAGAAGACACGATACCTTGCTCTCCCGTTTTCGAGCACCCTTATGGGCGTGGCTTTGTTGCTCTCCATTCCGACAAGGACCAATTCAATGTCATATAGCGTCTCACAGAGGATGGCTACACCTGAATTTCCTTCGAGAACAACGGAAAAGAGCCAGTTAGACGTCGATAGTAATAAAATAGCAATGTATCGTGTGGGTTGGGTATCCTGAGTAGGCGTGGCCTCGTAGCTCCCGATTGTAACCAACATCCAACGAGCCTGTCTCTACTCGTGTCTAGTTTAGAACATCCATTCGTCCTATTCATTTAGATTCTATCAACTGGAGCGTCAAGATCAAGGATGTCGAACTGTGATTTTGTGTAGCTAGATGCTTCAGTTGGCCTCTAAATTTGGATCGAAACGTCGAATAAATTTGATGTGATATTTTGCAAAATTGCTTAGTAATCCCCAAGGATCGTACCAGTGTGCCAATAACATTGTGCACAATGTTTGTCGTGAACGTATAAACTCCGCAGTCTGGTAATTACTGCGCTTCAACGATTCGATGATCCTCTGGATTAGAACACGCCCAGGTTCGTTCGAGGCTTGGCGAGTGATGAAAAAACCGCGTGGCCGTTCAATTTCCTGAAAACTAGCAAAGTTTTACCAAAACCGTGGTGGAACGACAGAGCTCCGGTCTCGGCGAATAATTTTCCGGGAACGTGAGCCGTCGAGCGAGTAAGTTGACGGTGCCGATTCGGTTGAGAATCACTGTCGGATTTGTAATAAGTGCAAGCGGAGCGGTACAGATGCGTCGCTCGCACTGGTCCCGTTCGTGCGCTCGCGTTCTCTTCGCGTCGAATCCCGGCGTACCGTGAAACCATGATGACGCAACGGCGAAGTGTTGGTGGATGTTGGGAGTGCGGGCGACGTGTCGCGAATGCGCCTGTGTAAAAGCTCCGCACTGCCAGCTGCACGGCAGTGGCTGCGTTAAGTCGCGCTCGCGACCTTATCGAACCCGAGGACCATTTTCACGATTCGGAGAAAGTTTCGGCGCCTTCGTATTTACTCGTACAACGCACTCGCTTCGTCCAAAGAACGTTTCGTCGCTTTTCGGAGAACGTTAACACTAGACCAGGAGCGCTAGACGCCGCACAGTGGGTAAACTTGACCTAACACGATTCAAAAAGGAATAACTTTCGATAAAAATGAGATAGAGGGCTGAAATTTTTTTTACATACAGCTGAAACTTTACAGAATATGGGAAAAATAGGGAGATTATGGTACGAATGTTTTTTAACCTTGAAAAAATTCGTCAAAGTTGCGCAATTTCGAGAAAATTGTGGTTTTTAAAATACCACGCGCGGCAAAAATTTTTTTGGAACATGCTCTACATCATTTCGCGTAGATTTTTTCACGCTGATTTCAAATGTAGTCTCAAAATTTTTCTATGACCTCAGAATTTTCCAAAATGTATTATTGTTAAACAGTTAAATTTTTATTTTTTCAAGGTTGAAAAACATTCGTACCATAATCTCCCTATTTTTCTCATATTCTGTGAAGCTTCAGCTGTATGTAAAACAAATGTCAGTCCTCTGTCTCATTTCTATCGAAAGTTATTCCTTTTTGAATCGTATTTTGTCAAGTTTACCCACTGTGCGCCGCTGACAGGGCGGGTCCGTTCCGTGACACTTAACCGTATCACCCACATTTTCTCATAAATCCAGTTCGATTTTTGAGCGAACGGACTAGTTTCGAACGCAAGAGATCAACAGATGCTACATTACTTACGATAAACACCGCGTAAAATACTATTTCGCACAGTACAATTTGTTTTTTTAGGCAAGAGATCGTGTCTTCGATGATTACCAGATATTACAGCGGCTATGATTGATGTTTGTTTGCGAGAATCCGATTTTTGCCAGATCATTTTCAATCGATATCTCCACAGGCACGCAGACGAATGATCTATGATCTATTTGCTCGTCCACGGTTGAATGGCACGTAGTACTTAGTACCCTACTAATCGCAGTGTTACACAATGCGACGTCGTTTTTGCTTATAGACTGTTTTGTAAGATCAATAAGCGTTTGAATGCGGATATTCTAACTCGCTGAGGTAATATCTGCGCGTATTCTAGCAGCACAGTGTTCGCAAAATCTATAAATTTATTAATGCAATTCGCTGGTGCTGCTGTTTGTAAACTTCTATCCAGGAATATACTCTCTGACCACGTAAGAAGTTTGAACTTCACTGGAACGTAATGAGTTTCTAACGGCAACGATATACAATATTCTTCTTCGAAAGATTGCACGTTATCGCTACACACCGTCAGCCATTTTTGCCATCGGTCTTGCTAATTATACTCAGTTACGTAATTGTTGCCATGTTCTTAATGAACGAAAAATTTGTTCCGTTTGACATTTGCATTCAAACGCTGGAAGATATCGAACGAATACTGTTTACAAGATTTTGTTAACATTGATCGAGATCTGTACAATGGCGCGCCGAGCGAGATTATGAATGTTTACGACTAGAAATTATATACAAACACGAAGGGGACTTTACGCTCAACCTCATACAGTCATGGCGACCCATATGTGGGTCAGAGAACTCTGTTAACACTACACGTTAATACTGCAATTTACATGTTAATGCTACTACTACAATTTACGTTTTGGTGTTAACATTTTTATAAAGCAACATTTAACGGCTACTTTTAATGCACGGTAGGCTCAGCGTTAAAGAACCTGAAGGTTACAGCTCGCGTTAAAGAACAACGGTTATATTTTTACAGACGATACGCACCAACGAGCTCCGTCTAAATCCAACGAAACGATCATTCTACTCGAAGATCGTTAATTTCAATCTAGGCCTCTTGTCGTCTTTCGTCAGCTCTTTCCTCTTCGGCATCACTAGCACAACTTTGAAATCGTTGCATCAATCCTTGAAACGCTCTCGAAGAACCTGCATTCTGATTAATTATGAATTATCCAACTTCATTTCTTTGGGAATATATTAAAAAAAATGGCTACAGAGGATTGTAGTTTTCGGTACACCTACCGTGAGATGGAAAAGTGTATAAAATTGATTTTATTTTTAGAGTTTGGAGCACAGTATTCGGCAACAATCGGTGCAGTTACCCTGACAGTTGGTAATTTCGTTCACCGTAATAGTTATTCAGGATCAAGGTCCCCCGAACCGTTTTAATCAAAAACCTTTACGTAACAGTTTTAAACAGTTTATTTACGGAATGGTTTCACGCCCTGGCTACCAGCAGGCGTTCAAAGTGCAACAATCGCTGCACGTCGCTCATCGGTGCAACTGGCTTTCGGTTCTCACAGTTCACGGGTGCATCATATCGACTCGGCTCCGTTCGCCTGACGCCGTACTGACATACAACGTAGGGCCATCGGGGAACTATACATGGTAGACGCGTTACGGTACAGTCACCCATCAGAGCAGAAGTTATCGAGGTTATCCTCATTGTACTGTTAGCGCATCGTGCCCTGGAAGGTGGCTTTTCGTGGCCAGAATCAGATTCTCCAATTTTCTCATCTGGAGATCAACACGATTACCATCATACGGACGCGATCAACGCGATCAATACCATTCGATCATACCACGGATATTTGTACAAAATAGAAACTGTCCGTAGGAAAGGGAAGTTAGGGTAACTGCACCAGTGAATGAACGGGCACCAGTAAATGAACGCTTTTGTATATTTCAACAAATTTTAACCCGGACGGCATACTAGCGATAAAATTGTGATTAAAGAGTTAAATAAATAGGAGAATATTGTTTAGTAATTTTGTTCATTGATTGGACTAGCATTATTCAATTACTAGAATGTAGTGTTCATTGACTGGTATTTTTCATATTTTTGATTTAACGTTTAATAAAGAAGAATAATAATAATTTCATTGTATTTGTGTTCAATTATTTTTGACAAATGAAGTATAGGGAGCTATTTGGCATATATGAGATTCCTTTAATTCACATAGTTTTTTTTTAAATAAAATATTTTCCTGAACAATTTCTTAAATGTTCATTCACTGGTGCAGTTACCCTACGTAAAAACAAGTTTCTTCCCTTAAGGTGACAGACTCGTTTCTAGAATTGCAAGGGTGCGCGATTTTTCAGTAGTCAAAAGCGCTGGATAACACAGTCCTAGGGGAGATTACGATAACCGTGGCCCCTACTTTGAAGGTTATATTTGTGTTCCTGGGATCATTTTAAGAAAAAAATGTGTATATAACATGTGTCCAATGGGCTCCGTTTAGCCGGTAAACTAGATTTCTTGTTTTTCATAAAACTGCAAATATCTCGGAAACTGTACGAGATATGGTAAAATATCAAGAGACCTTTTTCGTAGAAAATTAAATTTCCAATAGTTTATGTCCTATGACATTTTTCTATCGACTGCGCAGTTTCCGAGTATATTTATATTTCGGTGAATTTGCAGAACAACTGCCTCTCCCCGGAAATAATAATCGGTGGAACGTAAAGGGTTCGTTCTGAAAAGATCAAATTCTGGAAGACATCTACAATGGGAAGATTATGTAAACAGAGTGAGTTAGGGTTAGGTCGTGAGAGGGGGCCGACCACGCATACGAAAATCCAGGGGTAATCTGGTAGTAATTTTAATTGAATATTTTTCGCGAAAAATGGACTTTTAACATCATTTTAACGTTTCTGATAGGAAATTAGATTTCCTACAAAAAAGGTCTCTTGATATTTTACCATATCTCGCATAGTTTCCGAGATATTTGCAGTTTTATAAAAAACAAGAAATCTACTTTACCGGCTAAACGAAGCCCCTTGGATAACTGTTATATACACATTTTTTTCTTAAAATGATCCCAGGAACACAACTATAACCTTCAAAGTAGGGGCCACGGTTATCGTAATCGTGCCCAGTCCTATATTCGCGTTGACCAGGGGCAGAATTTGCATTATTCGGCAACATGTATCTGTCGCAGCTTTATGAGCATAGCTACACGCGCAGTCTCATGCTCTCGAATAATGCAAATTACACCCCGAAAACGTAAAATTAGGACTGTTGAGGGCGATCGCGGTCTAGATTTATCTTTCATCGAGCACTCTCGACTATCGAAAGACCCTATCTTTATAATCGAGAAATCAGAAGGCGAATACCGCGAATATCCTTGTAAGTCTGAAAACGAGAGTCCACCCCCTTCATCGTTTTAACAGGTTGCGAGTAATGCACCGGTTATATCCTTGACCATGGCGATGAAACGGGCAGTGATCTAAAACAGGGATGAAAAAATCGATGGGAGGATGTTAATTCGGTGGACGGTACACCGCCTTGCAGACCGCTATGCGGTGGCGTGATACGGGTGGCGTTAAAGCGAGTAGGCAGGCGGGTAAAGCTCCGATCGGACCGCGAATCCGACTTCGACTCGGATTCGGAGTCGTGACGAGTCGGCTCGGGCCGGTTCGGGTTCGGTGCACGAGCGTAGCCGAGCGCGTGTCCTACGTGCGCGACGGTGTTCGCCGTGTGGCGTGGCTCTCCGGTGGCGGGTCGGGTCGGGTCGTGTCGGGTTGAGAGGCGAGAGAGCCGAGTCGAGTTCGGGTCGACAGCAGAGCGGAGCGAAGCGAAGCGGTACGGTACGACACGACACGGCGCGACGCGACACGAGACGATACGAGACGACACGAGACGCAACGGGACGGTGCGAGGAGGCGAGGTGAGACTAGACGAAGCGAGGCGAGGCCAGTCGAGCCGAGCCGAGCCGAATCGACGTGCCGAACCGGAGGAGAGTCAGTGGCTGGCGACTCCTCGGGGCGTCAGGTTCTCTGTGTGGGGCTTGTTGTCGTTTCGCGCTCCCTGCTAACCACGTGCGCAACGTGACAGCTCCCGACAGACGTCGGCAGGCTACGCGGCGTTGCCGTTCGACGCGAGCACAGCCTTCCTCTTCGAGCCGCGTTCGTCATTCTCGATCGGGGAACAGTAGGTTCGCGTACACACCGTTTCGTACGAGATCTCATGTTCCACGGGTTCGACCGTCGCATTTCACGGTTCAGAGTGCTCGAGCTTCCGTGTGGTTCGACTCGTCGGCTGCGATCCGTGTTGTGTCGTGTTTCTACGAAATGGTAAACAAAAGACCGTCGAGATAACAGGCTATCTAATTTAGAATAAATTCCTCTAGGAATGGTCGTAGAGTCACTCTGACCGCTCGATCTCAACCGTTTGCGTCGAGTCTCGCGCATTAAAATCGTCACGATGGCTTGGCTGCGTGCCTTCGACGGTTATCGCAGCCGAGACTTTCGTTAGCGACTCTTATCTGGGCTACGCGAGAATAACCTGAGCGCGCGCCGAGAGCGTGAACACTGCGAACGTGCAGAAGAATGTTCGAGCCTAGTCCGCAGCTGGATCGGCAGGCGACGTCGCAACTCGGATCACACTCTGGAGAATTACCCTCGACGAACAGAGCGTGAACAGTTGATCGGTTCGAGTAAATTCATACGGGGGTAGGGAATGCGGCTGACTGCTTCGATCACCGAAACTAGCGGTGTAGAAGTACCAGGCTAGAGAAACTAGCTGCTATACCACGTTGGTCTGATCGTCATCGTCGGACGTAATAAGTGGACCGCGGACAGCCGAGTACGTAACGCGGGTAAATTAGTCGCGGAACGGGTAGCGTCTGCGACAAGAAACGGAATAATCACGACCGCGGGCCGGAAGAACGAGGAAACGGCCGCGCGAGGAAGGAAAGAAGGGGGAGGTAGTGTGGAACGTACACTCGTATTTGCGAAACGAGTTGTCGGCGCGGCGGGGACACCGAGAGCGTGGACGCGCGATACACATAACTGCGCGGAGAGAGGGGAGAAGGAGAGAGAGAGATAAAGCGAAAGACGTTGACGGAGAAGAAAGAGAAACGGATAAGCGGATAGAGGAAACGACCGGAGGAAGAACGGTAGAAGAGAGAGAAGAGAACCAAAGAAAGGAGAGAACGATCCGAGAGGGGAGTGGGGACGAGAGTCGAGACCCGAACAGAGAAGATTTCTGGGCACGCGCACTCCACCTGCTAGCGTGTAGTGGCACGCGCCGTACCCACCCCCTCCCTCCTGGACGTTGCTCCCCTGCTCCCCTGCCCCTCAGTCCCTCTTCTACGTACTAGCTCTACCGCGACCGCTGCCACCGATTCTCCCCCCTCTCGCCCCGAAATCCTTCCCCACGCTGGTGCCTCTCCTCCCGCGGGAGAACACCAACCCCCCCACCCGGTACTCCCCTCACGCGTGCCACACGGTCCCGAGGCTGGGAGACGCGCGGGAGTCAATCGCTCGCGGACTTCGATAGGACGAGCACCTCTCTCTGGGTCCTTGCTCTCTTCTGCTTCCTCTTCTTCCCTCGCTCTGCGGTCTCACGCTCTTGCTTCCCTCCGCCTTACTAGCCTAACCGATAGTAGGCCTCTATACCTCTGACAGTCTTCTCCGCTGGTCTCCTTCCGACGATTCTTCACCGGACGATCGTTCATCCGCAGCGTCCCGAAATCGCAGAGTACAACACGATCGTGTCTGTCTCGAGGAAGGAGGAATGGTAGCGAGTGAAGGACAATCCGCGCGAGTTGTCTCGACGCGGGGCTGAGGAACAGAGGCCAGTGTAGCCCGAAGGTGTACGAGAGAGGACCACCGTCCCGGCCGATGTCCGCGTATGAAAAGGTCCGGTCGTCCTCCTCCTCCTACGCCTCTTCCTCCTCTTGTTTCCGGCGTGCGTCCGCTGACAGGGGGGCAACGCGCCGCCGGCAGACCCTCCTGTAAGCTGCGGCCCGTGCGCGTCAGCCAAGAGGAAGAAGACGAAGACGAAGACGAAGAGGAGCGTCGTCGCCGTCCCCGTCGTTCGTCGCGAAACGGGGACACACGGAGGAACGTGGGAGAAAGGGAAGAACGCGACGAGGAGGAAGGAAAGCGACGAACGACCGTACGGAGTAGTGGGGGACAGACGCGTGCTACCACCGCCGTTACTTCTTCCATCGCCAACGAAAATAGTCGAGTCTCCGCGACGCGCCGGAGAAAGAACCGAAAGAGAAAGAGAGGGCCGAACACGGGAGAGGAGAGGACTCCCAGATATCGTGGACGGTACACGCGAGTATCGATGCACACGTAGGAGTCTTTACGTGGACGTACAAGTGTGTGCGCGTTAGACGTACAAGTGTACACGTTGGTCGTGCAAGTGTACACGTTGGACGTGCAAGTGTGTGGACGCGCACGTAGAAGTGTACACGTCAGACGTACGAGGGTGCGTACGTAGACGTACAAGTGTGTACACGTAGACGTACAAGTGTGTACTCGTTACACGTGCGAGTGTGAGAGCAACGCGAGAGCTTGCGGTGTGTTCATCGGTGCAGCAGCTCGTCGCCTCTCGTCTTCGGGTGACGTATCGAGGAACGTGTGCACGATCGAGATTGCTCACCGACCAAAATACAATCGAAAATAAGCGCGTGACGGCGCGAGCATCGAGCACGGGAACATCGGGAACAAAAGAAGTTCATGGTGTACGTACGGTCCTTTGGATAAACTCTGTGACCGAACTGGTGCGCGATCGTCCAGACCATCGTACCGGAGAAGCTCCGTGGAATTGACTCTTGTCCTCGCACGCGTGTTCCAAGTCGACGCTCCGCGAACCACCTGTTGACGATTTACGAGGGAAAATCGACGGCGGTCCGTCTCGGCGTGGCTCCGCGCGTTGAAGCTGATCTAGCCAACTGTCTAATCGACACCCTACCATCGGGGTTTGAACGCAAACGACGGAAGACACCAACGACGATCTAAAGGAGCAAGAAAGATTGACCTAGCAAGGAGGTAGTCGAATCGCTGAAACTGATCACTGCAGGACACCTTAGTTTAAGGATTCGAAGACGCGCTAGGAAAAGTAGCAAAGGTGATCTTGGATAGCAAAGAAGCGAAGAAGAGAAAGATTGGGCTACCAAGAAGGTGATCGGATCACTCATGCCGATCACTGCGGAACAGCGTTGGGGTTCGAAGACATCGCTAGGAGGTAGCAAAGGTGATCTCTAGGAGGAAAGAATTAAAGATCGCTGGATCTTCGAATATCACACTAGGCTTGATTAGCAAAGGTGATTAAGAATAGGAAGGAAGCGAAGAGCAAGGTCAGAGGGACCTGGCAAGTAGGGAATCGTTTCGGAATGACTGGGAGTCGGAGGTTGACGTGTGCGGGACTCGGTGGTCATTGAGATGCAAATTCGCGGGGTGTTTTCGGGTGCTAAGTATGCTCGGCGGCGGGTCGGCCGGGCGAGGACTGTTTTTCGTTTCTCGCTCGTTATCGAGACGCCGTTAGCGGGGCTTATCGGGTGCGCGCATCAACGCCAGTGACAGGCCTGGAAAGAGAAAGAGCGAACGAGAGGGAGAGGGAGGGACGTCGGAGAGGTCGGAGGTCACGGAACCCGTCGAACGATATGCGGCACGCAAACTCGCCTCGAACCGAGGATTTTGGGGCTTGCTCGCTGCGTCGTCGCCAGCAGACCGATCGCGACAGGAGCTCGCGCCGCTGATATGCTCTGCGAGCGGGACGAACAACAGCGCGGGGCCACCATCGTGTTTCTGGTTCTATTCCCGGCTTCTTGTTTTTCGTTCTCCTCATCGTCGTCTTCGTCTTCTTCCTCAACGTCGACGTCGACGACGGCGTGCTCGCGTGCACGCGCAGCCGTCAACGCGCGCGGGAACCGTCCGAGCCCGTCTCGCCGCGAGCCAGCTAGTCAAGTGATCGAAAGGAAGGGCATTACGTTTTACGGGCATCGAAACTGTTGTATAGCGGGCTCCAGACCCGGAGAACTCGCGGGGACTGACAGGTTCTACAGTGTGTTGTACAGTGTGCCGGCTAGACCCAAGGACGCTGCCAGCTTACGGACAGTGGACTCCGTTGATAAGTTTCTACGAGTTTCTATTCCGTTTCATTGATCGGAGATCGACTCCCGATCCGCGGATTCGTCCGATAAAGACTGTGTTTTTTCGAGTTGAGTTTCATCGACGAAAGATCGGTCGCTGATCCCGGCAACCGATTGGTCCGACGAGACAGTGTTTCGACGAGTTTTTGTTCAGTTTCGTTTGATCGGGTCGCTGATCCTAGACAGTGTTTCCTGTACTCTTCGGTGTACCGCGATTGTCGCTCTCTGTGGTTGGCAGAGGATTCAGGGATGTGAGATGTTCGCGAAGGTGCTGGTGGCAGATCCCGAGTGAAGAAGATTCTCCCCGGTTCCTTTTTTACGGTTGTTGATATTGTGTTCTCTTCGCGCGGGGGAGAATGATCTGCAAGATTCGTTGAGAAGTTCTGAGGTTGGATTGGATCGGAAACATGGTTCTGTAGTTGGGATACTGGTGGGTTTGCTCCCGAGGAGGAGATCGCCGGCAGTGTGATAGTGCGGATATTATAGTGGCGCGAACAAGTGATCGGAGGAGGGGCATGGTGGGCCCCCACCAACCAGGGCCACAGGCCCGGGTGGCCCCCCTGTAAAAAGGAAATCTCTCTCTCGCGCTAGCGTGGCCGCTCGTGCTCCATTAGACTGCCTGGAATGATGGTACGTCCGAAACAATCATGATCTTGTCTGTTTGCGTTGTAGTACAGTAATGCCTCGGTACATGTTAGCAAGACGCAAACGAATGTTGCTGCGCAGCAACAACGTACGCTCTCCAGTTTTTATCTGATTTTTACGAGCGTTGCGGGGATCGAAGTTCGGCGAAAGGGGAACGACGACTGCCAGCAGGCTACCACCCCCGCGATCACCGTCAACGCAGATAAAGGATATCGATTCGTGAATGTTTTTTATCTGCGCTGTCGGTGACTTCGCACGCGCGCGAAACTCTGCCAGATAACAAAGCTCTCTCTCTCTCTCTCTCTCTTTCTCCCTCTCGCGCGCTTGATAAAAAATTATCCACGGCCTGCGGAACCGGTGAAAACGCGCGCGATTTATTTCCGCAGGATCGTCCACACCCGATTCGAACGTGTCCGGTATAGTTATCGCGTCCATGATGGTCTGAATCATCGTATTACGAGTAAACAATTCTGAGACCACCTTTTCGTAAATTTCAATTTCGCTGGAATACGCAATGATGCGGATTTTATACATGTAAGCTTTGTGTATGTGTCGGTGAGCCGACACTATATTCTCGAGAGATGGCGGGACTTGAGAATTGATAGATAGAAGCAGATAGATCGATATCGACAGAGGAAAAACATATAACAAGTTCGATTAATAATTCGTGAGTAGACAATTAATAAACTTGCTACAGAAAGTAAACCTACCACCAAGGCCACAAGTTGAGATCGGATAGGGAAGCACGAACATTTAATTGTTGATTCTCTATTTTTTAGGTTAGTACACACATGGGAACTTGCAATCAATTATTTATTTTGTACTTAATAAAACGCTGTATTTTTTAGACGAATCAACTTGCTGTTTTTGCTAAAACAAGAACTCTCTAAATCATATTATATACGTTTATGAGAAAAATTAGGTGAAGCTTGTAACCGTAGATGGATAAAAGGGAGTTTAGTATATTAACGTCGATTAGGAGAATTGGTAAAGGAGCAAACCAGTTTTTATTCATCTTTTATAAAGACCAGCAGCATAGTCTAAGCTTGAGCGAATTCGTCAGTAAATTGTTCGTAATGAACTGTACGTGATAAATTTTCTTTTCTATCGATCGTAAATTGGTTTAACAAAGAATAATGACGTTAGCGGCGCAATGGTTCGATCAAATTAATTGTACGTGATACGCTAGGTTTAAGTTCGTTAATTTTATAATACAGTGTTCGGTACGGAACAACGTTGTTGAATTTCTGCCGGTCCCCAGGCCACGCGTCGCGGCTTTTCGCGAAGATTCAAAGAAACCGGAAACGTCCAACCGCCGTAACTGTATTGCGCCATACAAGCCGCAATGCTGTTTGTATTGAAATCGCAATGCGTGTCCCTCCGAGCATAACACGAGCGTGTTCGCCACGCCGTGGTCTTCAGGTACCGGTGCGATCGTTCTCCATGATCGAGCGAACAGGCCGCCATGTTGCTTCTTCCGAAACAAACACGGCGAACACTAGGCAAAGGTGGATCTCACGTTCTCGTACATTAAAGTAACCTATGTCCACTATAAAATTTAGTAAAGCATCTAGTCCAGTGGATATTTCCCCTATTCTGGTATTATGGACTATAAATAAATTTGTCAATCAAAATTGACTATAAAATGGACTATAAATAAATTTGTCAATCAAAATTGACTATAAAATGGACTATAAATAAATTTGTCAATCAAAATTGACTATAAAATGGACTATAAATAAATTTGTCAATCAAAATTGACTATAAAATGGACTATAAATAAATTTGTCAATCAAAATTGACTATAAAATGGACTATAAATAAATTTGTCAATCAAAATTGACTATAAAATGGACTATAAATAAATTTGTCAATCAAAATTGACTATAAAATGGACTATAAATAAATTAGTTAATCAAAATTGACTATAAAATGGACTATAAATAAATTAGTTAATCAAAATTGACTATAAAATGGACCATAAATAAATTTGTCAATCAAAATTAAATCGGTATTAATCACCAGCGAAGAAACCTGAAAACATTAGAATTTGAAAATATTCTGTCATAGCATTTTCAACGTCTTGAACACATTACGAAAGAAAACAGATGTCTATTTTACTCCAGATCGTTGCAATTAATTCATTCGGGCGCAATCGGTCATCGAGAAACGGTTTGCTATAGTTATCTCGACATTGTTTCGCGAATATTGAACTGTATGGATGATCTTGACAACAAATGTCGAGGTGATCAAAATCTGTGAAGAGAACCAACTTCTCGATACCGGGTTCTGTCGTATTTCGGATGAAGGTGCCTATTCGACTTTGTTGTGGAGTGGGCCGCAAGTTTATGGGGAACAAAGAAGAGGGGATAGCGGTTTCCTTATTGCGAAATAAACGTCGTCGTCTTGTATCGAAACGAGACTGTATACCAGGAAAAAAATTGTTAGGGGATGAAGGGTTTGGGCGTCGGGGATCACGGATCGGTAGAAACGAGGAGGAACAGCAACGTTATCGATTCGACGCCGGTTAGACCGTTGGCTGGCTCGCTCCCGGCGTTCGAGGAGCGTCAAGATCGCATGCACACACGTAGAACAATAGATTGACCGTCGTCTAACGGCATTCTGGCGGTCGGGACGACCGATAATAGGGGCATCCAGCGCGAGCTCGCGGACATTCCGCGTTTCTCTGTCCCAGGCGCACCGGTTCCGTTGCACTAACGACTGGGGCGTTAGTTGAGAATCGGCAAGCCGTGGTCGTCTCGCTCCCAGAAGAGCACAGAACTCTCAGACCTCTGAGAGACAACCCAGCTCTATCCTTCCGTGTAAACGCTCTAGTAGATCCTTTCACGTTGGATCGATGATCCGACCGTGGGCTCTTTTTCTCTAACAGAAATTACAACAAATTGCGTGTTGAATCCATGGTCTCTGGTACCTCTACTTATTCCGGCATTGCCAAATCACATTGTTAACACTCGACAAACCGAAAATGATTTATTGCAAGTATTATAGAGATCGATATTGTACATCCATGTAAATAAAAATTAAATGCTGTTCGTTGATAAGCGCATCACTTGAGAACGGCTGGACCGATTTGGCTAATTTAAAAAAAATGTTCGTAATAGTCCGATAAGGTTTTTAGGGAAAGACAATTTGGAAGAGTTGCCCGGAAAAATAGAAAATTCAATTATTCATTTTCTTGAAGATGGCGTAAACGTAGACCGAAACGTTGAAATTAACCCTTAGCACTCGAATGGTGACTCTGTGGCACCATTAAAAATTGCTGTACCATTATTCAAAATATTGTATACATTATTAAATACATGGGTATCTAATCAATTAGAGGTATTATACCAATATCATATCCATACAATTTTCAACATCACAGGGAATGGAAATATTCTAGGTAGGAAAAAATGTTTAATTTTTTAGTTGAAGTAGCTCGGAGTGCAAAGGGTTAAAAATTTTACAAGTTGCAAAGTTACTTTCGAGTAACAATTTGATCGAACCATTGCGCCGATGCGATTCTTTATTCGACAGAATGATCGATAAGAAAAAATTGGTTTCTCAGCAAGTTTAGTTCCGGACCACTGTGCGTCCCGATTCCGACGTGTCATAACAGGAGAATGAGCTGCGCTCGGGTGGCCGACTCATGGCTGCGCGTCGGAATTATTTATACCACTTGATTACACGCGTCGCTCGGAGCAGTTCGGATCGGTGCGGAGTAGAAACCGAGCCGCGCCGGAAACAGCCGAAACGCTGGCTCGGCCGCGATCGGCCCGAGTATCTCGCACGCATCGTTCTATCGAGCATCGATGCGGGGAATCCGGCATACTTTGCCCGCTTCCGCGATATCGAATGGGGCCCGAGCATCGACCAAGAAACTGTGGACGTCGTCGTATCGTTTAGGTTCGTTCGAACTGCCTTTACAGCCAGAGGTAATTAACTAATCCCAATTTCGACCGGTTACTTCCGCACACTTAACTGACCGAAAACCTCGAAATTGGATGAAGACATTCCCAATGTCACACTTTACGGTCTGAATGAATTTCGTTGTGCATCTAATTTAAATTAACTTATGTGACCTTTGACGTACCGATACTAGTCATCATTTTCCTGTTTGACAATTATTCAACTAATATCTTGAATAAATTTGTTTGTTACTGCACTTGATATAAATCTTGCAATATCTGAGAAAAATATTTATACCTCCATTATTACAGTGTATGGTAACATGATTCGGTATCATGTTTAATTGTTAGTGATTGAAGTATTAATCGGATATGGCTAAAATATTTTTAAACGGTTTACAAGCATCGAATTTGCTCATTGCCACTTTAATGAAAGAGTCGATTTTAGAATGTTGCGAAGTTGACAAGAAATGTTATCATAGTGTGCAGATTGCAATGAATTTGTGCCGTAAGTACAGAAAATCTTTAGCACAGCTATTTATATTATCTCGAATTGAGAAATACGCGAATGATAATTTGAACGAGTTTGGTCGCATAATAATTGAAGTGTAATCGTTGAATTCGCTTCGCGGAGCAGAAAGTTGCAAGTGAAAGAGCTCGGCAGTTTGTTTGGAGCAAAGTGCTGTTACGTTTTGAATACGCGATAATCGTATCATTCAATTTCATTCGAGTTCGCACGTTTTTTCCATTCTCCCGCTGTTATCAGCGAGCTGCTTACTCACTAGACAACCTTCATCCTCTGTCTCTTGATCTCTCTGTCGTCTCTGTCGCTATAACGCGTTATTGTAAACTCGAAACTCGTGCTTGCAAACGGGCGAACAAACGAGTCGAACGGAAGCTGGAATTCGAAACTTTCGGTGGATCTTCTTCGTCTGTCATAAAGTCAACTTTATCAAGGGAAACACAGTATAATATTGCAAATTTATTCTTTGAGAGATAGCGGATCGAGAATGTCACGATAAATCAGTTTTTCAATCGAGACGCGGGATATTAATCCGATATACAGGGAGCATACAGGAAATATTTATTGCTGTGCTCGGGTATTAAACACGCGTTATCGAAAACGCTTCTCGAGCTAGGAAAGTATGAAATTATGCAGTAACTCTACCAAGACCGGTCTCATATCACATGGGTAAATTACGATTATTAATATTGCAAAGCTCTGTATTTTTGTCTTGGAAAATAATTGGATAAATAATTTGATTCGGGCACATGTAATTCAAATCTACATAAATTCAATTTTCTTATTCTCACAAGACTGCGCAAGCTTGTCGTGCTCAATAATGTTTAACGACGTTATCAGAAATAAATCTACAATTTTTTAGCCGGTTCACTTCTCTGATAGACTTGCATTTTGAAGCAGTATTATTCGAGCGTTACTCGAGCAATTTTATTTAAGAATGTACTACGATAAAAATCTGTATAAATTAAATTTTCTAATTTGTCCAGCGGAACGCAGTTACCTTTGGTGGTTGGAACGTTTAATGGGAACATTTTAATCGAGAAACGTTTGAAATGCTTACAGTGAGTCACAAAATTATTCGCTCACCCTTAAAAAGGATATCTTCAATTCAATATCTTTTTTAATATTGTATTATACGATTTGTACTTTTTTTGGAAGCTAGAGCAATTAGTTTGGTACAGGATGTGAAAAAAATTTTATCAAAAATTGCAATTGATCGGAATTGTAGAAGATATACTAAAAGTTACATTTTACAAGTTTTTTATGTGGACCTATATCGAAAATTTAAAAAATGCGTTTTGTAGATCTGTGTCAGTTGTATACACTGGTAAAGTTTCATCAAAATCGGTTGATGCGGAACAAAAGGACAGACATAGAAGATGTAAGAATCCTTAGATCGAAAATCTTTAAATCTGTAAATATTTAAACGTCTGGAACTCATTTCAACGTCGATCAATTTTGACGAAATTTTCAGAATATGTTTAATCGACACAGATCTACAAAATGTATTTCTTAAATTTTCAATACAGGCCCACATAAAAAAGTTGTAAAATGTAACTTTCATTATTTATTCTACCATTCTGACCAATTGCAATTTCTGATAACTTTTTTTTTCTCATCCTGTACCAAACTAATTGCTCCAGCTTCAAGCAAATTCAAATCGTGTAGTACACTATTAAAAAAAGATATCGTGTTTTGAAGAGTGAGCGAATAGTTTGGTGACTCATTGTAGTTTTTCGATTTTTCCCGAGGTGGTTGTAATAGAATTGCATTTCGAAGGAACGTGCGGCGGCCCGTTGTCTCCGTCTCGTTACGGGCCGACGTAATTAGCAGCCAGTCACTCGAGGACTATTAATTCCCCGGCACACACGCGCGCGGTCCCCGTAAGTCTCGATTCGAAGCACCGAAATACGCCTCGGCGACCTTGCCGGCGTTATTAGGCTACGCTTTAAACGAGATTTTCAGCGTCTTGCTGTTCTCTCTGTCGATAGCCCCCGTGTCTGCCGAGAGATATATTTAGCTTTTTCGTGGCGGGGTATATCGCGGATGCAGAGCCGCGATTCGACGAAGTCGAGAGAGATAGTCGGCCGGATAGATAATGTTGTTATTATTAGCGACTAGTTTTACCAATCTCTCTCTTTCTCTCTAGCCGGTAGCTAGAAGAATTACGCTCGCTCCCGATCGAATAACTGGAGCTGGAAAGTTTAGAAATCGCGAGAACGATACCGTTTCGCTTATCGACGGGGACCCCTCGGCTTATCGACCAATCGTACTCGATTCTCGAACGTTTGGATGCCTTCTCTCCTTTAATTGCGGTCTTCCACGGAATTTATGATCTAGCAATACGCTGAACATGTACGAAGAAGATTAAACAATTCGTGAAAGATGCTATATCGTTCCAAATTTAATTACCAGTCAATGAAACCATTTTCTTTTGAACTTTTGTTTCTTGCAATTCGATGAAGAAAGATCTCCAGTCTACTGCTGATGTTTGTAGTGAGAACTGTAATGTTTTGCGGTGTTCATTGATTGGAACAGTTCAGTTTATAGTTTTCTAGTGAAAGTTGTTGTTTCCATACAGGATTTTATATATGTTTTTATCTTGTGCTTTAAACGAGATCAGTTTGAACTTTTTTGTTATGTGTATCGATTTATTTTAACTATTAAACAACACCGGAAGAATTAAAACGAAGCGTGATGGAATATTTTGGTAGAAAAATCGCAGAATATATTGAAATATGGAATCAACATCATTCAAAACGGAATGCGTGATACAATACTGTGTCAAAAACTGAACAGTATATACGACAGTATTTAAACCAGAAATTGAGTAAATTTTCACTGGAACAAAACACGGGGATTGAAACAGTAACATCAGAGTAGATTAATTTGTACTTTGAAGTTTTACAAATATTAGGTGCGCGAAAATAATCTGTCGAAATAAACCGGAATGTATTAAAAACATATAAAACAGAATATAATGAATGCAAAATGTAGAAGATTTAAAATAGAAAACTTTTGAACGTTTAACTGAACAGCTTACGCCGCAGTAAATTAATTTTTGCTTACGCGACAAAATTCTTACATTTTTACAAATATTGCCAAATATTGACGTTGTCTTTTTTTAAATAAAATAACAACTTTCCGAAAGGGAACGAAAGTTAAGTTTCGTTCGGCAGCGTCTTGCGAACGGAGTTGAACAATCTCGCAGGTCGATGGATGCTCTCGGTGCTGATATTTCTGGCGGCGGGCTCGAGAGCATTCACGGCCGGAACCGACTTTTCGTCACGCTGGAAATTAGCTGAGCAACACGACGGTTTATCGCGTCGTAAAACGCGGAAACACTCGGCCGGACAGTAACAGCATCGACGGAGAGACCGGAGGAGAGAAAGGAGAGAGAGAGGCACGCGTGCAACGTCAACGCGATGCGAGATTATCGCGTCCATCTGCGGCGAAATGCTGAGAAATCAGCGGTTTCTTCGAACTCGAATCTGTTCCGGTCGCTGAATGGAAAAGTTGAGTAGATGACGCCCATTAATTTTCATGTAGTCTGTAACCATCGTTTGTTCCAAATGTTTCATTAATTCTGAACATAGTGTCCCCTCCATCGATCTTCAGTTGTGAACGACAGGAACAATTTGATTTTCTTCTTTGAGGGATGACGATGGATTGTTAGCGAAGCTAGTGAAGTCAATAAGAAACTAGTAATGAAACTAGTCCATTTGTTCGAAATTTTTCATTAATTATGAATACAGTGTCCTCTCCATCGATCTTCAGTTGTGAACGACAGGAACAATTTGATTTTCTTCTTTGAGGGATGACGATGGATTGTTAGTGAAGCTAATGAAGTTAATAAGAAACTAGTGATGAACCTAATCCATTTGTTCTAAATTTTGCATTAATTATGAATATAGTGTCCCCTCCATTGATCTTCAGTTGTGAACGACAGGAACAATTTGATTTTCTTCTTTGAGGGGTGACGATGGATTGTTAGTGAAGCTAATAAGAAACTAGTGATGAAAATAATCCATTTGTTCCAAATTTTTCATTAATCCTGAACATAGTGTCTCCTTCATCGATCTTCCTTGTGGACAACAGGCATAATTTTATTTTCTTCTTTGAGGGATGACGATGAATGTTAACGAAGCTAGTGAAGTTAATAAGAAACTAGTGATGAAACTAATCCATTCGTTCCAAATTTTTCATTAATTCTGAATATAGTGTCCCCTCCATCGATCTTTAGTTGTGAACAACAGGAACAATTTGATTTTATTCTTTGAGGGATGACGATGGATTGTTAGTCAAGTTAATAAGAAACTAGTGATGAAACTAATCCATTTGTTCCAAATTTTTCATTAATCCTGAACATAGTGTCCTCTTCATCGATCTTCCTTGTGGACAACAGGCACAATTTTATTTTTTTCTTTGAGGGATGACGATGAATGTTAATAAAGCTAGTGAAGTTAATAAGAAACTAGTGATGAAACTAATCCATTTGTTCCAAATTTTTTATTAATTCTGAACATAGTGTCCTCTCCATCGATCTTCAGTTGTGGACAACAGGAACAATTTGATTTTATTCTTTGAGGGATGACGATGAATTGTTAGTGAAGCTAATAAGAAACTAGTGATGAAACTAATCCATTTGTTCCAAATTTTGATGAAGGATGGAGTGAAACTAGTGCAACTAAGTGTAAGCTAATGAAGCTACTAGTTGCAATGCACCCATCCGCAAAAATGTGTGTTTTGCACCCGGATGTCCAGAAAGATCCATGAACGCAATCCAGGAGTTGCTCAGATCGATTACGGCAGTGCCCAAGGAGTCAGACACGGCGTGTGACGTTGGGAGGCAGGTTTTAACCGATCTGGCTAGGAAATCACCGGTGTACACGTTTCGGAGAACCGAACTGCAAAGGCTTGGCTACGTAATCGCGAGTTCGGGCCAAAGTCTAACAGACACGACACACCTCCGACCTTCCTATCGATCTGCGGCTGGAGGTTTTACGCGTCCTCCACCCTCCGCAAGCTCGTCGACCCTCACCACCCTTCCTCTCCTCTCTCTCCCTTTCGTTCTCTGTCTGTCTTGGTTTCTCTCTTGGCGCTCTCCCTCTACGGAGAGTCCTCGCGAGGAGGAAAAGCAACCGGGTAGAGCCTTCGTGCGAACGTTTCTCGGCCACCTTCAACCCCTCTATCAAGCTCTTTCTCTCCCTCTCTCTTTCTCTTTTCTATTTCTCTCTTGCTCTCGTACACTCTCGTTTTCCGTCTCTCTTCCGAGCAGTTGACCGTCCTTATTCAGCTCCCTAGACGTCGAAGTAACAGGGGAGAAGAAGCCAACAACGCTTCCTTACGCGTCTCCACGATCCCAAGACACCTACGCGCCGTTACGCGGCTCGATCTGATTGAAACCGAGCGTGTCCCTGCTCGTGGGAACGATCCTACTGACCAATTCCACTCGAATCGACGAATTCCGACCGTGCTCGTGAAGATCTACCACAGAAATTATAGCAATGTCTTCACACATGTACGACATGTGTGCTCAATATTTGGGAAAAATTTATTTCAACGAAGCACATCTTTCGACGATACAATACAAAAATTGCTCTCTTTGTCCTAATTCTCCATTAAGATATTTATTGTACAAATCAGTGAATATTTAATCTAGTACTGTAGCTAGGTCCTATCGCCTAAAATATTCACATTTCAACGGATCAGTCCGGATAATCGTGGCTCTACCATATCGTGGATTAAATAAGTAAATATAATCCAAATTGTATCGTGCTGGAACTCGTTTCAATCAGAAAAACGCCAGCAATTCATTGGCAAACGTTTCGCAATAATAAAAAATAAAACAGATGGACGAATGACAAATTATATAATCATATAGTAATTGTAACATGTCGACGAAGTACAATCAGATTAAGATATTCGTCATCGTATACAGTGGGAAAAAAAGTATTGGCACACACTTAAAGCATGATAATTTTTTAAATATCGTATTATACGATTCGTACTTTTTTCGGCAGCTAGAGCAATTAGTTTGGTACAGGATGTGAAAAAAATTTTATCAAAAATTGTAATTGATCGGAATTGTACAAGAAATACTAAAAGTTACATTTTACAACTTTTTTATGTGGGCCAATATTGAAAATTTTTAAAATGCGTTTTGTAGACCTGCAAATCTGCAATTTTTAACATATTTAAACGTTTATAGCTCATTGCAACGTCGACCGATTTTGACAAAATTTTCAGAATATGTTTAATTGACAAAGATCTACAAAACGCATTTTTAAAATTTTCAATATTGGCCCACATAAAAAAGTTGTAATTTGCAACTTTCAGTATTTTTGCTACAATTCCGATCAATTGCAATTTTTGATAAAATTTTTTTCACATCCTGTACCAAACTAAATGCTCTAGCTTCCCAAAAAAATTCAAATCGTATAATACGATATTTAAAAAGTTATCGCCTTTTTCAGAGTGTGCCAATACTTTTTTTACTGCATTATGGATAAACAACTGTCCAACCAGCTATTAACGGCATCTTCTACATAACGCGCACCAGTAATGAAGCTCTACGACCGCAATCAACGGAAAGTTTCTTTTTCTGCCGTAAAAGTCTGAACAATAAAGAAGTTCTAATCATTATAGACAGTAAAGAAAGTGAACGGGGGTTTAGATATTCATCCGAGTTACGCTTCATGGAGAAATAACTGTCCAAACAGCTCTGAATGGCGTCGTGTTTGGTTGGCGACGCTCTGCGCGGCGTCCAAAGTGAATTTTATTGGTAAGAAGTTTATCTCGGTCCCGAAGGCGTCGAAAGTCAACCGGTTTATCCGTGACAAAACGTGTACCGGAGGAGTTCTGCCGTTTAATATCTCGCGAGAACGGCACCGTGTCGGCATCCTTCTCGTCGACGACGACTCGAATGTTTTCACTGGCGACGAATTAATCTGCGCACGTTTATCTCGCTACGTCGCGACGCACCCGGGGTATTTTTAATCCCCGTTGTCGAAAGATACGCGCCCGGAGACGCTCGCTTTCGTTAATTTCGTCGCTGTTAATTAATTCCTCGAGCCGTACTCTGCGAAGAAACAATCGATGACGAAAGAATCGTCGAGGTTGAGTCTCTCGGGAACTGTTCTACCGTTTCTTGTTTCTTCGCTTTCCGGAATGTTTCCGAACTATACCTTGCAGCTACGTTAATAATAGATTGCAGATTTCGAGCGTTTGCAGCAAAAATCAGTCGGCGAAGTTGTACAGAATGATCGAAAGTATTGTCGGAAAGGATGCCGTTAAATCGATTTTAATTCGATCAAGTTACTCGTATAACGGAGAAACAAAATTGTATTTCATTTCTAGAGTCGCTAAGACTTCTCTCCCCACTCTACCTTCCCCTTCCACGGTCACCTGACTCGTTCCGTCTCTGCCGCCCATTTCACGTGACTAGTACTGGCACAGAGAGGGTAACTTTTATAATTAATAGTAACAGTTTAAATGCAAGCGACTCGAGTAAAAGTTCAACTGTATTCATCCACTGTTTCTAAAGTTGTTCAATTTTTGAATAAAAAGATTGATAGATTAGATGGATAGATAGATAAAAAAGATTGATTTGCATTTTCCAGCTTTTCAGTGGAAAACGTTAACGATTGCTGTCCATATGCCAGTTTCAGAATTAAAAATAAGAATTTGGACTGCAGATTTAATGTATGACATAAGTGACAGAAATGGGTGGATGCAACTTCACAAATTCCTCTAAAATTGGATTTTGTTAAGTCCTTCGCTAACTCGTTTCGAGGTTAAAAATAATAATTTGCACTGCTGGTTTAATGAATTTCTGACAAAAGCGAGTGGATGCGACTGTCTAAAATCGTCTAAAATCGAGGTCCGGTGTGCTCTTCGCGTGTCAATCTGCGCGACATCGCTGCACTGATGCGGGAGCGGGTTTGAGGAAAAATTTGCAAGCGGAATACGGCAAGAAATCGTAAAAAAATCCGCTCGGGAAATAAAGAGCACGTGGCGAGAAGCATTTTCTGCAACGCGCCGCGAATGCAGCGTTATCGATCAAGTATTACCGGAAGCCGTACAGGTGCATAGAACGCGGGCAGGTCTGTCAGATATATCACGAACAGTATTCTTAATTATTGGCGTCGCACTACTCGCAAAATGTTGGCTATAAAGCGCCCGCTGCGACCGTGCCTTCCATCGTTCATCTGACTCAATAAAAGTCATCGTTGAATTGCTCATTTTTATGCAAAATTAAAATTATCCTCATTACTTGTAAGATACACGAGTGAATGTTCGACATGCAAATAGAACAAGCGGTTATCTTGTTGAATAACGATTTCGATTAATCAATTATATCCAAAACACAATTATTTAAATCAATATTAATAGACGGCCGATTTTTATGCAAAATTGTCTACGTTCATGTAGAATAATAGAATCAATTATACCTAAAGTACATTTAATTAATCAATATTGTCGAAGCTAAACGTACGTTTATTTCGAAAGAAATAATCGTTGTCATTGACACAATTTTTTTCAATTATCGGAATGTTGCCACTGTTTTGAGTTTGAGCTACTAAAATCGCAAGAGAAAATTAATATGTTCGATCGCATTTTGGAGAATACAAATAATTTCTTTTATACCGAAGGAATGTTAATTTTTCGAAGCCATTTAAGTAGGCAGTAAATCTGTTTAATGACGAATGGGATCGTCATCGGTCAACAACGGTCCGACAGCATGACGAGTTGATTCGTCACCGATCGATAACGTGTTAATAAAGACTCCAAGGAGTGGAACAGAGTAAATAAAATCGCTGAATTAACCTTTCATTTCCAAAAACTGCACATAAAAATTATATTAAAAGTTTAAATCATGGTACACTTAAATTCCTTCCGTACTTTTAAAGTCTCCTGTTTCATTGTTTTCAATCACCCATTTTTTCAGAAATGCATAAAATGTGCAGTACGGTTGCATTATTTTTCATCCAATACGAAATGAATTTCTATTTCACTCTAGATTGTCGCAATTAAAAAGTTTGCATTTTGTATGAGGGCCTTCCAGTAATAAAATCACGAGAAAACACTTGAAGCTACGAAATGTTCGAAAGAAATTTCTGCGCAATTAATCAACCCACGGGAAACTATATTTCCCATATAATTATAATCGAGCGAGAGCATTCGCGTTAATGCAACGGGAACAACGGCCGGCCAATAATTCATCGGCGAAATGGCAAACAGGAACAGCGTGTAACGATCGTGGAACAGCAAAGTCCTCGGGTCCGTTCTCCGGAAGCAATCGCGCGGTCCATCGCGAATTAATATGTATATCCGGCGATTCGTATGCAAAGCGGCGGAACGAGGCCGGTTTTTCGGGTAGACCACCGCGTAAATAATTTTTCGAAATCGATGAACGTGTACGCTGCAAATTCGGCTCGGGTCAACCTCGCGCGACAATTAATTGCCACGAAACTCGCGCGATCGATAGACTACATTGCCTTCATGCTTTTGTTCATTAATCCCGAAGTGATACAACTGTGTGTACACTTTATTTTTGTAAACGAACGCCGAGAAAAAAATCGTTAATATATTTTTTTTTTATAATTGGTTCCCTTAAGGATGTTTTGGGAGACAAAAGTACAAGAAATTCGAAATCCATCAATATATTGGCAACGAAAGCCATTCACGAGTATATTTTGCATTAAAAAATAGATCAATTTAAAAAGCTTTCGTTTAATCAGTGAATTTCATGTTATATTTATTTTTTTATCAAACTGTCTATTATAAAAAGTTGTAAATGAATTTTGTGAATAATTGTACCCTCCGAATAGTAGCTATATTCAGTGTGTCGCGTTTTCATGCTGGTGAGATGACAACACGATAATTTTGAAGTTTCGTAACAGTTTACAATTTTTTGCTTCATAACTGTTGATTGAATCCTAATAAATTTTGAACATAATTAAATACATAATTTTTACTATATATAACAAAAAACTGGAGTTACTAGTTGCGTTTTTTCAAGGTTTAAATAGGGTTTGAAGTGGAATTTTACGAATTCTCATTACAGTACTCACCGACTGCCACAGTATGAAAGACACAACTCTCAGGATAAAATTTAATTTACTACGTTCATGGGGATAATCTAGGTATTTCCTGTATGTCGTGCAGAAACGTCTAGGAAGAAAATTCATACTGTAGCAGTCGGTGAGTACGAATAGAAATACATACACCTCGAACAAATTTTTGAATTAAAAGTATCACATTAAATAATATAATATACAGAATCACATACATCTATATAATAAAAATCAAATGCTGTTCGTTGGTCACGACATCACGTGAGAACGGCTGGACCGATTTGGCTAATTTTTTTTGTTAAATGTTCGTTGTAGTCCGAATCAGGATCTTAGAGTACAAAAAATTGGAAAAGTTGCCCAGAAACATGAAAATTCGGGAAAAACTAGAAGTGCTTTTTGAATCATATTTCAATATAACAAAAAAATGAACGTCGCAGCTTTTAATCAATATTTCAATAGGAATTTACATTATCCACGTCTGTTTGCTATAATGATCACTGCGAAATACGTTTTTTTCTCATTCTTACTTTGTTTACGTATATCCTACAGCTTTTTACAAATTCACAAAATGATCACAATCAAATTTATTGAAATTTGGACACGACAACGTCTGTCAGGTTAGCTATTTGCAATATAAAATGAAAAAACTACACAAGAATTGGAGAACAAATCCAACAAAAGTAATAAGAAAGTAGTGCTGAGAGAACAAAATTGGAGAACGAAACGAAGCAAAAAGAAATGAAGAAGCTGGTCTAGCTTCGTGCCTGGTGAAGTTAAATTCGAAGTAAGGGCTACTCGGCGCGATCTGGAGCGGAACGAAGAAACTCGAAAATCGGACGGAGGTTTTCCTGCGCGTGTTAAAATCGCGAAGGATCGTGTGCAGGATCGAGAGGCGGTTTTCTGCGATTTATCCTTTTCCTCTCGGTTCCATCGGTCGGTCGCATTACGTTTCGCGTAACGGAAGATTTGTAACGAGCCGTATCGGGAACGACGCCATAACGGAACAGCCGTAAATCATCCGGCGTACTCTTTCGCAATTAAATCGCGCGCGCGTGCGAGCGCTCATTTTGAAGGGAAACATATCAGCCGCGAGGGTCGCTGTAAATCACGGAACGGTTAATAAAGCTCGTTGGGCCAGGTAACCTGGCCCTCTGTCCTTGTTCCGTCCGCCGAGAGTCTTGACAGCTAAGAAATTCGAGAGGTTTGCAGGAACTGCGTTACGACCGATCGCAGTCTGCGCATCCTGATCATCGCGGACGCAGTTCTTCGTCTCTTTTTGCGGAAAACGTCGATTTTCTCGGACTAATTGACTTGGATTTGATTTATGCCATTCGAGAAAGCCGCGCGGTATTTTTCCTATTTTGTTAGCACACGTCGAAAAGGATTTAACCAATTAGTGGAATCGTAATAAAGCGTACGACTTTGATACCGAATTTACGAAGAATTAAAAGCCATTTTTATCTCGTGCGCATAGAAGAATTAAATCATCCCCTACTGAGAGATTTTCACAATCTTGATAACTGTACAATGAATGACTCTACGCAACCTATTGTCCTGATCATAGATCCAATAACAGCACTCTAGCTTAAGACTCGATTAAAACTTGATCTATCACTTCTTTACAAACCTGACGACCTCCCACAAAAACATTATCCCAAAAAGTCCACAAGTACGGGGTGTAAAAAAATGTTTGGTACTAGTTGGCGTAGCGGTATTCTACATCTTAGGATCGGTGAAGATCCGTGAAAAAAAGTTGCCGCAAAATTGTCCTTGACCTTGAATTTCAAGGGCAAATTTTTGTATTATCGTATTTTATTCTAGAATCATGGGTGAGTTGAGGTTTGACCCATGGTTCCCTTGACACTTTTTGTCCTCACGTTGCGTAGAATAAAATACAATGATACAAAAATTTGCCCTTGAAATTCAAGCTCGAGGACAATTTTGCGGCAACTTTTTTCACAGATCTTCACCGATCTGAAGACGTAGAATACGCCTATGACAATCAGGACCAAACATTTCTTTACAACCTGTCCATCAACGCGCAACTCCAAAAACATAAATTCCAGTTTAACATTTCCCACACGCATTCCCAAAGAACCTTCCGGATTCCAGAAAAAGATTGTTGCCACCAGTAAAAGAATTCCTCCCTTCCCGTGGATGTGTTCGCGTTCTACAGGGTATCTTTAAGAGATAATTGTTTCGCACACGTTGTGCACACACGGCTCAACAGGAAGTTCACGAAGAAAGCATGAAAACGCCTGTTTACTCGTGTCTGCCGTCACTAGTCTCGTCTTAACCCCCGCCTCCGGAACTTTGCCTTCCATGTCCTGTCGATGGCGTGTCGTTCGCCTTGACGAGAGCACTCCTCGTTGTGTATTGTCGGTAATTATCCCGGGGAATATTGTCGGCTGATTTGTTCGCCAACGCCGTCAGCCGAGCCGCTGGCCGTTTCAAGGAAGTTCCGGTGAAAGGTGGAAAGATTTAGAGCCCCGAGGATCAGCTCGGAGACCTTTCTTTGTGAATCATTTGCGAACTATAGCCGAGTGTTTGATAGTGGTACCTTAAACCGCGAGATTAACGCGCGATGAGTGCAAGGTTATTTCGCCGCGACTGCGGCTGTCGTAGTTATTTATTCGGCTGCTTGTTTACCGGCTTGTGGCACTAGTTGAATGAAATGGTTTTACAGTGATGTCGGTGTAACAGATAGGGTATTCCGTGTCAGGAATATAAACAACTTCCTTCGTTCTTAGACAATTGGAAAATCCCAAGAACCTGTGGGCGTTTATTTACAGAGACTCCCACTAATATTCGGACACTCTTAAAAAGACGATATTATTTTTAATATTGTATCGTACTACACGATTTGAACTTCTTTAGGAAGCTAGAGCAATTAGTTTGCTACAGGATGTGAGAAAAGTTTCTTCAAACATTGAATTCATCGGAATTGTAGATGAAATACTAAAAGTTGCATGATACAACTTTTTTATGTGGGCATATATTGAGAATTTGTAAAATACGATTTGTAGATCTGTGTAAATTAAATATATTTTGAAAAATTCGTCGGAACGTTCAAAGATGGTAGAAATTGTAGATTTTCACGATTTTCGGGCTATAACTGTAGTAAATTTAAGGATTCTCACCTCTCTCAATGGCTATTGTTTCTTCCGCATCAACAGATTTCGATGAAACTTTCACAGTGCATACTAATACTTAATACTAAAAGTTACATTTTACAACTTTTTTATGTGGGCCAATATTGAAAATTTTAAAAATGCGTTTTGTAGACCTGCAAATCTGCAATTTTTAGATTACAAAACGAAGATCTACAAAACGAATTTTTAAAATTTTCAATATAAGTCCACATAAAAAGTTGTAAAATGCAACTTTAGTATTTTTTCTACAATTCCGATCAATTGCAATTTTTGAACATTTCTTTTCAAATCCTGTAGCAAACTATTGGCTCTAGCTTCCCAGAAAAATTCAAATCGTATAGTTCAATGTTAAAACAGTTATCGTTTCACAGAGCGTCCGAATATTAATGGGAGTCACTGTATGTATGGAAGTGATATGACATGTTACAGTGTTACTAGTCGTGTTAATTCACTATAATTTATGAATTAGGCCTAGTCATAAATGATCTTGAAAAATGTGTATGTACATACATTTATGTTTAATGTGTGATCGAGACCGTCCTAGAGTAGAATGTCTACTGGTAGTTAAAACGAATTGTTAAATAATTTAGCACGTTTCTCTGACCAAATCGTTTTCTTTCTGTTACAGGTAAGTGTCGGAGTACCGGCCCTAGCGAACGTATTCGTGAGTAAGCCAAGTACATCTTCAATTTACCCGAATTAGTCAGGATCGTAGAGGCAACCCCCGTGTAACAAAGTAGTTGCGCATAGAGTGTTTAATTGAAACGGATTACTGTAGATTGTCATTTATTACGTCTATTATTTGAATAAAACTTGAGTTTCTCACAGCTCACGGCAAGAGCCAATTAGACGTACCTTTGGTTTATTAACTACGGGATTATGCAAGGGTTACTTCTGTTGTGTTAGGATGCTGGATACAGACGCCTTTGTCTACATCGTGTTGCCGTTCATAGAAACCATTCACACGTGCGAATGCGATTATTGAAACAGCGCGCAGCGTGAGGATTCTAATGGAGGCGGAGAATGGGGATTCGCGGTGATTGAGTGGAAGTTTCTAATTTTATAAGGGAATTTTCCCCCGGAAACACTTCGAACTAACAGTTCTACTAAACAAACGTGATTAGACTCGCTTCGAATACATTATTGTCTTTAAATCTAATTTACTTTCGCACTGAATCTACCGAAATCTCAAACTCACTGATATGTACAGTGACTTCCATTAATATTCGGATGCTCGAAAAAAAACTATAACTGTTTTCACATTGAACTATAAGATTCGAATTTCTCTGGGAAGCTAGAGCAAATAATTTGCTACAGGATGTGAAAAAATTTTTCAAAAATTGCAATTGATCGGAATTGTAGAAAAAAATACCGAAAGTTGCATTTTACAACTTTTTCATGTTGGTCCATGTTGAAAAAATTGTATAATACAACTTTTAGTATTTTTTCTATAATTCCGATCAATTTGTTACAGGATGTGAAAAAATTTTTCAAAAATTGCAATTGATCGGAATTGTAGAAAAAAATACCGAAAGTTGCATTTTACAACTTTTTCATGTTGGTCTATGTTGAAAAAATTGTACAATTCAACTTTTAGTATTTTTCCTACAATTTGCTACAGGATGTGAAAAAAATTTCCAAAAATTGCAATTCATAGGAATTGTAAGAAAAAATTCTAAAAGTTGCATTTTACAACTTTTCATGTGGGTCTATAATGAGAAAATTGTAAAATGCAACTTTTAGTATTTTTTCTACAATTCCGATCAATTGCAATTTTTAAAGAAACTTTTTTCACATCCTGTAGCAAACTAATTGCTCTAGTTTCTCACGAAAGTTCAAATCGTATAGTAGAATATTAAAAAAGTTACCGTCTTTTTAAGAGTGTCCGAATATTAGCTGGAGTCACTGTACACTTACACTCTATAGTTATTGTAATTTCTGAAATTAATTTAATTACATTATATTTCGAGTCAAAAATACACCATCATCACAATTTTCAGATATTGTTAAAAACAAGGGTAGCTACCCCTCCGTTTTTTATAGACACCTCAATTAAAAAAAAATTATTTCCTTCGTGCCACTATATAAACAGCAAATTGTGTAAATTAGAAGTTCCAGTACAATTTTTATTCAAACACATGACAAATGGGCGAAAGGATTTCTTTTTCTATAAATTACGGTTGTACAATATAACAATGAAAACTGACAGCCCTACTGTTCGGAAGATGAAGGATTAAAAATGGTCGGTCTCCCACGAATAAACGAAGCATCGTGGAAGCAGGTCTATCGAACAACAATCGATACGACATCGATCCACGAGGAATGTCCTCCGAGTTTCAATATCCTGCACCAGGTACACAGCCAAGGAAGTCAAAACATTGTCTCTGGTTTGGCCTGGCTCGCCGAGAAAGTTTTCGCGAAGACTTAAAGACAAGTCGCCGACCGGAAGTTGCCACCACCCCCCGTGGATAAAGTTCACGAGACTGTGCCGACACTCGCGCCCCTTTCCTACCGCTCCCGTCCATTATCTCTCTGCTGCTCTCGTTTACCCTCTCTCTCTCTCATTCTCTCATTCTGCGAAACTCGTTCGATTATACAGGGTGTCCCGATAAACGCATTATTCAGTATTCTATAATTTTGTCCAAGTTAAATGAAATGACTGTAGGAGCATTGAAAAATTTTTCTGAGTCAGAATCCACCATAGACTTGAATAATAGTGTTTTATATAATGATACTTGTCCCCTATTTTTGTTTTATTGAACAGCGAAAAAAAATCGTAAATCAATCCTTAAGGGCTCGTTGTAAAGAGAAAACTCTACTCTTTAAATCTACTGTGGATTCGTTTACGGAAAAAATTGTTTAACGTTTTCACAGACGTTTCAATTTGTAGTACTTTTAGGAGGAACGTATTTTCAGTTTCGTTCCCTATAAAATACAAGAGTAAGTTGGAAGGAAATAATGGATTATGAAAGTGGAGGCTTCAAATTTTAAAGCGAGACTGGGTTCATTGTTATATGATTACTTTTTATGAAATTATGATAGCTTAAACATCGACAATTTTTCGACGATTTGAGATTGTGTGTGCTGCGTTTCGAAGCCACTGAATATGTGTTTGAAGACGACTTTCGTGCGAAGCCAACCCCCGGCAAGCTCGAACGCGTTCAGAGGGTGAAAGAGGTCGAACGGAATCGATATTTGGCGTCGGCACGAAAATCGCGACCGGTGGCCCAGTCGTTTAACCCGGCTTCCCGTCGACGAGGTGCTAAAAACCCGGGTTTCTCTTAACGCGGACGCCGCGACGCGAATTTTAAACGATATTCCTATTGCCTCGCAACCCGTGATCCTCTGCGAACGCCATGGAATAGTTCGCCAACCCCACTAGCACCAATTCGCTCGCGAAATATTGACCCAGTCGCATTCGTGTCCCGTTTCAACAATACTTTCGCTAATTATTCCGTAATTTCGCAAATAATGCGAATTTCCTTTTGTGCTTTTCGAAACCGAACCACAAAAACATGAACTCTCCATGCACATTGAGAAAACAAACCATTATTTTCAGAATCAATCAATTTTGTTAGAACTTCAACCTCGTGTACGATTTTCGTACCACCTGAAATAATTGTAAAATAGTAGGTGTTCATTAGAAAATGTTGGAAAAAATAGAAAGATAAATAGAAGAGTTATGACAATGAGACATATGTTGTATATGCTGCATATAATTACTGAAAATGTTGTATGCAGCCAATTATTACCGATAATAATAGTGCAATGTAAGGGGTCTGGGTGATATCAGTATTGATTAAAAAATATGGAGAAGGACAGAAAAATATGTTAATGAGTTATACGTTGTAAATGCTGTATATAATTACTGGAAATGTTGTATCTAGCCAATTATTACCAATAATAAGATTGCAATGTAAGGGGGTTGGATGATATCAATATTGATTAAAAAATATGTTAATGAGATATACGTTGTACATGTTGTATATAATTACTGAAAATGTTGTATCTAGCCGATTATTACCAATAATAAGATTGCAATGTAAGAGGTCGACGAAATCAAAATTTCTTTAAAAATATGAGATAACAGAGAAAAATGGAATTTTCAATAATTATTGCAGAGTTTTCATGGAATAGAGTGCTAAGGATTGGACTCAAAGATGAATGTTCCTATCAGATTCGTTGATGTAGGGCTTTTCAACGCGATTATAGCTAAGGCACATAGTATTTCACCTGCGTCGAAGCGCATACACGTAACAGAAAGGGCGCAGTCGCATAAATATTCAGGTAGACTTCGGTCCCAGTGGAATCCACGTCGAACCAACCTCGACATCCTTATATTCCTTATTTAGTTTCAGCTGGAACTCGGAACTTCCTCGTCCGCGAACTTTCGCGGAGTTTCTTGTACGCCGCGACACTATATCACAGTGTCAAAAGTACCGAAGTAAGTAAGACACGGTGTTTCTGGCTCACCTGCGCGTCGGATTGAGTGATCGTCTACGCAGAATCGTACGTCGCGTTCGATACTCTGTCCCCTTCGATGGGGAACAATTCGCAATTTAATCTGAGGATGTAATTTATTCTATTTAGACATTAATTTTTTAGAGACAAATTCGATGATTCTCTCTTTTAACTTCTTTAATATCTTCGTTGACGTCTTCGTTGACAAAACAGCACAATTATTGTTCTTCGCCGATCACGGATTAATTTGTACTTGAAGCATCAATATATGCATTGAATATATAAAGTGCAACGTTATTTTTATCGAATACGATTAAGGGTTGTTTAACAATTTAATCTGAGCATGTCATTTATTCTATTTAGACATTAATTTTTTAGAGACAAATTCGATGATTCTCTATTTTAACTTCTTTAATATCTTCGTTGACGTCTTCGTTGACAAAGCAGCACAATTATTGTTCTTCGCTGATCACGGATTAATTTGTACTTGAAGCATCAATATATGCATTGAATATATAAAGTGCAACGTTATTCTTATCGAATACGATTAAGGGTTGTTTAACAATTTAATCTGAGCATGTCATTTATTCTATTTAGACATTAATTTTTTAGAGACAAATTCGATGATTCTCTCTTTTAACTTCTTTAATATCTTCGTTGACGTCTTCGTTGACAAAACAGCACAATTATTGTTCTTCGCTGATCACGGATTAATTTTTACTTGAAGCATCAATATATGCATTGAATATATAAAGTGTTATTCTTATCGAATACGATTAAGGGTTGTTCAACAATTTATTTGTGAAAAATAATTAACGATTGACTCTTAGATTCTTTCACTTTTTTCCAGCAGGATAATTATCAGCCAGCACACAGTGATAGCGTAATCAAACGGCAAATGTAATTTCTGTGACGATTATGGCGAAAGCGTTACACTCTGCCCGGTCCCATTGTGTCAGTGACTATAGTCACCGATTAAAATTTCATATCTCCCGACTTATCAACGCCTGCCACATAATACACGTGTTATACACGCCAAGTCTTTTAATTTTCTAACGGAACTGTTTTATAGCACTGTTTATCTGATTTCACTACCAGTAACTTTCTTTCGACGCGCGCCGATAAAGCCGACAAAAAATCTTACACCTTCTGAAAATTTAATCAGACCTCTTCCGGACTCTCCTAAGTTGCTACTCTGTTTCCTTGCTAGAGTGAAAATGCTGGACCCCTTCGAGAAGAATAAAGAATCATGAGTGGTGCGGGAGGTAGAGGGGGATAAACGAGCCCCCGGAAATTTATAACTGACCAGCCTGGAGACTCCTTGCTCCAACGACGATGCAATTTACAGCTGTTCTTATTGCTTGCCTGCTGGTTCCGCAGGTTGCACTCTCCAGCCCCCGCGTTTCCCACCCCCGAGAGACAGAACACTCTCTGACCGAGAACCTCAGCGAACCGAGTCTCTATTCCTCCGGTAATAACTTTACAAGTTTGCAGGCAAATTTCGCAAATCGATGCCGACCCGGCTCGAGCACGGCGGATATGATCATTTTTCTGCTGGAATTTTCCAGCCCCCACGGTATTATTCATTTCGCGATCAACCCCTTCCGATTCATTATTGCCTTGCTGCCAGACTACAAATCCCTTTGCAAAAATTGTTTACGTTAAGCAGACAAAATAGACATGAACTGGAAATTATTATTATGGAAATAATTTATTATGTGAGAGTGTTTTAAAAACTTTTCTGACGCTTTTACCGTTCTATAGTTTAATTATTTAGAATGATTACAATCCAGGCTGGTCAGTTATTAATTTCAAATCCACAAAATCTGATTCATTAACTATAATATTATTATTGTTAATATTACAAAAATGGCGTAGAACGAATCGAATCTCGATGAAATTCAAAAATTATGTAATTTTTGTGAGGCCACATACGCTAGTCGCGGTTAGGGCATTCGAAAAACGCGAATAGTATCGCAAAATGGCGAGCCTTCGGCGATATTTAATTTTCGGTTGTCGCGTTTCCTGCGGATAAATATTCATTGGGGCATGCAGGCAGCGTTGGTCCAGGATTATTCCTAGTTATCATTTATTCATCTATGTTATCAGGCGGTAGGGGACAGAGGACGTTTAATTAAAAAAGATACCGTACTGCCGTTGCGGCGGCCTCGCGGGTGCGAATTTCTGTGCTCGCCTACGGAAACGAGTGTAATTTAACCGTCCAACACGCGCAGCCTAACTCGACCATAAGCCAGCTCCGAGGGAACATTATTATTCGAGCTACCGAACTACGCTAATTCGCAGACTACGCGCGCGCGGACCCTCTAGCAACACGAGCATCGCAACTTCTCTCCGCCGAGCTTGTCTTATCTCTCGCTACGACCAAGTCAATTTGCCCATCGGTTAATTAGTCGTCGAAGAACCGTTCACTGTGTGCTCGACGCTTTGCTTGTGAAATTGATCCGCGAATTGGTTTCGCTTGCAACCAATTTTTGCAAACATTCGCTGATTTGTTTATCAATCCTCTATGTAGTAATTAATGATTATACATTTCGATAAACATCTTGTTAACCATTGCATTTAGAACGTATTAAATCTCAATACATTCGTACGCAGAATACGTTTCTGTAAAAAATGAATCAACGATCCCAGAATCGTTTCTAAGCAAAGATTTCGAAGTACAGTAAAGATTCAATTCTTCTCCGGGATTGAGACTCCAATGTTTGTCTCGGCCTACCCACTCCACTGCGATCCGTGTTTCGCTTTGTCTTTCTCTACGTTCGACTCTCTATTGAAGTGTTGCTCGGCGCGTTCGACGCGGTAGACGCAGCCATGACTCAGAAAAGCAAGTCTAGATCCCGATGCTTGTCTAGCCAGTGAACGCCTTTTTGAGAATAATCGAGACTTTACTGTATCCCATTTGATACTTGGTTTCAAGAGCCGGACTGTGGGGCACGTCTCTGTCGTGCATCTGTCACCAAAGTCACGTGAGCAATTGGCAGTAGCAGAACTCCATCTGAACAGCGAAGAGTCAAACTGTTAAGGTTTTGCACAGACACTTTTAACCCTTAGCACTCGAATGGTGACTCTGAGGGACCATTCAAAATTGCTGTACCATTATTCAAAATATTGTATACATCATTAAATACATCGGTATCTAATCAATTACTAAACAGTTAGGTATTGTATGAGGTATATCAATATCATATGCATAAAATTTTTAAAATCATAGGAAATGGACATATTCCAGGTAGGAAAAATGTTAAATTTTTTAGTTAAAGTAGCTCAGAGTGCAAAGGGTTAAAGATTGAATTTTTGCGCGAAAGGAGGAGACAATGAAAATGGAAAGGAAGTTCGCTGCTCAAGCGGAGGGAGAGGGGTATTGGCAACTTTCTCCGAAGTCTTCAGGTGTCTCGGTGTTTGTTCAATAATCAATTCGACGGCCCGATGGGAGCGGTGCCAAGGCGCTGAAATATTTTGCAGGGAAACGAACACGCTTGCTCCCGCTTTCGCAGAAGCTTCGGAATTTATCGTCGCGTCGAAAATGCGGCCCAGCCTGCAGCCGTAGCAGCGTTGCACTGGCCCGGTCCGATCGATCTGCGTTTTCTACCCTGCATTCTTCTCCTTCTCTCCTTGCCGCCTCCAAAAATTACTCTCCTCTTCTCTACTCCCCTCTGCATCGCTCTGCTCAATTCGAGGGAACGTACCAGAGGGAAGAGAGACAGAGAACACGAGAGAGATTCGATCGATCGGTGATGGAACGATAAGTGTGTGTCGAATAGAGGGGGTGACAACCCCGACACAGGCACATCTTCGAGCATAATCTTCTTATCGAGTAACTGATTGTCAGCCGAGCGTTTTCACCGAGTTCCTTTCTTTTCCTTGTGCTTTCCAATTAATAAAAAATAGCTGATCGAAGACGCCGATAGCGAGTCTGTAGTTAAAAGTGTTTTTGAGAGCGGTATGTGTTAAACGTGCTGGTAGATTGCAGATTTTTGACGCGACACTCTGGTGCCCTGTGATCGAAAGTTTTTATTAAATTGCGAATTTAATAAAGAAAATTTTCCCGAACTGCAAGAAATTTATTTTTTATTAATATTTTATTGTTACCGTTTTAAATCGTACCTAGTCAGTTCTGTCATGAATGCATAAAATCCGCTAGTTATTGTAGAAACCTAGAATAGAATTTTACTTTTTGAATATTTTGGACACGCTCCTTTGTTCGTTAATTTATGAACAGGTGGCAAGTCAAACAATCACAGAACACTTATTAAATTATTCATATATACATTTCTACGTTCATTTACTTGTTTAGTGACGTTCTCTATTAGTTTGTATTAACAACTTCAAGGTACATAAACGTCCCTGGCAGCCGTCTAGACAGTAGTTTACATTGTGCACCACGAAACACTTAAAACACAGCAAGGTTGCGGCACGATACAGCCGCTGCTGTGTCATTTGTATGAATAAAAGAAGTCCATCGGGGCCTAATAAAGGGAACTCGTCGATTTATTATTAAACAAATCCATCGACCGTGTCAACCGGCGATATCCTATTACGAAAACGTTGAATCAATGAAAGAAAAAACGCGTTAGATTGTAGAATTTTCACGATGGGAGGTCCCCCTCGGGTAACTCGAGAATCAAAAGTCTCTCAAATATCCGAGCCCGTGTTATACAACGTCGTGTTGTTTTAAATTGAATAGATCGTGATTAACAGGTCATTCAATGTTTAATCAATCAACCGACTAATCTATCGACCTTGGACATTTTTATTAACGTTTTTGCAAGTAATCGGTGGCGATTCTCTTATATAATCTGGATTTTTGTTAATGTTAAATTATACAGCAAATTATTCAATCTCAAAGTTTTTAGTGTTAATATGTATATGCAGTCTTAAATTGTACAGTCAATTGTACAATCTTGATTTGTGTAGTCAATGCAACATTAAATTATACAGTGAATACAATGTTAAATTATACAGTCAATTATACAATCTTGAATTTTTCAGTTTTAAATTTACAGTCAATTATATGTAGTCTGAAATTGTGCACTCAATTGTACAATCAATGCAATATTAAATTATACAGTCAATTATATGCAGTCTCAAGTTGTACACTCAATTGTACAATCAATATAACATTAAATTATACAGACAATTACACAATCTTGAATTTTTAGTGTTAAATTTACAGTCAATTATATGTAGTTTTAAATTGTACAGTCAATTATACGATTTTTAATTTTTCAGTGTTAAATTTACAGTCAATTATAGAACATTAAATTATACAGACAATTATACAATCTTAAATTATTTAGTTTTAAAAGTTATTGCATTTTCTTTAGAATTTATACAGAATTTTTGAAAGGTCGTAGTAGTACCTAATTCTCGTTACTGAAAGCGCCTTTTTAGATGTCTTTGCACCATGCACCGTTCGTCTTCATTTTTAGGCGACTCGACGCGCGCGAATCGCTCGGAACCAGGACTAACGCGAAAAATTTGTATGCGTATTGTAACAGGAACGCATTGCTCGTTGCGGTTTTTCTTTTCCTTCCTCGTTCCGCGTGGTCGGGGTCAAGGCAGTCATCGATAATAGCCAATTACCACGTACGACCGCTTTAGCGGGCACGCGCGAAAGCGTTCCTCGCAAAAACCACCGAATAACATCTTTACATATAATACAATAAAACATTCATTATTATACAGCTAATTTTTCTCCATTATATAAAGTTATTCTATCGAAATAGCACCACACTGGAGCGAAACAGAAATTTATTTACTTCCTTCTTGTGATTAATAGGGTGAAAATAAGAGTTTACATTCTTGTAATGTTTCTACTTTTTTAAATCGCTCACCTGCTTTGTCATAACTTGATAAAATCAGCTGTTTACATCTGATTCACTTGAAACGGGAGTCGACCGAAAATCTTCATCCACGCGCGGGACGATTTAAAATCAGTTGTTCAATGTTAAATAATTATTGTGAATAAAAAAAAACGAAAATCTGCTCACAGGATCTAGCTCTCTGAGATGGTACTTCTCTCAAAAATTCTAAAAAATCTTCAAGCAGAACGATTTGAAATCAGGTGTTCCAGGTTAAATAATTTCTGAAGTCACAAATAAATAATTTAACGCACAAAAAAATATTCAATATACAGGTTCAATTTTCTCTTAGTGTTGAAACCTGTACATACAATACAATATTCTCAAAAATCTTCTTCCATAATGATTCAGAGTCGGATGATTGAACACGGTGACCCTATCTTCTTCATCGTACCTGAGACATTCAGACGCGAGCATGGGACAGTGGTTGGGAAACACTGCGTTAGCTTCTTGTTCATTGTCGATACTCGCGTGTCGCCTTCGCAGAGAGAAACAGAGAGGAACGAGCAAAATCGAGAAAGAGAGAGAGAGAGAGAGAGAGAGAGAGAAAAGGGAGTCACACACTGGTTAGCGGATAGAGCAGCTGTAGGTAGAAGGGGGTTCTGAGTTATGCAATCTCGTCGTTACACTTGTCGGTAATTGCTTATTTATTGCCCTATCACGCCGGTGGTCCGACTTTTTCCCCCGCGCCGTTGTCGAGGATGTTATCCTTTCGGATAGTGTTCGACTGGCTGCCATTAAATCGATCGGCTTTCGAGAGTGGGAGAGAGAGGCTAGGCGGTTGATTTATTGACGGGAGTAATCTGTCGCCTGTTTGGAAGACGATGGCTCCGATAGGAACGAGCTGAATTTATCGTAAGATTCGCGGGGAATGAATGTTGCCACCGGTGTCGGTAAGCTTCCAATTTTCTCGTATCCAACGATCTATTCCGATCCAGAGCAATCCATACCGTGGCCAGCGTGTCCGCAGACGTTTTTCTTCTGAGGAGACTATTCTGGACGTTGGATGTTGTTTCTAAGTAGTCAAAGTATTTTTTACATGTCATAATAACTGAAAATACCACTGAGGATCCCAAAGCGTTTCTGTGTTACTGAAAAATTAACGTCGGCCGATCCTAATTACGTATCAGTGCAGAGGGTCTTCTAAGCCTTTGACCATTTTTCAAGAGTCGTTACAGAGTCTCCAAAATTTCCAAAATACTTTGAGGGTGTCAAAGAGCTCAAAGGTTTGCAAGAGAGTTGCTTCTTAATGATTTATGAATGACTGTGAAGAACTTTAACCATCCCAGACAGATTTTAATGTCATTAGAAGGTTTTCCAGCCCTTTGATCGCTTTTTAAAAGTCGTTATGGAGTGTCCAAAATTTCTAAAATACTTTGAGGACGTCAAAAAGCTCAGAGGTTGAGAGTTGGTTCTTAATCGTTTATAAATGGCTGTGAAGAATAATTTCATCCATCGTAGACTTATTTTAATGTCACTAGAGTATTCTAGTAGTCCTTTGAACATTTTTCAAGAGTCGTTATAGAGTCTCAAAAATTTCCAAAATACTTTGAGGGCGTCAAAAAGCTCAGAGGTTGAGAGTTGGTTCTTAACCGTTTATAAATGGCTGTGAAGAATAATTTCATCCATCGTAGACTTATTTTAATGTCACTAGAGTATTCTAGTAGTCCTTTGAACATTTTTCAAGAGTCGTTACAGAGTCTCAAAAATGTCTAAAATACTTTGAGGGCGTCAAAATGCTCAAAGGTTGAGAGTTGGTTCTTAATCGTTTATAAATGGCTGTGAAGAATAATTTCATCCATCGTAGACTTATTTTAATGTCACTAGAGTATTCTAGTAGTGCTTTGACCATTTTTTAAATGTAGTTGTAGAGTCTCAAAAATGTCCAAAGTATTTCGTGGACGCCTAAAGAAGCTCAGAGGATTGTAGAACAAGTTGACTCCACCAAAAGGTTTCCTGGAACCCTCGAAGAGAGTCCAAAGGCAAATCGGTTTCCGAAGTATCAGATAGATCAGTTATTCCGTTCATAGCAGTTCTGAATCTCCGAGTTTAGGGGATTTGAAGAATCCTGAAGAACCGGAGGACCTGCGTGCCTCAGGGCCCGCCGGAAACTGACAATGAGAATTCTCTACTCCAGCACGTTTGCTTCACCGCTCGGAGTTAGCTCGTGCGCATGATCGTGCCTCTGTTCCAATATTGATCACGATATTCCGATCACTGATACATATTAGAACGATCTTCCGGATAGCAATGACCGCAACCGTGTTTTCAACTCGTGTTGACCGACCAGGAGTACACTAATGTTTTGCGAGCTATAAATTCCTGTGGAAATGAGCGAATTAATGAGTTACATAGTAGCTCGAGTGTTTTCGGTCCTTCCAACAATTTCTTCGATGAAAGCAAACTGTAAATTAGACCTTTTTCAAGTCTTTCTGTGGAAAAGTATCTGGTCTATCGAGTGGTATAGGTAAATTTCGCCTTGTGTGCTTTGGCTTGTCAAAGAAATGGAAGAATGATATAATGGACAGACAAAATACATATACAATGGAAACGTGAATCATTAACAATGCAAATTTCCTCTCTCAGCATAGAAATTGTATAGATAAGTTAGCACAATACATACATGCACGTGTAAACTCGTGTACAGTACCTATTGCTTATTCAATATTTGTGAAAACTGTGGGAAATCGACACGAGATCTAGATTTTCCACCCTTCTAAATTTAATCCTACGACCAAACCGGTTTGTCCATGAATATTTATTTTAAAATGATCGAAAATTAGAATTCTAAGAAATATGTGGAAACACTAGAAGCATGTTCGAAAGAGCAGACTGAGACACTCTGTATTCGCTCGAACCCAGAGACTTTTCAATCAAGTATCCGTGTAATTTAATGGTAATCATTAAAATAGCTGAAGTCTTTAATTCGACCAGCTATGGGGGCTTTAATATTAATATTTCAACAAGTTTGGGACGTTAATAATTATTACCACTTCCGAGTGGAGTTTCTACTCGGCGATAGTGTGCTCGCGTCGAGCGTATTACGGTTTTGTTAAGTACCCCATAAGCTATTTACTATCTCCATCTACAACTGTCCGAGGCTTATCGTTCATTTGCTCGCGTGTCCGCGAAGATTTATCGAAATTCGCACCCGACGCATTGTACAGTCCCTTTGATAGAGGAGTAACATGGACAGAAAAAAAGCTAAACAGCCACAAAACGATCGAGGGAAGAATAACAGAATAGGCAGTGACTGTAGACAATCAGGGATAATATCAACGCTATCAACGCGTCGACGAAGTTGTTGACGGTCGGACATCGTCCGCGGAACACCCGTAAAATTATTCGCTGAAAGCTCCGAGCGTTCCGTTTGCAGAACGCTAGTGCATGCACGCGACACACTACTCAACGCATTCTGCATTTACTGCAGTTCGAGAGTACGCGAATAGCATGTGGAGATTGTAATTGTAATTGTTTGTGAATCTTCTAGGTCATATTGATTCTTGACATTTTTAATTCAAAGCTTTAGTGCTGCGAGATTAATAGATTGTGGAGTCCATTAACCCCTTGCTTCGCTACAGGGTGTCCCAAAACTTCTGCAAATCCTGGAAATGGGAGGTAACTGAGGTCATTTGAGGCAACATTTTCCTCTGCAAAAATGATGTCAGCGGCTTTGTTTAGGAGTTATTAACGAAAAACACGGACCAATTAGAGCGCGTCTATTGCGGACTGATTTTGCTTCGGCCAACGGTGACGCCACGTTAAGTAGGACCTTAATTATATATTAAAAAATTACAAGTTATATTTAAAATTATTATTATCATTTAAAATTTATAATTTTTATATATAAAACATATTAAGTGGGACCATTAATAATTCCATTAATAACTCCTCAACAAAGCTGTGACCGCCATTTTTGCAGAGGAAAATGTTGCTTCGAATAATCTCAGGAACCTCCCATTTCCGGGATTTGCAGGAGTTTTGGGACACCTTGTATATCGTATCAGACTCGTAATGAAGATGCTGAACAGAGTCTAATAAATATGTATTCTATTAATTTCTTTTAAATCGAAATAAAATTCTATTATGGTTTCGTTAATGTACAGCTATTGGGGAACATATGGGCTACAATTGATATAAAGTTTCTTCTTTTTCAGGAAATTATGAATTACAAAAAAGTTTTAATCACTGAAATCGTAAACTAAATCGTAAGGCAAGTGGTTAATGAATTTATTACAGAGTTCTTCGTTATTTATTTTATGATAATTGCAATTTATGTTCGCGTACTTTTCAGTCGCAGTGTACAATGCACCCTGCAGGTCGCGTGCACACCTCGTGTACGCTTGTTCGCGATCGTTTGCAAAAGAAAGCTCTCTCCCGTGCTTCACCACCGTGTATTACAACATTGCAACTGATACGAACGACGTACGCTACATAATCACGCGCACCTCCGCGGCTCTTTCTTTTGTTGCGTGATTAATTAACAGACGTATGCAAAACAGGTGTTTATTCTACTCGGAATTTTATGACGCGTTTTGCGTGTACACCGATTCTATACGGTTTCTTGGGAAATGAACCTTCTCCGAAATGATCGAATTCTCGGGTCAACATCATAGACTGAACTTTATGCGTATCTTATCAACAAATTGATCAAAAGAATTGAAGAATATCTATTTATCATCTTCATCCTGTTTAATTATTGAAAAAACAATGACAATTTTATTTGGCTTGTGTTTCCTACAGTTGCGCAGGCAATTTTTATTTTGTGCGAAAATTAATGGCGGCAATTTTGAATAGGAAAAGGATTAAAAGAATTGAAGAATGTCTATTTATTGTTTTTATCCTATTTAATTGTCGAAAAGAGAATAACAATTTTATTTGGCTTGTGGGTTTTATAATTCCGCATGCAAATTTTATTTTGCACGAAAAAGAGTGGGTAGAAATTGAAAATATAGAACGATTGAAATAATTTAAGAACATCGATGCAATATTTTTCAATTTGATCAAATGTATGTCTGGTTCCGATCTCTCGCATCGATACAAAACATTTTTGCATAAAAGTCCGCAATTTATAGTAATCACTCACTGTCATCAATTTAATTTGTGTATCAATTTAAAAATTGCTACAGTTATTATGGATTTATGCTTCAACCCTTTGTACTCGAATTATGTTTCCCTTTTATTGCGAACACCTCCCTAATATTTTAAGTGTTTTATTTCAACTTTTCTTTAAACGACAGTTCCTTAACTACTGCTTATTTTATAAACAATTTTGTTTACTAACTGTATTAAATATAATTTTCAAACTTCGTTATAATTTATATTCGTTTTCAACTAAAAGACGAGACAATGAAACAAATAAAGGAATAACTAAATACATATAAAAACCCATTTTATTTATATTTTTCTGTCTTTGATGTCGAGTCATGTTCGACAAAAGAGTAGAAAGGGTTAATGAGAAAAGTTTATTGACATTTTTTTCTCCAATGAAATAAAATATTCAAAAAGCGAAATTTCTATACAGTGCCTTACATCACCAGACTGCGGATGATTTTATGCATTTATGACAGAAATGTTGCAATTCTAAACAGTAGAAAGACTAAATGAGTTTAACAGTGTCGATACACTATTTTTAACGTATGACAAGTATTAATGAGGAAAATAAATTGTTCCTTGGCTTCCGCAGATCGTAATCGATGTGTAATCATTTTATTTTGCATAAAGATCCGCCGTCTACTTATTACTTTAACTGCAATGTTCGTTATTTCATATTCGATATTGTGCGATCCCAAAAAGGCATGTAACACATGGTAACTGCATTGACGAGCAGGCAGACTGCGTCCAAAGTGCGCCGAGCTTCCGCGGCTCGCGAATTTACGAGGATTTCTGACGTACGTAGCCCGACGCCGCGCGTCGTCGATCGAGCTCCCGGTATCGCCTCGCACATGCATGTACGTGTGTGCCGTTTACGCACGTTACAATCACGTGATCCCATTATGCCTGCCTCTGCGCGATTTGTTATTGTAATTACTGGAATCTGCATATCAAGCGACGAAAGTCTACGGCCGGCGTTCGCCGCTTTGCATGGTGACACGCGGATCTATCGTGCGCCGTAATAGTTGACGCGCGATATCATCTACCGGCTGAACGCGAAGCTTGTCCCGTATTCCGCGAACACACAAAATCGCATTTCGCTCATGGAAACACACGGTCCGCACGCGGTGCTCGTTTCTTGGGAACATCGCCGAAAGCCAGATAACATGCTCAAAAATAGATTGCGTTGATAATTCGACTGCTCGGTTGTTTTTACGAAAATGTTCACGTCTTTCACCGTGTCACGACTCGCCGAAACATCTGAAGAAGTTCGCGAACAATACTTACGCCCACACGCTGATACTGTAAAGAGATAAATAACTCTTCGCTGTTAAATTTCAGTACAGATTGATGTGTATCCGTGTATTTGACACCTGCACGATTTGTTCAGGATTTTTGTGTTCGAATAAATGAGAACTACCACCCTCCCAGTAAGGATCGAGAGAAAAAATGGAAAGAATAATGGTGAGAACTCCATGGACGAACGATGTCGTCACCTCCAGTTTAAGGGTTGAGATTTGTTGTAGAGTTGTTTGTGGAACAACGTGTTTTCAAGGTTTGAGACTTGTAAGGAGAAGAAGACTGTATGTAGAACGATCTGTTCAGCATTCTTCCGGTCAACGAACTACCCTTAGAATTCGACGAGGCCCAGGGGGATGATGCGAGAAAGAAGGGTGCAAGACTCTGAAACATTGGAATATCTTCCGATGGGTAGGAGCCGCGGAAGTGGGCCTCGAACTTCTTGACCCAATTTTTTCCAACCCCTCAAATAACGACTTTGTATCCAGGCTCCGTTAACCCCTTGTACTATAACAGACTCAGGCTCGGGAATTCGAACAAAACCTGCTAAATACGTGCACCGATTCTCATTATTATCTAGACACTGTTAGTAAAAACAAGTTCTAATCATTACAATCGTAAAATAAATCGTAGTTCACGGGGTCAAGTATCGGAACAACGCTAAACAATGTTCCCTTAATTTTCATTGTATTCCAAACTGGTAGAATCGATTCTATGCAAATGTCTCGGTTTCAATTTTCCAGTTTATCGTGACAGAGTAAACGTCTCTTATTATCGATCATTCTGTTGCGAAAGTTGACTGTGCAATGTCTCATATGACGTAATTTAATATTGTCCGATGTTATGGTAGCCGACTACGTAATATCTCAACAAAACAAACATTAGCAAAACAAATTTGTGATTAAATATAGCGATAATATTAATAGGCTTTTATAATTTTCTGGATACAAAACAATTCATCTATCTAATATATAAAATGAAACGATAAAATTTAGTTTAATCAGACTTGCACGAGAACGAATGTATAACGTATAATGTAAAAAGAAATTCATCAGCTTGTGGAACACGAGAAAAAATTGTAGAAAATTGTGATGAGCACGTTTTTAACCTGAACTTCTCTGAAAGTCTCACCTAAGTTTGAGGAATAACCATGAATTCACAATGTACAACTATTTGAAAACATATTCGATTTTATTCACAAAGTCGGGAAGTTCCGCAATCGTTTAATAAAAACCTTGAATCCGGTTGTTCGACCGTAGGGTTCAGCGTTAAACATGTATCGTGCTATTCGAAGGCGAAACACGGGGTACTCTAAACGCGTTACGGTAATTTTATTCGGTCCTTTATCCGGTCGACGTATCGTTCCTGCGAGATAAGGTAGAATATGGTCGAGTAGAGGACCGAGCAAGCCACGAGCTCGTCCACAAGGCCCAACGTAAACGCAAATCCATATTTAGACTGGATATCGGTTCGGTTACTTTTAGACGAACGGATAGCGCGTGGGCGTGCGCGTTTAACCATCGAAAATTCTGCTTGCTCGCCGGCGAAAGTCATCGTGCCACTGGCCGATCGTTCTTGTCGTCGTCTGTCGATTATGCGAGTGCGCTGGGTGCGGATAATGTCGTAGTTGATTCTCAAAAATTAACGTAAATTAATGTAAAAATACATTGAAGTCTTGATCTAAGAGAAATCAATCCTAACCCAAACCTGTCGCCGTCTGTCGATTATGCGAGTGCGCTGGGTGCCGATAATGTCGTAGTTGATTCTCAAAAATTAACGTAAATTGATGTAAAAATACATTGAAGTCTTGATCTAAGAAAAACGAATCCTAACCCTATCCTGTCGCCGTATGTCGATTATGTCAGTGCGCTGGGTGCCGATAATGTCGTAGTTGATTCTCAAAAACTAACGTAAATTAATGTAAAGATACAGTAAAGTCTTGATCTAAGAAAAACCAATCCTAACCCTATCCTGTCGCCGTCTGTCGATTATGCGAGTGCGCTGGGTGCGGATAATGTCGTAGTTGATTCTCAAAAATTAACGTAAATTAATGTAAAAATACATTGAAGTCTTGATCTAAGAAAAATCAATCCTAACCCAAACCTGTCGTCGTCTGTCGATTATGCGAGTGCGCTGGGTGCGGATAATGTCGTAGTTGATTCTCAAAAATTAACGTAAATTAATGTAAAGATACATTGAAGTCTTGATCTAAGAAAAACCAATGGTTCCGCGCGGTTTCTTAAATAGTGTAGTTCTATTACTTCCTTGTGACCTCGCCGAACGTGAAAAAGATCCTGAAGCTCTCGGTTTCTCGTATCAAGATTTTACTTAATTTTACTTTGCAGAAGGTTTATCATGGTAAAATACCATATACATTTTTCGAGAGAAAAGTTTCTTAAAGATTGAAGTCTCTAGACAGGCTACGACCGGTGAGAATAAAATTTGATTGGACTGGACTTTCTTAAAACATAAAAATTGCAAATTGCACGAACATTTGCACTCTAATTGCGAGATAATCGCTGGTAAACAATGTGTGAAGTATGCGTGTTAAAAAGTCTGCAGCGACCGAGGAGGTCGAGGATGGAACGCGTTCGAAGAATCGTTCTCCTTTTAGGCGGGTTCTACGTCACGAGGCGTTTCCGGTTCGATAATTAACAAACAATTTATCCGTCGTTGGCGGGCGCGGGAGGGAGACGTGCCCGTACACTATCGCCGGACTATCTCTGTGTAACTTTATTATCAGTGCCTAGTAATATCGCGTCAAGCCACGAGTGTACGATGGCGTACTGTAATTGCGGTGGAAGCGATGCGGTTAATAGGGTGTGGCAGCCCCTGGTTCCGAAGTTATTACGGCCTTATATTATTGATACAACTCCATTACGAAAGTCCTTCGAGAGGTCAGATAGGAGGACGCGTCGTCTGCCTCCGTGGCTTCCGAGACGATCCTGCTTCGCCGTTTTTGATCGCCACTGATACCTAGACTGCGGATCTTTATGCAAAATGAAAATTGTCCCAGTCAGTGAGAAACCGAAATTAAAAGAAAATGCATCTACTCTTTCCATCATCCTCAACCTATTAATTTTTAACGAAAGAAATAAACGTTTATCTGGCTCCAGTATCTTGTAATTGATATTATCGTGTTTATTTCACATAAAGATCCACATTCTAATTATTCCTAACTTATTAAAATTTTTTACAGAAGAAACGAATATTTATCTGGCTCCAGTATCTTGTAATTGATATTATCGTGTTTATTTCACATAAAGATCCACATTCTAATTATTCCTAACTTATTAAAATTTTTTACAGAAGAAACGAATATTTATCTGGCTCCAGTATCTTGTAATTGATATTATCGTGTTTATTTCACATAAAGATCCACATTCTAATTATTCCTAACTTATTAAAATTTTTTACAGAAGAAACGAATATTTATCTGGTTGCAGTATCTTCTGATTGATATTATCGTGTTTATTTCACATAAAAATCCACATTCTAATTATTCCTAACTTATTAAAATTTTTTACAGAAGAAACGAATATTTATCTGGTTGCAGTATCTTGTGATTTATTGTATATTGAAAACGTCCATTTTGCGTCACGAGCCTGTTAAAGTTTTCAACGAAAGGGACAAATGTTTATTTGATTCCAATGTCTTGGAATTGATGAGAGTTTTTATTTTGCATAAAGATGCTTCATTTATTTCTTTTACAAGATTCTTCGAGACAAGCAGCTCCATCGTACGGAGCATTAAAGATCGGATAACTTGAATAATTGGACGAATAATTGGAAGATATAAATTGCATTGATATTTTGTATTTCGCCGAGACTTGCGCGGGTTCGTTTCGGGCTATTCGTTTCAGTCGGCCGGTTTTTCGCGGGGAATCAATAAAGCGGGCGGCAACGAATGATCGCTTGGCTCGGACATGTTTCGAGGATTAAAAGCACGACACTGTCGGCTCGCCGGCTGATATTTAGGTCGTGTTAACAGTCGCCTCGCTAGCGGAGAGCGTCGTTAACGAAACGTAACGCTCAATAGAGCGGCGTATCCTCCCACGCAGGAGGGAGCACGCTCGCGAGGCCTCAAGGTTACTGACACGCTTCTCCTTATCTTCTCGCACCGTCACACAATGTTGCGATTGCTCGCTAAAACCTGGTCAAAATCGTGCCGGTAACTATCCATCTCCAAAAAGTCGCATACAGACATGTAACCTTATCAACTCGAATAACGTTTAAACAATACGATGTACAAGAAAATTATTTCCGCAGGTGTTAATTGACATCGTATGACATCTTTATAAACCGAATCTTTCAGAAGTGGTACTCGAATCTTGGAAATCAGAAATGCATAATAGGTTTCAAACGATATTCATAAATGTTTCGAATCTGTTCAACTTACATTAGAATATACTTGCAAGTATTTTTTCCGGTTACCAAAGTACTTGTAAAAGGTTCGAAACCGTCTGGCATAGGTTCGAGTATACTTAAGACTACTATTTCTGTGTTTTTTTCGAAGTACTTGTAGAGAATAACAAATATATTAATGCTATCAGCGCACTGGTTCGATTAATTGTTATTTACAAGCAATTGTGAAATTACCAAATTAACTCCAACGTTTCGATCTTACTTTAGATCATTTTCAAGAAATAAAACTGGACAATTGCTTGTAAATAACAGTTGGTGGAACCAGTGGATATAAGGAAATATATATTTATAGAGAGTTCGAATTCAATAAATTAAAATTTGAACATGTTTGCGAGGTACTTGAACCCATCCCTACTTAAAAGTAACTGGTACACGTTCCCTCATAAAAATTACAAGATTGATTTTATTTACACTTTGTGCATATAATACAATAATTTCGTATGAAGTTATTTCTATTATATCAATAAACGTAAAATAAAAAATCTGCAACCGGTTATTTTGTAGGTTCAGTGTTAAAATATCGATGAATACCATGTGCACTGTGCAAGCAATATACCGGTCCCGAACTTTTCTCACGTACCGAGGCATTACTGCGGTATAATGGTGTGACAGATGCGCACAGAAAAAGGCGAAGCATGATCCGCAGAGAGAAACGCGCGAAACTCTCGGCAGCTCGACGTTCATGTAACCAGAGGGTGACGTTTCGAGGGGTAAACAGTAAATAATAAACAGCGAACGAGACGCATCTCATGTGGTCGCACGTGTCGCGATGGAACGCTATTTGCGGCTCGGGTATTTATAAGCCGTTCTAATTTAGCCGCAGACGTATAAATATCAATTCAGCGCGTCCGATGCTCCGCCACAATTACCGTTTTATTGTAGCACACTTTGGATCGGAGCTGAATTTTTCCGAGTCCGCGACGGTCTTGAAAAAGGTCCACGTGACAGTTTTACTTTAGGGGTGGTGGAATATCAAAGTTTCGAAGCGCATCGAAATCTTGCGATATACAGAGTGTCCCAAAATTCCTTCAACATGCGGAAATGACATGTTCCTGAGATCATTCGAAGCGATATTCTCCTTCGCAGCTTTGTTTAGAAGTTATCAACGAAAAACACGGACGAATCAGAGCGGACGGTCGCCGTTGGCCGAGCCAGAATCAATCCACTATAGCCACGCTCTGATTGGTCCGTGTATTTCGTTAATAAATCCTAAACAAAGTCGCGGACGTCATTTTTGCAGAGGAGAATGTCGCTTCACATGATCTCAGGAATCTCCTATTTCCGGAGGTTGAAGGAATTATCGGACACCGTGTACATGGAAGAAATAGGCTCGTATAAATTTCGGAAAAAATTGTATATAATATTTTGTTGTACTCGATTATTATACGTTATAAATGTGTTGAATATACAGGGCGAGTCACCTAACTTTTGCACCTCAAATATCTTTGTTGTTTCTAAAGATACGTAAAGTATGGTAAGGACAGGTGAATGGTACAATGGGACTGATACGATGCAAAAAGAATGTTGTCTTCGCTATGTCTTATTCAATGACTGAAAAGTGTGATATGATCAAGATTTCCTGTGAATGTAGACAAAATGCAGTGCAGGCCCATTTTTCCCCATCGTGTCAGCCGCATTGTACCATTCGACTTCGTCCTTATCATGTTTTACGTGTGTTTAGAAACAACAAAGATATTTGAGGTGCAAACGTTAGGTGACTCACCCTGTATGTTTGAGGAGATCGCAGAGTCTGAACTCGACGAAAACGTTCGCCTTTCGTGGGTTAATGTCGGTAGCACTGGCTGAAGGGACCTTTAGAAAATGCTCCAACAGGTGTCTTCATTCATGGCGTAGCATTTAACGAGAGGAAAGACGCTGCGAGGAAAACGGCACCGGACAGGCGAATCGATTTTCGCCCTAATTTTCGTCTTGATGTACAGGCTATCCAGCAATACGTATTATAGCAAATACTTCGCTTCTCGTTTGCCCCTCACACCTTAGTCCGACGTACCGTGCCCAATTCACGCATATTTGTCTCCTCGAGGGAATCAACGTAGCATAGCGTTGTCGGACAGAGCAACCACCTCGTTCTCACGCATTCAAAACATACTCGGCTGCAAACACCGCCGGGATGTAGCGGCACGTTACTTCCGGTCGAACTGGCATAATGTCGGGCCAAGTTCGGCAAACTCGACGATGCCAGTCGTTAACCGATTTCGGTAAGAGGGGTGAAGGGGGTGGCTAAATCGGGTTCAGGGGTCCGAGCTGCTCGCCTATTAATTTGCAATCGCTAAGCGACTGGGATTAATCGATCGTACGAATTCTTCAACCGTGATAAAGGCCTCGACGTCGCCCTAAAGCTAGACCAATTTAATGTCTCGATTTATGCGAGAGAGATGTGCACAATCTTCGCGAACTATTTATTTATTCCTATTAGACGCATCCTTTGAAATGTTCAATAGATCGTTGGTAAAATTAAGAGAGATGGACATGAACATTGTACGAGGGTAGATATATTTACGATAGTTTGTTGCTTTCAATTATTATTTTATTAGACTTACACTATTATACGCACCCCTTGAAATGTTCAATAGATCGTTGGTAAAATTAAGAGAGATGAAAATGAACATTGTACGAAGGTAGATATATTTACGATACTTTGTTGCTTTCAATTATTATTTTATTATACTTACACTATTATACACACCCCTTGAAATGTTCAATAGATCGTTGGTAAAATTAAGAGAGATGAACATGAACATTATTGTACGAGGATAGATATATTTACGATACTTTGTTGCTTTCAATTATTATTTTATTATACGCACCCCTTGAAATGTTCAATAGATCGATGGTAAAATTAAGAGAGATGAACATGAACATTGTACGAGGGTAGATATATTTACGATACTTTGTTACTTTCAATTATTATGTTATTATACTTACACTATTAGACGCACCCCGTGAAATGTTCAATAGATCGTTGGTAAAATTAAGAGAGATGAACATGAACATTGTACGAGGGTAGATATATTTACGATACTTTGTTGCTTTCAATTATTATTTTAGTATACTTGTACTATTAGACGCACCCCTGGAAATGTTCAATAGATCGTTGGTAAAATTAAGAGAGATGAACATGAACATTGTACGAGGGTAGATATATTTACGATACTTTGTTGCTTTCAATTATTATTTTATTATACTTACACTATTATACGCACCCCTTGAAATGTTCAATAGATCGCTGGTAAAATTAAGAGAGATGAACATGAACATTATTGTACGAGGATAGATATATTTACGATACTTTGTTGCTTTCAATTATTATTTTATTATACTTACACTATTATACGCACCCCTTGAAATGTTCAATAGATCGTTGGTGAAATTAAGAGAGATGAACATGAACATTGTACGAGTGCTTTTAATTACTATTTTATTATACTTGTACCACTGTATTCGTGGCCCTTTTTTTATTAAAATGAGTTCAGACACGACACTGTTTGGATCGTAGTTGCTTGTTTAATTCGTAATTTAATACAGACTCGATTATGTGGACCAGTATCCCTCAAGTGCCTTTTTCTCGGTAATTATTTGATCGATCGAATTGAAATTTTCTGTGCTCTTACTAGTAAGGGTGACGCGTATATTGACCGAAGATTTTTTGGAAATTCGACCTACAGTGGGATTGGCTGAATTCTGGAGAGGTTCCAGATTTCATGCATTTATCACAAAGACGAGTAAGAGTAAAAGAATTTCAGAATGTCAATATATTATTTTAAACTTACAAAGATCTTGAAGTTGAACGTGGCTATCGTTCCTTGCAATTGATGTAGACAATTTTTATCGTGCATAGAGATCCTACCGATCTGGAAATATAGCAGAATGCCGACGGCAACGGAATTTCTAAAAGTTCGGAGAAAGTGAATCTGGAAAGTACCAGTGAATCCTGAGGCGCAGACAGTAGCAGTCCGAAGGAGAACGGTCCATTACACAGGAAGATGAACCGTTCGAAAGTAAAAAGCGCGATAAATTTGTCTCGGTCGAGGGAATCATATTTCGCTGGAGGTGTCCGATCCGCAGTTCTGTAGCAACGAAACGCGAGTAAATGGTACAGAGAGCGAGAGAGCTTGTTGAAGGGTTCACCGATTTTCCTCGCCGCCGCGGACCATAATCGAGACTGTCGACGCCGATACCGCGAACGACGACGCAGTTATTAACACGGACATAAATCTTTCCCGACTTTCATTCCCGTCCGGTTCAGTTTCATCAACTCGCCCTTCGCTCCCGCGCCCTTCTCCCTTTTCACTTTTCCCCCTTTCTGGATCCAGCCCTCCTTTTCTTTCTGATTACGGTAGTGTCTCGTTAGATGTGCACAATATCGCTTGGTTCGTGCACGAACACTATTCATTGATTTCGATCGCTAGGTAATACTTTGTAGGCAATGACTTCCCTATTTGTAATTATTTTTAGATGAGAATTTTACCGACGCTTTTCCGAGTAAAATGAGTCCAAACACGATACAATTCGGATTACATGTATTAGTATGATACACGATATAGTGGAACCTCTGTTATGCGAATTGATATCTGAATTCTTCATTGTCCGAGTACGTGTTACAAAAGTTCAGGTCTACTTGAGACAGTTTATTTTGCAAATTAGTGAAGATTTTTCTTTACTGATTAAAATGAGTCCAAACACGGTACAATTCGGATTACATTGGAAGTATAATTACACGATATAGTGGAACCTCTGTTATGCGAATTGATACCTGAATTCTTCATTGTCCGAGTACGTGTTTCAAAAGTTCAGGTCTATTTGAGACAGTTTATTGTGCAAATTAGTGAAGATTTAATCTAAAGAATTAGAACAATCATTTTCAACTTGTAGAAGATGAAAGACATTCGTATTTGGCGCCTTTTTTGTTACAATCTTATACAGTATTCCGTCGTCTTAATATCCAGAAGAAGCTGCACGGTTAATTCTGCCGCTTGTCGCGTTCTTCGTCTCGTCCTCGGCCGCGTTTATCACCAGCGACGCGTTTAATAAACGTTGCGCGACGACGTTAATATCCGCGAGCGGGCACACATTTTTATCAAATTTTTCGATTATTAACCGCGACCTCCTTCGTGAAATTCTGAGCAATATCTGATTTACGATGCACTTAGGACGTCTCGTGGACTAATTCAATGTAACAAATTAATTTCCCTGATTATGTACATATTACCCAAAACCGAGAATTTTAATGCGAGATGTTTTCCGGCACTTTTAAAATTGTAGAATGTTTTGAGACCCTTTAAAAAATCTAGAATTTCACTGAATCAGTACAATACATAATATCTAAAACCGGGAATTTTAGTGCAACATGTTTTGAGACACTTTCATATACATATGTACAACATTTTGAGATACTTTCATGTATGTAGAACGTTTTGAGACTCTTTTAAAAATCTAGAACGTTTTGAGACACTTTTATACATGCAGAATGTTTCGAGACCTTTCGAGATACAATTTTTTGGGACATATTGATGTAAAATGTTTTGAGACACTTTCATATACATACTTACAACATTTTGAGATACTTTCATGTATGTAGAACGTTTTGAGACTCTTTTAAAAATCTAGAACGTTTTGAGACACTTTTATACATGCAGTATTTTTGTGAGACCTTTCAAGATACAATTTTTTGGGACATATTGATGCAAAATGTTTTGAGACACTTTCATATACATACGTAGATACGTTTTGAGACACTCTGTACAATGGCGCGCCGTAACTACTGCATTTCGTGGAGGTGTGAAATCGACTTGAAGCAGTTTGCCGATAGAATTTCGAGGCAGTGTGGGAATCGAGGGTCGATCTTTTCATGTGGATAATTAAAAGCTGTTGAAGTAAATCGAAGAAATAGACGAGCTACCGGATGATCGACCGGTCGCGTGAACGGATTCTACGAATTCTTGGATACACGGATTAAAGAGAGCCGCCTCCTCGCGTTCCCGGGAAGTTTGAAGCGATCGTTGAAAGTTCGAGGTCCATTCCCCGTTCCAATTCGAGAGAACACTTTCGCGAACGCGTGTCGTGTCCAACCTGGAAGAACCAATATCAGGTGAGTCGCTTGAATGTGCCACCGGAATTAAAATAAATTAAATGTTCACACTTGTATTAGTCCAATGAAATCATTAGTAGACTGCAGACTTTTGTGCAAAGTGTTCTGCATTAATTTTATAAAAAGGGTATTGAATAAAAATGTAAATTCATTAAATTTTTATTTTTTTATCCGCAACTAAAATTTTTTATGATATTGAAGTAGTTCCAATACAAATTCATTATAATTCAATCAAGAATCTTGTCAATAGAAATATTAAAGAATTTACTCAAAGAAATTGAATTTGATAATAGAAAGAAATTAAAATTATAAATTTAAAAGATACTGGAACTATTACCGAAATTCTGACTTTGTACTATCCTTAGTATATCATACACTTTTATTTGAACCATCGTCTTATATGCCAAACAGTTGACAAGTAATTTTGGTGGCACAGTTAGGCGAATCACCCAGTACAATAAAACCGGAAATCGTTGTAGTCCCCCATTCACGCGTCCAACTCACGCTCCCCATAAAATTGAACAGGAATTTAAACCGGATACGATAGTAATCCGGTGAAAACCGAAAAAAATAAAATTCGAGAGCGATTACATTTCATTAACGCGACTGCGGGGAGGTGAACAGTTTCGAATGAAATCAAGAAACCTAGCAAACTATGTGCGATTCACGAAAAATATTCCAACAGCGGAAGCCTCCCACTGGGGGGAAGAAGACCAAAAAAAAAGGGAACATTCGCACAATTTTATTCGCGTAAACGCGAAACGTTGGTGAATTCGCGAGGGGATGAAAATGCGGAGAATTCGATTCCAGAGCGATTTAAATGTTATTAACTCTGCGCGATGCCACAATGTATCCCCACCATATGTCGCAGTTTGACCGTCCAACATAATGTTCATATTTCCAGAATGTTCCAAAAAGTTTATCATATTTTCCATCGTTTGTTTCGCCGACTGCCTTCGGTGTTAAAATGTTTTATTAACCCAACTAACCCGATCTGAAACATTAACTAACTCGCTTTAAATTTTATGCCGCGTGTGTAGTGAAAATATAAAAATTTTAATTGTTTCTCCTACTTTGGACACTCATATCGTTAGTCATAAACATAATCAAACTAAATTATGACCAGCGGGTATTGCATGTAACCTTTCTCTTTTGAATGAGTCCTCACCCAACTGAAAATCTGCTCGTACGAGGACGTGAGATGTGTTCTAGTAATTGTATTCCATTTCCCCCAGATTCTATTCACGAAGGCAGAGTTTAGACCAAGTCTAGAGGCAATTTTAGTTCAGCTACTTAGACGAGATGGCGCCTAGTCAGGAGAACTGTCAGCGTAGAATCGTAACAACAAAAATATTGTTACGAAGACTTCGACGCGGTCTTGCCGGAGAATTCATTATTATAGACAATAAGAATAACAACTATTTATTAATTATACAACAGTTAACAAAGACTCAATATAATCGTCGATACGTGTTCTCGCTTTAATCGTTCGAAAGGATCTGACGACTCTCTTCTTTTAATCAACAACCTCGTTGTTCAGATACCGCAATATCGATCTAACGCTCGATCTCTGCGATATATTCACAGGGGAAAGCAACTTCATCTCGTGTCATCGTAACACTACTCCCCCAGGGCTTGAATCCACTGGGATCCATTAATAGCAATAAAATAAATAAAAAAGAAGAAAACGTATAATGATAGCGAAACTGAAGCGTTAGACTGATACAAATATATGTTTATCAGTGTTACCACGCAAATTACTTTTTTTCTGCAAATGAGGGTTGAGTACACTGATAAATGTCTTAGAATAGGGGTACTCTACCCCTTAACGAGGAGAGGCACGATGATTCGGTGGTCGGTGGTCGAAGTAGAGCCAGGAAAGTGGATCAAGAGGTCGGCGCAGGATCCACAAGGGGGATACATATTGACGCGAGGAGGCGAGCTTCCGTTATCCGGGCACGGGCTCCGGTGCACTTTTCGCTCCGCAAAATTGCTCCGCTAAAGGCTGTGGAACCGAAACTACTCCCTGGGATCCCGTCTCGCGTCTATTACGGCTTGCGTATACACAATCTCGGGGCTGGCTTTCTCGTTTCCAACGGAGGAAATATACACGACCGAGAAGACTTTCCTTGCTCTACACGGAAATATCCGCATTATCGCGTGCTTTCGAAACATTCTGTGTTTATATGGAGTGAAAAATAGTTTGTAGGAGTAGACGAATTCTGGTCGAGAAGCTATGGAAAAATAAACGCCGATTCCCAGTTAATCCCGGCGCTCATCGAGTCAGTCGAGAAAAGTTCTCAGACAGAGGAGGGAATAACGCTTAGCGAAAGGGAACGCATCTCAGGGAGGTGCTAGGAGGATTCCGTCCTCCTCGTGAGCCACCCACGAAGAGATCACAGCGTGAACGGGTGCCGCAGGAAAAACGGGAGGAACGCGGTAATGGCTTCTAAATCCCGCGCAGTCGGCCGCGTTTCCCATTTCGAGCGACCGAGATAGAAAAAGAGAGAGAGACCGGTCGGTCGACTGGATCGCATTCTGCTCGTGGGTCAAGGCAAAACGCGAATCGAGTCCTTTAAACCCCGCTGGTTTTTCTGGGAGCAACCGGTAGCGCAGGATATTTAACTCGGGGAACGGGATGCCTCGATCCAAAGTCGGCCCGTTTCTTTCGCAATTAACCCAGCGATTTCTCACCGTGCCTGTCAATACCGGCGGACGGTTTTTCTGCGACCCGTCTTTGTGCGGGTCGCCGCGAACGACTCCTACCCGCTTAGGCTCGTGGCCACCCCTCGGCAAGCATAAATCTCGATCCGCGAATGGGACTCGCGACGCGTGACTCTATGCGCCCTGATCTACTTCCACGAATTTAACGATTGTTCAGCACCGTGGCTACGAATGAACTTAACACTCGACACGAATAGTCAACTCATTTTTGTAACTATTGTCCAATTTTGTGGGAATTTTTTGTACTCTGTTTTTTGTACTTCTGTGCTCGTCATTTTACAGGGTGCATAAAAATTATATGTCACGACCACCATAGAGTGACTCTATACCTCATGATCGATGAAGATCTGTTAAAATCTTTCCGTAAAATTGTCCTTGATTGATTTTTTTAAGATTTTGAAGATCAAATTTGTTTAACGATTGCGTTGTGTTATACTCATCGAAAGGATAACAAGATAAAATTTGACCTTCGAAACCTTAAAAAAGTCAGTCAAGAACAATTTTGCGGGCAGTTTTTTTAACAGATATTCATCGATCATGAGGTGTATGGTGGTCGTGACATCTAGTTTTTATACACCACGTATAGTGGTGATGAAAAGGTATTGGCACTGATTAGTTCGCATAAGAATCCTCGGTGTACCAGTCATCGTTAAACTAATTGTCCCCTTGTTTCTGGTTTCAGCAGCAAAAATTCGTGAAGAGGACGGCCGAGGAGTTGGAGCCAGCCGGTGGTGGCAGCGGCGACGGTGGTTTCGGCGAGCCGCCGGTGAAGCTGCAATGTACGCAAGCGCAGCATCAGCACCAGCAAGGCCCCGGCGGTGGTGGAGGTGGTCCCCATCACAGCCACGGTCAGCACCCGCCCGGAAACGGCGCGAACTCGACGGGCCCGACGCACGGCGGTGGTGGGAACACCGGCGGCGGAGGAGGAAACGAGGGACTGACGAAGTTCTCCGTGGAGATAGTGCAGCAACTAGAGTTCACGACATCGGCGGCGAACTCTCAGGCCCAGCAGATCTCGACGAACGTGACGGTGAAAGCGTTAACGAACGCCTCGGTGAAGAGCGACCTGCTGAACGCGTCTTCGTCACCAAAATCTGGGCCGGACACGCCCGCTTCTGCGACCTCGAGGTCCCAGACTGGGAACAATGGCGGCGGCGGGCCTGGTGGAGGTGGAGGTGGCACAGGTGGCCCAGCGACCGGCGGAGGAATCGGTTGCGTGGACATCGGGAACCTGGTGGAGTGCAAACAGGAACCTGACAACGAGTTCGTGGACCTTGAACAGTGCGCGGCTGCGTTGGAGAAGGACGCTGCCGCTAATGGCGGCGGGTTCCCTGGGTTCTCGGACTTCATGGGCGACGACACGGGCGACGAGATCATTACCTCCGACGCGTTCAAGGACCTGATCTCTGAGATCTCGGACTTCCATCCGGAATTCATGAAGGACTTCGACTTTGAGGATAAGATACCGGTAGAGGCGCTGGCGAACAACGCGGCTGTGGCTGCGGCCGCTGCAGCTGTGGCTAACAACAACAATAATAACAACAGCATAGCCACGAACAACGGCCAGATCAAGATAGAAGACGATAAGGACGCGATACACCAGCAGCACGGGAATACGAACAACAACAACGTGAACAACGGCACGCCCACCAACAACGGGAACGCTTTGCCGGCTAACTCGAGTCCTGGAGGTCTTGGTTCCGCGCAGTACTCTCCTGCGAGGTTGCCGTATTCTGGCCTGGACTTCAAGTCGGAGATGAGTCCAGCCGCTCAGACCCTGAAGCAGATGGCTGAACAGCATCAACACAAGAGTCAGCAGCTTGGCTTAGGAGGATTTAATCCTGGAGCTGCTGCAGCCGCAGCTGCTAGAGGACCAACTGCCAGGTCACCTTATGCCGAGTTCCCTCAGTTTGGTGGTACCTCGGACTATCTTGGTAGTCCCGGTAGCACTGGTCCACCTGGAGGACAGTCCCAGGCTACCTCCGGGACAGGGTCTTATCATAAGAACAATGGCACTGCCGGATTTCAAAGCCAGCAGCCCAGTGAAATGTTTGTGGGGTCCCAGACGCAGTTTGCTCAGGGCCTTGCAGATATGAAGAGACCCCAACCTGCTACCGGTGGCAAACCTAGTATGCTAGGACCCAGTGGAGGTTACAAGCAGCAGTATTCGCCGTACGGAGGCAGCCCCGGATCCATGCCGAATCATGGCAGTCCTGGGTATCCGCTTCCACCCAGGGGCTCACAGGGAGCAGGACCCAATCAAACCGGATCCCAAGCACCCTTTACCAGCTCCACACCGCCGAGACCTCCCTCGGGATCTGGCACCTCCTCCCTGCAAATTAACCAGGCGCAGCAGCTACACATCAACAACCCCGGGCATCAGATTCAGGTTAGTGAAGTTGCATTGTTTCATGGTTCGCGTGGATTGGCTCTTACGGTATTTGCTACGAAACTGATCAACTGTTAATTCTGCGAGTTTCTCTGATTTTAAAGTTTTTTTTTGGTGAAATTTGTATTGGTATATTCGTCGCATTTTTTTCTGATTGGAATGATACCAAACTCGATACACTATTTGATAATACCTCGATTCTCCGATAATATCTCGATTCTCAATTTTCATGTGAGCATCAAATTGTAAGTGACTCAATTATCAAAGATTTTTTAATTGATTTTTGTAACGATTCATAGTTAGTTTCAACTACTGAAGTAGAATGAGATCGTTTTAGTCAGACCAACGAAAATCTCACTTTACTACTTGTGCTTTCGGACTAATGTTCAGTTACGTACAGTGTTAAGTAAAACGCGAATAAGTATTTTTATAAAAACATACTTAACGATCAATTCCTTTTTCACTGTGATTGAAGCAACTCGTAAAATGTTTTCGGTCTCCCAATATTTTGCGAGTACACATAGTAAATGTAGGAACGAGGACCATCTGTGCTTCACGTAAATGGAACGTCACGCGAATTTAGCGAGGCACTCAACGAATAACCCCTTGTCTTACAATTTCTCTCGCAGCCACTCGGGTCAGAGTCCCTTTTACATTAATACTTCTCCATACAAAACCCAAGATTTATATTCATTGTTTTTCTCAACTTTCTTGGGAAGTTCGATATCAAAATTTCTTGAGGAAAAATGGGTCTTCCTAGAAGGAAATTAATAGTATAGGAAGTGTGGGATATCAGTTGTGTACTGTCTTTTCGAATGAAAATAGTTAATCAACATCTTTTCTCTTACAATAATGCTATGCGAAAGTGGAATCTTCGAGCTTTAAAACGAGTACAAGTTTATTGCTGTACAATTGTTTTTTACGGAATTATAACAATAATACTGAACCCAGCACGGGTCAGCCATTTTAGATTTTATATTTGACAATTTCCTGGGAATTTATAATAATATATTTTTTGACTCCAGTACATATTATAATAAAAATTAAATTAAATTTGCTATTTTTATAATACTGTACACATCAGTCACTGTTGATGGTCGGTAGCTTCAGTGTTAAATACCGTCAATTCCTCGAGAATTAGAAATTCAATGTTCAAATACTTCCAGGAAACATTTTCTTAAAACAGTTCTATGACCCATATTTGAAGCAGAGCAGGCTGAAATGTGCCACAACCCCTTCAGCTTCTAAAGGCAGCCACGCACGTCAATTCTTACTAGCGAACGATGAAGGACAAAGGATCGCAAGGACCCAGAGTCCTCATTCCAGTTCGACCTCGTCAGGATTCCGTGCGCGTGTCGTTGGAGGCCAAATGATATCTGTTGCGTCGCGACGACGACACGTCTATTTTTGTCGACGGCGGCGACGTCGGTGGCGTCGACTCGTGACGCCGACGCCGGCGTCGCGACGCTGCTGGTGGCTCGTTGGGGATGGTGGTGGTAACGACGTCGCCGGTGGCGTCGCCAGCGAAGGGGCTCGCTATCGACGCTCGTGGCGTGCCGGCGCTTCCTAGGGTGGGGGAGGGGGACACCGGGGGTTTCGGCGTCACGAGGGCGCCGCGACGCGCAACAAGTAGTCTGCCCCCACCCCTACATCGAGTTTTCCCTCTCGGCGCAACCCCCACCTCTCTCACCACCATTCTCTCACTACCACCCCCTCGCGACGCTGTTTGTCCGTCGACGGAGGGGTTGGCAGGGGTTAGGAGGAGGGTGCACGGACGCGCGCAGCCGGCGTCGTGACGCCGCCACCGTCTGCTCGATTTAACCTGCGCCTACAATCCGCCGCGTCAATACGCTACGCAACGCACGGTAGTCGCGGGGATGCACTCGCGACTACCTGCACGCTGCGCGGTGCAGTGCTGCGTTTCCTACATGCGATGGGAATCATGCAATTTTGTCGAGTATGGGGGTCTTTGATATTCTAATTTGTTTAATAAATTGGATACATATTTTACCTGTTTCTCTCCAGTTGAAATTGAATTGTAATGTTCTATCGTCGGCGTCACTGGACTGCAAGACGTATGCATTTATGTTTAGGATAGGCATGTACCGCAAGGCGAGACGGTAGTGATGGGTTTTTTTCAGAACAATGAACAAAATGCAATTTTCAAGTAACGTACGGAATTCGATACTGTAGCTGGTTAGTCGAATTTGTTGAATATGAATTCCTTCTGGTTTCTTTTATATTGAAATTATATTCTACTTTCTTGTTATTGGTGTAACTGGACATTGTTGGACTGAGGAGTTCATACATTTGTGACAAGAAAGATAAAACGAATCCAAGAATTAGCTACTTCAATGCTGTTTCTTGCAATTCATAGAGACAAGTTTCATTTTCCATATTTAATGCTTCGTTTTTCTCCATTCCCTGATCGAAAATATTCTAAAATGTGTGAATTTCCTTACAAATTTTAATATGAATATTTTGAACTGCCTTTTATCTAGAAATTGAAGTCACCATTATTTCATTGTTATTTTGAGGAGCATTGTCTTGTCGACCTTGTTCGCATTACGAATTTTGGCCTATCCCGTGTATCATGGCGTACGAATTTTTTGGATCTCTGTTCCTCAGACCTTCGAATTCTTGATCTTTTTCCATCGGACGAAATACAAGAGTGTGTGCGGCGTCGCTGACCTAAATGCCCGAGTCGTTTGCATTCCAAGCGTCACCGTCTCGATCCGATAACAATGCGTGGTCGTTATAATTCCAGCAGCTTTCCTCGCGAGGAACACGGACGCGCCTTCGATACAGCAAGACTCGTTTCGACTGCTTCGCGACTTCCGGCGCGATTGCTGGTTGAAGGTGCGGTTACACTTCATTTTCGATCATTCCATCGATCACGTATTAATCATCTTATTCGCTTCAATACATTTTGAACGGCGTTTAAACCATTCCTCCTCCGCATTTCATTAGAATAATGGTCCACGATTAGAACTAGGTAACGTACTATTGCAAAAAGTAAATGGTAATTCATCTCTCAAAATGATAGTTCTCTGATTCCTTCAGATGGTAAATAGTAAATTATGCATTCTACAATATTTTAGACACACGACGAAATTTTTGGAAATAAAGTATTTTATTATTCTCCAATTGTAGAAATACTTTAAATAATAAAATAGTGGTTTTATGGATGGACACTTTCTCTCGAATTTAACAAGGAAGCATAATTTGCAAAATGTAGTAGACTCAAAGAAATAATCTCTAATATCAAGCTTAGAAATTCGGTATCGCTATTTGTAGTACGATCGAAAATCCAGTGGAGCTGCGTCGTAATTTAATAGAAAACTAACGTGGGAACTTAAACCACTGTTTATTATTTCGTGTTTGTTGCCACCGCGAAGTGATATGCAAATTTGCTTCAAGATAGCACTCCTCAACCGGACGACGCCGTTTGGAATTTTTGGACTGCCTTGAGACCGGAAGTGGAGGAATACGGGCACTGACACTCGCGCGTGCAACTTCCTTCAGTGACACATTTTTTTCAGTGGGGAATTTGGTGGTTTTAATTTCAGTGGGATATTCCGTTCGATAGTATTACATTTGATAAATATTTCATATGTGTGCATGATTTTCAAGTAGAAATTCTGTCTGTTGTTTTGCAAAATTCTCCAATTTCTCTGATGAAATGTCAATTTGGTAATTGGTCAACGCGGTGAATAACGAATCCTCTATTTATTACATACATAAAAATTCAAAAAATAGAATGTCTGATTAACGTATAAGATTTTTGAAAATCAAATATTTTCTGGACTCTTTCTTGGAATTTTCGTAAAATCCAGTAGGAAATGAATACGTTAGCTCATGTACTGTAAATCTGTGAAAGTTCGTCTGATATCGAGCTTGAAAATTTGCTATCATGATTTGATCGATTTCGCATGTTCGTAAGATGATCTCCAAAAACTTGAACAGTGTGATCGCATGATGCCAGGCCACGAAGGCTTTGAATTTTGAGCACACGATTTTGGTGACACGGACAGAAGTTTTCGTGCACGTGGCACCGGACGAAAGTGCAACGGGCGTCACGAAGTGAAAAGAATCGTCGGGCCACAGCATAATCGGGGTTCGAAGACGGGAAACGTCGAGGAAGGAGGCGCGTCGTTCGCCACGACGCATTCAGATGCAAATCCGTTTTGCTGGCTGGCGTGATTTACGAGGGACGGACGTGTCCATACGCGATTGGGACAGAGAAAACGTTTCGGTGGCGTTTCGAAGCCGTTCTTCTGGGGGTACAGCCGGATAAGATCTGCTGAAAACGATCACAATAGCCCAGGGATTTTATACAATCGGACAAGACGCTTTGGAAGAACTCCTGCGCCGTTTTCTCGATCGGTAGCTTCTAACTATTTCTCCTCTTGCTTCCCTGACATCGAGCATTTTCTTATCAGCTCGCTCCTCCCAATGCGTTTTTAATGTGTTCGAACTCCTCCCTCCATTCGGACAAATTAGAAATCGTTCTTGTTAGATTGCACATCTAGATACACGATTGACATTTCCTGCAATCATTTATTGTCAATAATATCTGTCACATTGTTGCTAAATTACCAATCTCTTATTTTCTTCGTAGCTTCATTAGAATTTCGTAGTCCATTTATTGTCCATAATATCTGTCACATTGTTGCTAAATTACCAATCTCTTATTTTCTTCGTAGCTTCATTAGAATTTCGTAGTCCATTTATTGTCCATAATATCTGTCACATTGTTGCTAAATTACCAATCTCGTATTTTCTTCGCAGCTTCATTAGAATTTCGTAGTCCATTTATTGTCAATAATATCTGTCACATTGTTGCTAAATTACCAATCTCTTATTTTCTTCGTAGCTTCATTAGAATTTCGTAGTCCATTTATTGTCAATAATATCTGTCACATTGTTGCTAAATTACCAATCTCTTATTTTCTTCGTAGCTTCATTAGAATTTCGTAGTCCATTTATTGTCAATAATATCTGTCACATTGTTGCTAAATTACCAATCTCTTATTTTCTTCGCAGCTTCATTAGAATTTCGTAGTCTACAATAATTTCCTACGAGGAAAACTATACTTAGTGTACAGGTTGTAAAGAAGTTATATCGTGACGTCATCGCGAAATTAATTCTTCGAGTAGTACAATGTGTATTCACTTGCAAGAAATGAAATAGTCGATGGTCTGACGATGCGAGTAGTTAATAAAATTAACTGCGAAGCGATAGAATTTCGATGTCGATATGATCGTGAGTGTTGCGCAGTCACACGGTCCCCTCTCGCCAGGAGCATTTTGAAAATTTGATGGTGGTCTCCAGCCACGTATAAAATTTCAGAACACCAGCCGGAGGGGAGCAACCGCCATCCCGTTCTCCCGTCGCCCTCGAAGTAATTTCCATGGTGGAAAAATCGAGGTTAACGCCGAACCGAAAGGGATGCGGCCAGATCGTATCTTGTCAGTCCGTAGAATCGAGAATCGGTATCGATCGGAGCCAGGCGCGTTCCCGCCACGCACAGGAAAATAAATTGTCGCCGGTTGCCGACCCTGTCTCACCTATGCAAATCGCGCATCGGCTTAATTGACGAAATATTCAAATCGTTCAGAACGCTCCGAGGCGCGTTCGCATGATAATGACGCTGCGTCGCGCCGTCGCTCGCTTATACGCTCTTTCGCCCCTGTGGAAAGTTTGCCTCCACCTTATTCTTCTGGTTGCTCGACACCCGAGCGCGCGCGTGTGTGTGCGCGCCGCCCCAGCCCATTTTCTTTTCACGAACCCCGTTGTCGTCCACCATTGCTAGATCGCATCCGATACGCGTGCTCGTTTCGGCTGATCCTCGGCCACCAGGGTTTAAGGGTTATCGACCCGGCCGTTCGTGATTTACATGTCAGCGAAACATCAGAAAGTGACCGGTCAAGAGCAACACAATGCTACTTTATCGAAAGTGTATTCAACCTTCTTGTTGGAAAGTTAAGTTCAAGTTTCCCTGCCGATAATCCTCCGGTCAATTGTGACCGGCCGGCAGCCCCTGGTCCCCTGTTTATTTTTAGGATGGTTTATTACTTTCGGTCCCAGAAGAAGCATGTTTACCTGTCGGCAATACAGGGTGTCCCAAAACTACCGTAGCCGAAAATGAGAGGTTCCTTGGGTCGTTTGAAGCGACAGTTTCCTTTGCAAAAATGGCGTCCAAGGCTTTGTTTAGGAGTTTTTAACGAAAAATACGGACCAATCAGAGCGCAGCTATAGCGAACGGAGTCCGACTCTGCGACAGGTCCCGCGAGGCGTGGTGTCGCCATTGGTCGACTCAGAATCAATCCGCTGTAGCCACGCTCTGATTGATCCGTGTTTTTTGTTAATAACTCCTAAACAAAGTCGCGGACACTATTTTTGTAAAGGAAAATGTCGCTTCAAATGACCCAAAGAACCTCCCATTTTCTGGTGTCGGAGGAATTTTGGGACACCCTGTATATCTAAGTTGAATAACTGATTGGTGCGTATTTTGTGAGGGGTGGTAACAACCCCTAACTCCCGCGTTGTTCGAGGGAGCGCAATATTTAAATACAAGAACATGAAAATAAAATTGAACGAGCGCTCCATTGAAGTCGAGAAGAAAGTAGGCGATTGTCTGTGAATTGCAGGCTGGTGAAAATGTTGCGAGTAGTGGCGGATCGATGGGGCGAACGTTTTGCAGAGGAGTCGAATCGGAATGGTCCCCGGCGATAATCCTCGCGCGGTCTATTCTCGTTTTTCCGGTTGGACGCGGCCAGGAAAATTCGATATCGATTCCATAAATATTCATTTTTCTGGAGGCGGCCCGTAAACAAGGATTTGTACGGTTCAACGTTCGCGGTGTTCTGCATTTAAATTCACCATGGTGCGGCGTGCTACTTCGCGGTCCGTTCTCTTACTGCGCGGGGGGTTCTGTATTACTGGTTTTCGCAGCTGATCTGCAGTGTAGATCTTGTGCCACCTGTAACTATGACGAACTCTCGGCGAAATTAGACGTCTCGTACGAAGTCGGGCTCCCCACGAAACGACTCAACCGAGCTGAACTCGCGAAATCGTGGTGGAACGTCTGGGGTATTTGACAACGTTCAATTCGCTTACAAAAACTGTCTTAAATAATACTGGGAAATATTGGTGATCAGGTTGATCACAGACTTCGTTATATCTATAATGAATTGAAATTCAAAAAATTAGTAAAATATTTATAGTCATACGTTCATGTAAAAATGTATTGCATAAATATCTTAACCCTTTGCACTCCGAATTATCTTTCAATTTTCTTTCCAAAGACTGTCTACTCTTTGAAATTTATTTTAGAGAACAGTTCCCTGACTACTGCTCATCTTAAACAATTTTGTTTACTAACTGCATTAAATATAGCTGTCAAACTTCGTTGTAGTTTATATTTGTTCTTAACTAAAAAATAAGACAATGAAATATCTAATGGAAGAACCAACTACATAAAAAAACCCGATTTGTTTACATTTTTCTGTCTTTGATGTCGAGTAACATTCAACGAAGGAGTGCAAAGGGTTAATTTTATCTTTAAACTCTCACGACGGATAAGAAAATGAAGATCGACGTCCTCGCCTATTGTTCGTTTTAGACGAAGTTTAAATTAGCATACAAAGAGAATAAAATTCTGATTGAAATTCTAATGTCTAATTGAAACGAGGGAGGATGCAGATTCGAGATTAATTATTCTAATTCTTCCTGTAAGGAGTATCGAGTTTCTGAATAGCGAATAAACATTTAGCAACGTTGCAATTATTATTCTAATGTGCTTGATGTTAATACGCTGGCTGTAACAATTTAAAAATGTATCCGCATTTTAGTTTTCGATCTACTGGTTCACGGTTTGCGAAGTCCAGCTGGCAGTGTTTGATTCGTTCTATTCTATGATCGTCATAGTACGCGCAAGTACAAAAGCTGTATAGCCGAAGGCGACAACGAGCCGCTCGGCCCTCGAAATGTTAACACAGGCGTGAACAACAGCATCCGAGTCGGATCGGTACGCTGCAGAGAACTATAGAACAGCAGTGTGCCGGTTGAAACGTGATTCGATAATGAAACAGTACTCGGGCGAGGCGACTTTCGCGCCCAGAAACCACAAAACCGTCTAGCGTTGTTCGAACGTCGTAATGTGTGGTCCAGATATTAACGTGACCGTTCGCGACAGCCGCCTCTCTTGTGCAACACACGTCGACAACCGTGTTGTTTTCTATTAATTAGATACACGGCGCACCGACTGGAAATCGGCCAGCCATTCTACGCCGCGTGAAACGACGTCGAAAAGCGACTCGACTTGACATTTCATCTAGAACACGACGTGTATTAATGTTACACAGATCGAACTTCGCGAAACTACCATGAAAACTAATTCGAAAATCAAATATTCCACAGAAGTCTCAAAGAAAACAACTCCCAAACTTTGGTTCTAAGATATCTTGAAAACTGGAGGTTGTAGGACAATAAATTTGTTAAAAATGATCTATTTCTAAAAGGAAATTAAACTATATAGCGATTAAACTAGGACGAAACACCATCCTTCCTTTTCTTTTCATCTATTATTCAAAACATTCGAACAGCTCAAACGGAAATAGATTCAAACCCGAATCAACGTTTGTTACCATTTCAAATTACGTTTGTTGAATCATGATCGAACCTGTGCGCCGATAACATCATTTTCTATTATAAGACAATTTACGATCGCGAAAAATTATCACTTATATAGCGATTGTAAATTATTACTTTATTATTTAAAATTAAAATAAAAATTGTACGGTATTAAAGAAATTTTTTGTATTAATAATTAGACAAAAATAGATGTTAACAACAATAATGAATAGCAATATTATGATAAGGTGAAATATTCGTTCACAGTCGATTAGAGAAAATGAACGTGTTAAGCGATGTTTCTTAGATTTTGGATTGAACAAGTTTGAAATTAAAGTGAGACTGTTTCAGTCGTGGATCATAGGGAGACACGACTTTTTCAGCTGATTTTCGAATCCGTATGAAATTCGCGAAGTTTCCTCTCTTCTCGTGACAGGAAGAATCAACCCAGATTTATCCTGAGCGAGGAAGTCCGACTGCTTTCTTGTTCGGTTGCAAAGCTTCCTCTGTTTCTTGAATATTTCTTACACTCCGCGCCGTGACACGTTTTTCCTCTTTTTTCCACACGCGGGAAATCTTCGAAAGTCGTCTTCAACCCCCGAGGGCAGGTTGGGAAGAAGCAAGGGATTTTCACCCTCGAAAATCCACGCTCGGTGACCTACCTCCGGCATAAGGGAGGTCCGAGAACCCTTGCGAACCTGTTTGATGTTGATCGCGACTCCTAGAGAGATCTGGAGCAGATCTAGCACGGATCTGGCAGTGCAGAAGTATTAAGGTGGAATCTCCTTTGCGCGTCTGGAGACAGCGTTCTGTTATCCATACTCCATTCGTCGTAGCTCTCTGCTGTGCCTCTGGACGCACAAGTTCGCGTTCCTATGATGCGATTTAGTATGTCTTTCCTTGTATTTTACTTGCGAAGAGAAATGAAAGAGCATCACCAAAAACTCAAACACGTGCCTCGATCGATTCACGATATGTGCTCGACGCACACGTTTGCGTTTATATTTTCGCTTCGAGACCTCCGAATGTTGTACCAGATCCAAACGCAAGCGATTTTTCACCCATTGCTTTTGAGGCAGTTCAGTAGAAAAGTGAAAATTTTTAAGACTTTAAAAAAACATGGAACATCCTGCAAAATAATTTACAATTAAAAAGAAATAAGTCCCGCGAGTTAAAATACGAACACATTTTTCACTAATAAAGTAGATAGGATTAATTTTTTAATCATTCTTAGTGGAAATTTCATCCTGATATCTCTTATGGTTGAAGGTTATAGTAAAATGTTACGATCCAGCTCACTCTGTTCACTTCAAATAATTTTAATTTCGTCAATGTTCAAATGTTCATTTTTTTAAAACGAGGTACGTAAAGGGGACACTTGGGGCTATATCCCCATTTTTCAATTTTTTAAAAAGTAACCCACCATGAAAACACGGCATTTGTATAACACAATTGCAAAATAAATGATGAAAAAAACATTTATTTCAAATAACAACATTTTGAGTGGATACTCTTATGTTTTCACTGTAAGCTCCTAAAAACTCATTCCTGTCGGTTTGTCACTTCTAGTCTTGCAATTTAATGGAAAAAGGTTGACACGTTTTTTAAAATCTCTGTAAAATCAACAATTTTTAAGATATAGAAAAATCCTTTAAGATTCAATAATAGTGCACTAAAGGCTTGCGTGCATCACAGTTTAAAAAACAATAAAATCCAATTGTTCCGATGTTTTCCGATAAGAGCCTGAGTTATACTATTTAATTTTACTCAATTCTTTACTCTGGTTCTTATTCCCAAGTCTGCAGGGGGTTTTTCGAAAAATCAGGTGCAACTTAAAAATAAATTAGACTCTAGTTAGATAGGAGAGACACACGTTGTGTATCTTCATCATGAGAGCCTGTGTTATACTATTTAATTTTCCTCAATTCTTTGCTCTGGTTCTTATTCCCAAGTCTATAGAGGGTTTTTTGAAAAATCAAGTGCAACTTAAAAATAAATTAGACTCTAGTCAGATAAGAGACACACGTTGTGTTTCTCCAGCATGAGAGTCCGAGTTATAATATTTAATTTTCCTCAATTCTTTACTGTGATTCTTATTCCCAAGTCTGCAGGGGGTTTTTCGAAAAATCAGGTGCAACTTAAAAATAAATTAGACTCTAGTCAGATAGGAGAGACACACGTTGTGTTTCTCCATCATGAGAGCCTGAGTTATACTATTTAATTTTCCTCATTTCTTTACTCTGGTTTTTATTCCCAAGTCTGCGGAGGGTTTCTAGAAAAATCAAGTGCAACTTAAAAATAAATTAGACTCTAGTCAGATAGGAGAGACACACGTTGTGTATCTCCATCATGAGAGTCTGAGTTATACTATTTAATTTTCCTCAATTCTTTACTGTGATTCTTATTCCCAAGTCTGCAGGGGGTTTTTCGAAAAATCAGGTGCAACTTAAAAATTAGACTCTAGTCAGACAGGAAAGACGCACTTTGTGTATCTCGTGCAGACAAGGGGTCTCGAATTTCGCTGAAGGGGCGTCGCGACCCTGCAGATAGATAGTAAGATAGGAAGATGGGACTTCCGGCTGCGAACAGTTCGCGGACAATGATCCTTGGTTATCCTGGATCCTGCCACGCACATAGTACAGCCTATCCGGACCTCGTCAGAACGTTAGAACGCGCATTCCACAACGGTGCTGGATACCGCGCTGAAATCGATATCCATGTACCTCTGTTTGTAACCTACATCGCGTCTGGCTGTACAGTCGACGGCAAAACGCATTGTTTCCTTGTCTACCATCACTGTCGGCCATTCATCTTTCAGGAATAATATTCCTTTCTTTATCTTGCTGAACAAATTTTTTGGCGCCATTTCCGCTTTTAACTTAATTCGTTTTTTGATATCAAACTGACAAATTATAATTGTTGTACGAAATTAAAAATTATTTATTTTTCCTTTAATAAGATCGATATTGTCAGTGATCTTGGTAATACAGGATCCATACATGTGCCAGCGATTATAACAGTGAAGTATGTACAAAGGAAAATCTGAAAATTCGAACAAACTGCAAAAATCATAATTTTCGAATCAGTCCAAGTAGCAGGTTGACATGTTTGAATACAACGATTACAAACAAATTAATTAAAATTTGAACAGGACAACGTCTGTTGAGTCAGCTAGTAAATTTATATTTAGCACCTGTGTCTCGATGCTAAAATTTTTAATTTTTTGTTAAAACTGCACGATAAAGTTCTCAAAGATTGCACGAGCCTTTCAGGATCAGGGTGATTTTCTAAGGGCATTTCCAAAGATTCTTCGGAAGTCGACGTTTCCCTGTTAGAAGAAAAAGGAAATTGTTAACGTATATACGAAGCGCAGTCATGCTATCGGCGGTCAGCAGCGCGTACGAAACGAGCGGATTCGATTTTTAGTTCCGCCGTTTCCATTTCGGATGCGACGAGATACCGTTCGCTCTTCCCGTTGTGCATTCGACACTGGGAGTCTCGTCGTTATCCTCTCTTTAATTGTTTTTTCTTTCTCTTTTTCCCGTTTCGGGGAGAGAGCCGCGTACACGATATTTTTGTTGCGTTCCGCTGATCGTTAGGACGCTCGCGGAAACGGGTTAGGTTTTTACGATGCTGGTGCTCGATCGGCGAACGCGGTGTTACATCGCAATGTTTGGAGAGGACGTTTGATAACTGAGGTATATTGAAAAATTACGAGCGCGGCGTTACAGTTCGTTGCTGCGTCGCGAATGTTGCAATCCTTCAGAGTTTACAGAATTACTTGGATGATTGCAAGGAATCCTGTCGTATTTGAATTAATAAAAGTGTTGAAACTTCATTGTTAGGTTGTCATGATACTCGATTTTGAACAGTACAGTAAAGCCTTGATCTAAGCAACAGCACGGACCCTCGTGTTTTCCCTAGATCAAGGCTTCACCGTATAAGCAAAGTAACTTTTTCCTGAACGAAGCGTATTGATCAAAGTTAGCAGCATCGTAATCAATATTTTCTGTCAACAAATAAAATGTTCCTTCATGATATTATTAGGTGGCAAATAAGTTCCTCTTTTTTCTACGTTCATAACTACCGACTGAATTCGAATTAGTTCTGGATTTTGGTGCCATCTGAAAGAGCGTTCTTTTAGTTTTAAGAAGAATCATGATAAGCGCTCTAGGAGTTTTCATTCCTATGTAACAATTTCAAGCAATATGGCTTGCGAGAAGCATCATTTGCGTCACTGCTTACTCTTTGCATTCGAGCTTAGGAAATCAGCTGTTGAAGAATATATGTAAAGAAACACAGAGAATAGCCAAAGAAAAGAATAAAGGATTGCAAGCACAAGAAAGTTCTTTCTCAAGAAGCGAAAACGCTGCTGTTGGATCAATAAATTAATGGTAAGTACTCATAAGTACCGAATGTAATTCTATTCAATTGGTAGTGTAAAATGTTGCGGCTTAGTGTTAAGAAGTGTCGGCAACTCAGCTGGGACATGTAAATTTATGGTATCGGCGGCTGAAGTATCAGAGTTATTGGTCTTTGTAGATAAGGATTCTTCATTGTGACAATTAAGGATTTTGGCGCAGCACGTCATCAAAGTATAGTTCTTCAAGAGCATTTTAAAAAAATTCCAATTGCGTCGATGAAAAACTGAGTTGGCGGCAGATCTTTGTCCAAAAAGATGGGTTTCTGGTCCACTGTGCGCCGGCGTGAACGTGTTAAACCAACCTTAAGGGGGTACCAGACCCATGGATATGACTAGCATGTTACTAGAATATTACTAGAAAAACAAGTGAAAACTGTGTTTACGGGAAACCATTTTTTGTTTTTATACAAGCATGTTACGAGCTGTGTGAGGGCTTGTTCTAAAGAGGAAAGTTGATCCCAGGTCGCTCAGCTCATGATTTTGTTAGATTATGTTTATATCTAATAATATAAGAGTCCAAAGTAGGGAGAAAAAATGAAGAAAAATTCCGCAGATTCTAATGTATTTTTCTAATACAAAACGATTTTTTCAACTTGAATCATGAGCTGAGCGACCTGCGACGAACCTTCCTCTTTACAATGAGCCCTCACACAGCTCGTAATATGCTAATATGAGTACAACAAATGTTTTCCCGTGATCGCATTCAATTGTTCCCCAGATTCCGTTCACGAAGGGCAATGAAGGGCAAGTAGAACTAATTTTAGTTCAGCTACTCAAACGAGATGGCGCTTAGACAGGAGAATTATCGGCGTATATTCGTAACAACAAAAATATAAAGGGCTTGAAGCCACTCGGTTCCATTAATAGCAATAAAGATATGGATAAAAAGAAAAAAACCTGTATTGATAGCGAAATTGAAGCGTTAGATTCATACAAATGTATGTTCCAAATGTTCACTGTTGTCAAACTGTTTTTCAGCGTGGAGGTTGCTTACACTGATAAATACCCAGATCAGGGGTTACGGTACCCCCTTAATGCGATACTGTTTCTTGGCGTAGACGCAGTTCCGACGAATTATGACGAACGGAGTATAAAAGGCGCCGGGATAACGAAACGCTGCGTCCAGACGCGCAAAGGAGATCGCACCTTTAAAGCACGTATCGATTACGCGGGTTTTCGCGCGTCGCGGTGCGTGCCGAACGCACGCGTGCGCGCAAATTTACACGCAGTACAACGCAGAGCATACACGGTACACACGGTGTACACACTGTGCGTTCGGTAAACACGTACACGTACACGCGATCCCATTCATTACCCGTTTTATGCAGCGCGATATAAATCACGCATGGGCCGCTTTAATTTTTGCGCCGCGCAATGACAGCAGTTTTTTCGGGTTCCCCCGAATATTTGCATGTAAAACACGACGGTGCCGCCACGCGATGTGCAACGCATAAATATTAACCGAGAGTAAAGTATCCGTGTCTAACGCGGTCATTCCAGGTGTTCTTTTCGCTGACAACTTTTGACAACTGTGTCCCGTTAATTTGTCGCTTTCACAACGATTAAGGAATATCCAGTGCAACCGTGCCTTTGGCTGTTGCACGCGTTCGGTTGCTTTCGCCAAGTTTCCGAAGTTCACGAATTTCGCGAATACTACCCCCTTGATTTTGATGCGATTTGCAGTGATGGGGTGAGGCGGGTAATTTCAAAGTTCAATGCTGTCCTTTGTAAGTTTCCTGAAATAATTACACAGGGTGTATAAACTGTGATGGTCATCCGTTCTAGAGGTGACATTTGTAAGAGTAACTTGTCGCAACGTTGTTTATAACAAAGAAAATTGTTGGTCAAGTTGGTGTTTACATCGACTTTACCGTTCCTCCAGCGGATTAGGCGATATACCTGTTAAGGACGTTATAACGAGCAAAAAACAGACGACAACACGTGTGACGGACCCATCGCAGCGACGAGCGGACATACCCTCATAAATTACGTCATTTACGACCAAATACAGTAACAAACGGAATTTCTTTGACAGTTTCCGCACTTGTCAACTTAAAATCCTTCCGACACACCCACCCCCGGCCAATTAGCAAACGCAACATTCCCCCACCTAAATCCACCATTAACCATTCACGAAAAACCGAGCTGACAACCGCAGTGCTATTTTGACCGTGGTCGGAGTGACTTCTTTCCGTTCATTCTCACGATTTTGGAATGTGTGGTGTTTTGTGCTTGATACTTATTGAGACGACTTCACGCGAATGATAGTGCCCTGTTGATCAGAAGGAGGAATAGAAGATTCTGAAGAATTTGTAAGTACCTGTACTTGACATTAGTATTTTATAATCCAAGATTAATATTCTTATGCATAAAAATGGGTTTCGTATGTTGCATCGGCCAAAGTTTAGTATAGTATAACATCCACCGATCCAGAGGTGTAGATTCACCCCTACGACGGTTGATCGTTACTTTTTATACACCCTGTACAATAGTAAATATTGCCATGGGGCCAAGTGACGATCTTTTCAATTTTTCTTGCAATATGTGATCGACTGAGGAAGTCGGTTACAAAAATCTTTAGCAAAACATTTTTTCGTTATGTCAAGTGACATCTCTTCTCAATTTTTGTTGCTGTGTATTTAAATGAGGGCCTATTACAAAATTCTTCACCAAAACATTTTTTTATAATGTAGAGTTGACAGCAATTTTGAATTTTTGTTCCTATCTGTATTTAAATGGGGAAGTCTATTACAAAATTCTTCACCGGAAGATTGTTTCATAATGTCGAGTCGACAGCTCTTTTCAATTTTTGTTGAAATTTGTATGTAAACGGGGTAGTCTGTTACGGAATTTCTTTCGAAAAGATTTTCCTCCCTTGTCAAATTAAATCACGTTAAGGTACATGCAATCCTCCTTTGTTTTCCTTATTAGTTACAGAGTTATACTAAGAAATTAAGATTGATTCATGGACTGTGTTTACAGACAAGTATTAAGTACAAGGAACTTCAACTCTGTTTACAAACAGATTTATCTATGTGCTTGATAACTGAATAGCTTGTAATACATTATTTAACGCAGCATCTTGTGTAATAGTCGATGTTGAAGTGAATTTAACAAATTATTGTTGAAAGGTCGTCCGAAGTCAAAGGTGAGAATCAAACATTCTTTTACCTTTGACTTTCAGTGACATTTAATCATTGTGCCAGGTCCTGGCTATCTACTTTTAATTTGCACTAAAAGTTCTGTGTTTATTCTTCTCTACAAGTAGCAAAATTGCTGTGGACATCTGCTCCAACACAATTATCTAATATGTTATTATTACAAACAACGGAAATATTCTTAAAATATTTTTCAATATACTGTTCGTGGTAGCCGACATTCATATTTAGGGGATGAAAATACTCGTGGAAGTTAGCACTGTGATATAATTGAAGGAAAAATTGTCGAACTTCTTTCGGACACAGTGCAGCTCGACAAGCCTATTAATAGACTTCCGGCAATTAAAGTACTAATTTCGCGATCGAATACGAGCACGATCTATAAACAAATTGCGAGATACCCAACAGCAACTGATTTCCAGAGTGATTACTGCCGCTCTTTACCGTCACTCGTTGCATAGTTTCCAGCGGCACTCTTGTTTCCCAAACATCCGAAGGTTCTATCGATTGTCTTGCTCTCCCAAGGATACTTGCATACAGTTTCCGTTTCCAATTACATCGCCAGGTAAAAAAGGATCGGCCGCGCGGCTCGATAGTCTCTCAGAACTCGAAGAACAATCTTTCGTTTCTTTAACGACCATTTCCACCAATTTAACTACCCGGATCATCGACCCGTAAGCTACTCTTCCTTCCATCTCCGATTTAAGGAGACCGGACATTCGGCAAAAATAAATAGCATGGACATCTTTTCTCATCTTCTGATACTGGTCTCTCCGGAAGTGATTTTCTCATGTTCCAAAATCGATCGTAATAAAATGTACGGTCCAATATTGTAAATGAAAAAGTGAAAATAAATATTCAAGAAAAGGTTCAATGAAAAAAATTGAAAATAAAAGACTCGAAAAAATGTACTATGAAACAAATTGAAAATAGCAGATCCAAGAAAATGTACAATGAAAAAATTGAAGATTAAATATTCAAGGAGATGTACAAAGAAAAATTTGAATATCAAACATTCAAGAAAATGTTGAATGGAAAAAAATGAAAATCAAATAATGTAGAAAGTGTACAATAAAAAAATCGAAGATTAATCGTTCAAGAACTTATTCAATAACAAAAATTGGAGATCAAATATTCAAGAAAATGTGCAATGAAAGAAATTGAAGATCAAACATTCAAGAAAATGTGCAATGAAAAAAATTGAAGATCAAACATTCAAGAAAATGTTGAATGGAAAAAAATGAAAATCAAATAATGTAGAAAGTGTACAATAAAAAAATCGAAGATTAATCGTTCAAGAACTTATTCAATAACAAAAATTGGAGATCAAATATTCAAGAAAATGTGCAATGAAAGAAATTGAAGATCAAACATTCAAGAAAATGTGCAATGAAAAAAATTGAAGATCAAACATTCAAGAAAATGTTGAATGGAAAAAAATGAAAATCAAATAATGTAGAAAGTGTACAATAAAAAAATCGAAGATTAATCGTTCAAGAACTTATTCAATAACAAAAATTGGAGATCAAATATTCAAGAAAATGTGCAATGAAAGAAATTGAAGATCAAACATTCAAGAAAATGTGCAATGAAAAAAATTGAAGATCAAACATTCAAGAAAATGTTGAATGGAAAAAAATGAAAATCAAATAATGTAGAAAGTGTACAATAAAAAAATCGAAGATTAATCGTTCAAGAACTTATTCAATAACAAAAATTGGAGATCAAATATTCAAGAAAATGTGCAATGAAAGAAATTGAAGATCAAACATTCAAGAAAATGTGCAATGAAAAAAATTGAAGATCAAACATTCAAGAAAATGTTGAATGGAAAAAAATGAAAATCAAATAATGTAGAAAGTGTACAATAAAAAAATCGAAGATTAATCGTTCAAGAACTTATTCAATAACAAAAATTGGAGATCAAATATTCAAGAAAATGTGCAATGAAAGAAATTGAAGATCAAACATTCAAGAAAATGTGCAATGAAAAAAATTGAAGATCAAACATTCAAGAAAATGTTGAATGGAAAAAAATGAAAATCAAATAATGTAGAAAGTGTACAATAAAAAAATCGAAGATTAATCGTTCAAGAACTTATTCAATAACAAAAATTGGAGATCAAATATTCAAGAAAATGTGCAATGAAAGAAATTGAAGATCAAACATTCAAGAAAATGTGCAATGAAAAAAATTGAAGATCAAACATTCAAGAAAATGTTGAATGGAAAAAAATGAAAATCAAATAATGTAGAAAGTGTACAATAAAAAAATCGAAGATTAATCGTTCAAGAACCTATGCAATAACAAAAATTGAAGATCAAATATTCAAGAAAATGTGCAATGAAAGAAATTGAAGATCAAACATTCAAGAAAATGTGCAATGAAAAAAATTGAAGATCAAACATTCAAGAACATGTACAATGGCAAAATAGAAAATAAAAGATTCAAGAAAATGTGCAATAATAAAAATTGATGGTCAAATTTGCAAAAAATTGTACGCAACAACAAAAATGGAGGAATGAATGTACATTGCCGGAACCTCGGAAACTGCATGTATGTTAAGATCATTAACATTACGACAGGGTCAAAATGATCCATCCACCGCGACGTCTAGCGTTGTACGCACCTCGATAATTACCCAACGGTTTAATTAACCCGTTCGACGCGGCGACGTCGATGGAGGTGGCTCTCTTCTTTTTCCCGAGCGGTTCTTTTGCCTCGTCTTGTTCGTTTCTTTCCTGTTTATCAGGCTGGAACCCGCCGGTCGAGCGGCACGAGACAATCGCGCGTACGAAACCGCGACGGTATGGTGCACTTGTGCGGTGTCATGGTCGAGTTAAAATTAGCAAGTCAACCGGATTCTCCGGTGCGACGCGAGCCGACTCACCGGCGAATTCACCGCCGCCTTAGGAACTATCATCGTCGAAGGTGTTGCCGATCGAAGTCCAACTGTACGTAGTTGTTACGCGACTTCGAACGCCGCGAAAATCCGCTTGGGAAATTGTTTTGTTGACGATTCCACCTTTCGCTCTACAATCTCTCGCAAATCAATTATCAAAAAATTACCGACGCTCTACGAGACACGGTCTAGCTTATAATTAAATTTTATTAGCCCGGTAATTAAAATTTTGCAATTTTCTTGTAGACGAATTTTTAGATATTCGAATTAAGTAAAATCTTGAATTCTCTCGAACTTTATTTTTCATTGCGTAAATAAATTTTTTGTAACTTGTAGAATCGAAGGGGAATATTTTTCAAGATTTTTCGAAGTACAGTTTGGCGAGAATTTTGGAATTTCCACGTAAAAGGTGCTTCGAGCGTGTTCGGAGGTCCGACGATTGTAATTAATCGTCCCCGTATAAGCAAAATCGACGGAATTGTTTCCCGGCATCGATCCCTTTAATCGGTCCATTTTTTCCCGTGGCCCGTTTCCATGGCGGCTGCACGAATTTTCGATGAGATTCGCCCCGGAAATTATCGGTCGATTTTGCTTTTCGTAATTCTGTTGGCTGATTGGGATCCGCGTTTCTGCTATTAGCCACGGGAAACGGCGTTCTTATCCGGGATTTCGTGCTTTCCCGATTTTAGCCAGGCGTGCGCAATTCACCGCGGTATCCGTTTTCGGACGGTCGATTCGCTAATACGTTTGCGAATTCATGATCGCGAGCGCTATATCTTTCCAATTGTGGGTTGCACACGATTTCTAAAATCGGCTGAAAACCATGCAGGTGACTTTCGGTTTCCATGAATAGAGAACAGGGGTGAATTCGATTCGATTTAATTCTTCCGGGGTTTATTATAATGAGACAATTCAGCTGAAGAGATGTCTATTATAATGTGAAAATATAATATAACATATATAATATGTTATCTGACATCGGAGCAAATATAAACAAGAAAGAAAAATCGAAATAAATTCAATCTTGTTGTTGTCCCAATGCCACATACGCTATAATAAATGTTATACGAATGAATTATTGTAAAAATGCATCACTGCTTCTTCGCGGACCGTTGGTCCCTTGTGAAAATATAATATGACATATATAATATGTTATCTGACATTGGAGCAAATATAAACAGGAAAGAAAAATCGAAATAAATTCAATCTTGTAATTGTCCCAATGTCACATAAGCTGTAATAAATGTTATACGAATGAATTATTGTAAAAATGCGTCACTGCTTCTTCGCGGACCGTTGGTCCCTTGTGAAAATATAATATAACATATATAATATGTTATCTGACATTGGAGCAAATATAAACAAGAAAGAAAAATTGAAATAAATTAAATCTTGTTATTGTCCCAATGCCACATACGCTATAATAAATGTTATACGAATGAATTATTGTAAAAATGCGTCACTGCTTCTTCGCGGACCGTTGGTCCCTTGTGAAAATATAATATGACATATATAATATGTTATCTGACATTAGAGCAAATTTAAACAGGAAAGAAAAATCGAAATAAATTCAATCTTGTTATTGTCCCAGTGCCACATACGCTATAATAAATGTTATACGAATGAATTATTGTAAAAATGCGTCACTGCTTCTTCGCGGACCGTTGGTCCCTTGTGAAAATATAATATGACATATATAATATGTTATCTGACATTAGAGCAAATTTAAACAGGAAAGAAAAATCGAAATAAATTCAATCTTGTTATTGTCCCAATGCCACATACGCTATAATAAATGTTATACGAATGAATTATTGTAAAAATGCGTCACTGCTTCTTCGCGGACCGTTGGTCCCTTTTAGATTGCTGTAAAGCCACGTTTGCCCAAGCCACACGGGACGAGAAGCGCCATCGGCGAGCATCCTCATAATTCCACGTTTCTAGCGATCTCCCCGACAGATCCACGAAGCGATCCTGCGCCTCTCGATCCGAGAAGGACCCTCAGTTTGGCAGTCGGCCGAAATCGCGGATTCCAAATTCGTCGGCAAGTAGCCCGCGCAACTACGCGTATTTTTGGTCCGCCGGCTAATAATGACTCGTTCGAGGAACTATCGGCCGCCTTCTGGAACTCATAACTATATATTTGATCCGGGCCAGATAAACATTGCTCTCGAAAATAGTAACCCGCGGCGGTGCTCGCGCCGTTAAGCTTCGCGATACGTCTTCCTAAGGTCTCCTGCTCGTCTCTTTCCTTTTTTCCCCGTTCTTTTTTTCATTGACTGACGTATGGGACGAATCGGTTGGGCGGAGAAAGAAAGAGACGAGAGCTATGGGATGCTTGGGAGAAGCAGCAGACACGCGCTCATGCGCCCGAGATCTCTCATCTGCTCGTTCGATCTCGCGTGCGTTTCTTTCCACGGCCAGAGATAGCTCGCCTCTAAAGATAGGCCGGTTGTTCTACACGCGTTTCGTATTATGCCGCCATTATCGATAAACCGACGGCTGGATATTTTTGGACCCTGAAAGCCTCTTCTTCTCCTGCTGCGTCCAGCCGATTCGATAGTGCTCACTTCAATTTGCAAAGTTTCGCGCACGGAAGTCACATTCTCCCAACGTTTCTCTTATAGAACAGTCGACTCGAGCCCGACAAAATAAGAGAATGCTCGTGATTTGACGCTTCGAAAGTATGTCCTGAATCTCTAATTTGTTAACGTTTGTGCATCTTTCCAAACGTGGTACCAATGGATTACTGAATTTCTACCGATTCAAATGAATCCAATCAAACGCGTCTTATAATAATAATCAAGCTCATGTCTTTAATTACGTCATGTATGTATATTGTCTGTGAAACTAGTCCGACTTACGTCGTGATTGGAATTGTTTTAACCAGAAAAATCTTGGTAATCCACTCGTACTGTGTTTGAAGAGGAACAACCAAAATGAATGAATTTGAAATTTTATTTATTTCATTATTACTGGACCTGTAACTACTGAATACACCTGCGGCACTTTGCTGTTGGCCGATTTTGGGAACTCATCTTCACGATTAACTTCGTTTTACCACGTTTTTTTATAATATCGATCACAGAGGCGATTAAACAATATTTTTCCTTCGATGCCCGCGCAGTTCAAATTTCCGCTGCATGTTTAACGCGCGAAAATCGGTCGCTCCAACGTCGAAGATCAATCGCGAAACTCGGCTCGCAGTGCTCGATAATCTTGTCCTCGATGCGCCGTTTAACCATGGCTCTGGTCTCTCCTCTTCGGCGCAAAAACAGGCCGTGGTTCGCGTGCAATCGCGGGACTGCAAATAACTCGGCTTCTGGCCGACGTGGATGCTCGAAGTTGTAAACATGCTTCTCGATTCGAACGGGAAGCTCCTCTCGCTAGCTCTTCTTCGCTGTGGTCCACGAAAATCTTTCGTTCGAGCCGCTCCGATGGGAAACCTTCATTTCAGTCATTCCACCGCATTCGACAGAAAATTTTCATATATCTTCAGCTGTTCAAATAGATCTTCTAGATCCCACCCACGTGACACTTTATTCCACGCTTTGGGGATGTTGCAAAATTCACACACCGTTCTTAACTTCATGTAGGAACTGTTGAAAATTTTTATCATTTTAATTGCGAATTTTTTATGATTACGAGTTATTCAGTTTTCTGTCTTAACCAGGAGTCCCAATTCACACAATTTCTAATTTCAAATGGGAATTCTCTAGACTCGCAATTTCTAATTTCTTACAAGAATTTTTAAGATAGAATATTTCTGATTCCTACAATAATTCGCAAGGCGTATTATTTTTAATTTCTCATAACGTACGAGTTACTCGGTTTTCTCAATTCTCACAATTTTTAATTTCTTTTAATTTCTCAATTCTTACAAGTTCTAATTTCTTTTAATTTCTCAATTCTCACAATTTTTAATGTTTTTTTAATTTCTCAATTCTCACAATTTTTAATTTCTCAATTCTCACAATTTTTGATTTCCTTTAATTTTTCAAGTCTCTCAATTTTGAATTTCTTTAGATTTATCAATTCTCACAATTTTTAATTTCTTTTAATTTCTCAATCTCACAATTTTTAATTTCTTTTAATTTCTCAATTCTCACAATTTTTAATTTCTTTAAATTTCTCAATCTCACAATTTTTAATTTCTCAATTCTCACAATTTTTGATTTCCTTTAATTTTTCAAGTCTCCCAATTTTGAATTTCTTTTAATTTCTCAATCTCACAATTTTGAATTTCTTTTAATTTCTCAATTCTCACAATTTTGAATTTCTTTTAATTTCTCAATCTCACAATTTTGAATTTCTTTTAATTTCTCAATTCTCACAATTTTTAATTTCTTTAAATTTCTCAATTCTCACAATTTTTAATTTCTTTAAATTTCTCAATCTCACAATTTTTAATTTCTTTTAATTTCTCAATTCTCACAATTTTTAATTTCTTCCAAGACCTCCTAATATGGCACACTATTTCTCATTTCTACAATCATTTCGCATGGGAATACTGTACTCGCTCACCTATTTATTTTACAGTTTATAAATTTCCTTATTCTCGAGATACATATACTCTTGGAAAGCAATACAGGAAAGCCTTGATTCAAGTGGCGATAGTAGGGGTAGCCAATCTACGTCATCGACTCAGCATCGGAACAACACCTACTTGAGGGTTCTTAGATCGCGGCTTTACTGTACTGTAAGAATTGGTAAATAATTCTTGGAACAATTTCCTCGGAGATTATTACGAGGTTTTAATAAATCCGCAATCGTTCGATCGCAGTAGAACACAGATCACAGCAAGATGTTACGATATTGAACGCGATCGGTGTGTGAACATGTGAACAACTCTGGAACACTCTCGATTCAATATTGTTCCAGCTATCGGCGATACCGCGCGCACCGAGTCTACAATCTACACGCATCGTTCTATTTTCCAGCCGCTGGCTACTTGTTTGCGCAACCACGCGACAATAAAATTCGTTCATGAGTGCATTAGGTTCGCGCGCACGGCTTTGTGCGATAGCCACTTCCGCTCCACTTGTAAATCACGAATTTAGCGCAGTGTCACTCGCGTCCGCGGGCTCTTTCCTGCTAAACCCGTTTCTTATTATTAGACTGCGGATCTTCATGCAAATTCTCGCGCTCGTGGACGATTTTCGAAAAATCCAAACGAAGGGGAAATCGTTTCGCATCGACTACTCCTCGTGGCAAACGCAACTCGTTTCCGTTAACATAGCTGCCCGCGTTTTACAAACTTGCACGTGGCATGAACGCGTTAAGCAGTCCACTTGTTATCGACCATGCTGGCCTAATCAAGATTACACTGCATAATAATAGCAAATGTCTGAAAAATACTGTCTCTCATATTTCAGTATTTAAAAGTTATTCGAGCTAGCCATGAGTAATACGATTAATTCAGTTCGAATAAAGGTTGAAATATTCAAGTAATTATATAATTGCAGAATGTGGATTTTGATTGTCGGTGAAATGATTGAAAAAATTCCAGAACGTATATTATTTTCAACATATTGAAATTATTAATGTTTAGTTAGCTTCTGTATGTTGTAATTGATGCACAAAAATTTTATTTTGCTCAGACGGTGTAGTATTGCTTAATCAAATGTCGCAGATTTGTTTGAACATAACGTAACGAAAGTTGAGCAGAGTTTGAAGACGAGATCTGCACAGTGATCGAGGACATAATGATCCACTAGATCGACAGCGATTCGACCCAATATCTTCGTGTAAACGCGAGTCGATGCGTTCTACATCTGGCGACCATACTCTTATCATCAGAATACATTACTTTCCGCGCAGCAGATCGTGAACTTACCTAGCGAACGTCATCGCTAGAAAATATGTCGCACGATGTGGAGCGGGGATCTGAAGTTACGGTACGGGAATCCGGAAACGTCATCGTTGTTCTATGCGACCCAACGATGAATTTCTTCTTTTTTCTATACTGGAAAACACAGACGTATAAAGGAATGGCGTCGTTCTAGGGAAACGTGCGTCCAAAGTTCCCAGCGCTGATTAATTGCGATATACAGCAATTAGTATTAAATGAAGTCCTTGTGAGTTTCTAGTCGACGGTATTGAACAAAGTCCAACAAAATATTTGAATATCGTTCCACAGAAATTTGATCTTCCAATGTTGAATTTGTGATAATTAGATCGTCAATTTAAGTGGTCCAATTAAATTAAGCTGGCACGATTTTAGAAGAAGTACAGTAACTACATGTGAATTTATAATAACCATGAATATAATAGATTTGTTAATTTCACGGATTTGTATACAGTGTTGTATACACAGCTCGCGAATATTATCTTGAACCCCTTAAAATGCACGTTTTCTTCATTAGCGAAATAACAAGCAGATTAGATTCGTGCTTGTAAAATATCCAGTAATTACTGGCAGGCATCCCAGAAGATACTGAGAATGTTTAACTTTTATAAAACTTTGAAATATGTGGACTGATTTGCTCCATTTGGATTTTATCATTTAGTATATTGATACAAGATGTTAATGAAACAGCGAATCGTTCCTTTGCGACAATATTGATGAAACAGCTCATTCCTCTTATACAATATTCAGACGTATATTAGTATTACGTTTTCTTCAATCCTATTGTGTTCAAAATAAATAACTTTGTTAAATGATCTTTGGATTAATTGATTATTTAAAGTATATTCAAAAAATTCAATTTACGAATATTTTATAACAAACCCAATGAGCACATCGATTTGAAAATTTTAGGCAATATTTGTCTAACCTTAACGAATACGAGACAATTTTTTCTTTGCAAAAATCATAACTTGAACCAAAGTTATAATGATTTAAAGACAGTCAAGAAACTTACTTCCAGAGTCGCTAGATCGAGATTTATCTCCCCACTCTACCAAGTCCCATGTTTCCGCCATGAACCGGTCACGTGACACGTTTCGTCTCTGCTGAGCACGTGCTTCGATGCCACGTGACTAATTCGGTAGTAGCAGAGGGAAAAGGTAACAATTTCACACTTCGCAATAAATATAATCCATAATTTATATTTTGTCATGCAGAGCGAGCAGCTTGAAAATTGCAAAATTATTTCCAATTGTCTAGAACACGCTATGATTATCTATAGATATGATACTCCGGAAAAGAATTTGTTTGCTATTATCGAGCGTGGAGCATCCTAATCGCACGATCACCTTCCGATAAGTCTCGAAACCGTGGAAGAATTTGTAGTTCCAGTGATTCGCATTTGATACAAAATTCCGATACAATGATTAGGACAAATATATTCTGGTATGGATTCTGGACTGGACACGTTCCGAATAAGTTTCGAGCTCCGAAATGTTTCGTTTTCTTAGGTTTGAAGATAACCGTGACACCACCTTCTGATTCATATTTATAAATACTGCGTCGTGATTCGCTACGACCCCGGCTTCAATGAATCGGGATTTGCTCGGACCTTCGTTCGCACGCATGAACGAAAATTGCAGACGAGCGTAGTGAACGATGTGCAAAGAACAGAGCAACAAGCTGCCAATCAAGTTCAGATCGAAGGCTCACTCGGGAAGAAGAACATGCGAGCTTTTAATTGTTTGTTACGCGGATGCCGTGTATGTATAAACACTTAATTTTCTCCAATATTTGATAAGTGCACAGATGCAGAGATTGCAATAGGTCTTCCGATCTTCTTTTCTCTTCATTGAACAAATACAATATTTTGGAAATTTATTATTCGACAAAATCAAAGTAGAAATATCTCGGTCATTACTTTTCGATACAGAATTACGAGTTACGATTTTTATTTAAAAAAAACATTGAATGTGTCCTTCAAAATTCAGAAAAAAGTTATTACTTTCATATTGTGGTCCTCTTGATATTAATGCAATAGGTCTACCGATCTTCTTTTCTCTTCGTTGAACAAATACAATATTTTGGAAATTTATTATTCGACAAAATTAATGTAGAAATACCTCGGTCATTACTTTTCGATACTGAATTACGAGTTACGATTTTTATTTTAAAAAAACATTGAATGTGTCCTTCCAATTTCAGAAAAAAAGTTATTACTTTCATATTGTGGTCCTCTTGATATTAATGCAATAGGTCTTCCGATCTTCTTTTCTCTTCATTGAATAAATACAATATTTTGGAAATTTATTATTCGACAAAATTAATGTAGAAATATCTCGGTCAATGCTTTTCGATACAGAATTACGAGTTACGATTTTTATTTAAAAAGAAACATTCAATGTGTCCTTCCAATCTCAGAAAAAATTATTACTTTCATATTGTGGTCCTCTTGATATTAATGCAATAGGTCTTCCGATCTTCTTTTCTCTTCGTTGAACAAATACAATATTTTGGAAATTTATTATTCGACAAAATTAATGTAGAAATATCTCGGTCATTACTTTTGGATACAGAATTACGAGTTACGATTTTTATTTAAAAAGAAACATTGAATGTGTCCTTCAAATCTCAGAAAAAATTATCACTTTCATATTGTGGTCCTCTCGATATTAAATAACTTTAATTTGCATATTTGCTTCATATTTTCAAACCACCCTGTATAATATTCGCATAAAAAATGTGTAAAATCCAAGCGGAGTGTTTTCAATAGAGTTGCGAGTGAAGATCCACAGTTCAATTGCCAATGTTGAAACAATGCTCACAGACTTATTACGATTACAAATTCGAAACGGAAAGAGTGCAATTGCGTGCACGCATAGAAAGTTTGTGCCACAAATAGAGGACGTTATCGAACCGCAGAAACGCTCGAATATTTCGAGAGCGACACTCGAAGTCGTCGACACGGTGTCCAAGACTGTTTGGTCACGGTTTCGCGATAAACCGTGATAAACACTCGATTATGACAACGAATTACATCCTCTTAACGATGAGCGGTACACATAATTGCGGTCTTCCTCGTTTGGCCTGTAAAAATGAATGCTTTGAACGATGCAAGAGTCTTCTGTGTATGTGTGTGTGTGTGTGTGAGCGCGTTCGCGAACGATTGTCCAAATTAGTCCACTTCTTGAATAATTAGGTTACCCGTCGAGCAGCAGGCTAATGCGAAACCCGACGCCGTGTTTGTCGCGAGTTTCAGAAATACACGGACAAGGTCGGCCGACACGTTATCGCGAGAAGTGCGACGCCGATATTACATAATGTCCGTCGGATCGGACCGCGTGCCTGCTCCGCTTCTTATCGTCGCCGTGTGTTTCATTCGGTTACGATTAATTAGAAACTCCTACATCCGAGAAGAACATCGAGAACGCCTCGGAAAGCTTCGCAATTGTCTTTAAACTGGGCCTAAATTAACCCTTTGGTTACCCTGGACGAGATATCTCGCCGCGCCACCTAGACACTGTAGACAAATATATTTTATAAGTAACTATATCCTGATTTTTTAAAAATTATTTATTTATAAAGGTCGCATCAACATCTGGGCCATTAGCGACCACAATAGTTACAATATTTAGTTACAGAAGTTCGTAATTGTATTTAGGACCAGTAAAGATTGACAATATATCCTGATTTGTAAAAGGGAGAAACGAATGAAATCTTTATTGATTTCTTGAAATAATTTTATTTACTTTCCGAAAATAGTAGTTATTTACTTTCTACTGCTACCACTGCTAGGTGGCGAGATATCTCGTGAAAAGCGTTTATCGGGAAGTATCTGTGCGCGAGATACCTCGTCCAGGATAACCAAAGGGTTAATGAAACGAAACCGTTTAAAGGTTCATTCATACACCTAATTTCCGAGCATCCGTCAAAATAAAGTTACCCAGGTTTATTAAAACTGTCCACAACCGAGAATGACTGTCCGAATTATCGCTGGAGCAGTTTGACGGCTGCGTGCTATGCATGGCTAAAAAAAAGGTTTTTATTGGTTTCACAACTCCTTAGGTAAATTATCGGTAGCTCTCCTTCGCAACATCTGGGGATACAGTTCGGAAATGAACGAACACCGAGAAACAGCGCCAGTTATCGGACTGACGTGTATGAATCAAGCTTAAGGCGGTAGACTCGTTTCCAGGACCGCAAGGGTGCGAGATTCGCCTTCTCATTCCTCGATTATACAAAAATGAGGGTCTTCAGTTATCAGAAACGCTAGATAAACGATCGATCTAGGGCACTATCGCCCTCGAAAGTCCAATTTTTTCGATTACAAGCCGTAATTTGCATTATCCAGCAGCTTTGCTATCTTCATAGCTACATGCTACATAGATACATAAAAAAATAATATACATCTTATTACAGAACATTTGAATAGTATTTGTGGAAAATTTGAATTAAATATCTCAAACTACAAATACGTAGCAGCCATTTTTGCAAAACACCGTCCGTGATGCCACGCATCCACACATAATTTTACGAGGTTAAATGTGTCGTGTAATTATAAATTTATACATTGTAAAGCTGTACTTTCTAATCACACAATTCTATGCACACAAACAGTTGTTCGATGTGCTTCCCATCGTGCTAATCAGTGTTAAATGTACTCCAGAACGTATTGTTAGTAAGTGAGAAACATACATTAAAGATTAGTTGCTTATCAATAGTTTCCTCGTTGAAAAATGTATAAAAATCACGTTGCTAGATGTTACGCTAGAATCTCGTCGTTTGAATCGCGGTTCGGAGAAGTCACTTTCGGAAATGGACGGCTCACAGTCGCGAATATAACCACCGGGGTCTCGTGGACCAGCCAGACGAGATAGAATACCGTCGGCGGACTGACGAGCAGGGAGTAGGCAGCCAAGAGAGACAGAATGAGAGGAGAGAGAAAGAGAGAGAAACCGGACGCAAAGGGAGACGCATTGTTTACAGTAATGAAGGCGTAAATAAGTGATGAGCCGCGCGACGCATCGATCTCCGCCGGGCCCAGGCTCCGTTTGATACGGCACTGTTTTCAAGGGGTAGCTACCCCCTGCTGCGCACCAGCCACCCTCGTAGAGCGCACAGACGTCGACCAGGTCTTTTCCCGCCGGTTCCCTCTCTCTTCTCTCTATCTCGCTCTCGCGGTTTAATAATCTTCCCGCTGTGACAGCGATAAGCGGCCCGCGGCTCGATTCCGCGGATTATCGACACTCGGCCGTTAATTAATAATTAAAATTTCGCCTAATCTGCTACTGCTCCCACCCTCGTGTCACGATACCGTGCCGTGAATAAATCGAGCGTCGATTTTTGAACCAACGTGGGGGAGACGCTCCGGGAAAATGAAAACAATTTTAATCGTGTACGTTTCGGTTTTAAATCGACCGTGGATTATCTGGTTTGTTTGATAGAGTTTGTATTGAGCATGTATTTCGATATGAAGCAAGTGATACACCAAGTTCTCTGGTTATTTATTTTTCGTTCATTTTCTACTGAATATTTAGACAGTATGACTGTGAGTTTTTATGCGAAATGAGAACTCCGAATTTCATTTACACGGGAGTTACATAGACTTATACATCTTTGCTCGATAATCTTCACGAGTTAGAGATAACGCAACGGCATTTTCAAAGTGTTTTAATAGCTTTTGACGATTTTGTATTGGATTCAGTTAAATCCAGTGTCTAATTATGCAGACCTACTGCACCGTGAAAGTGATTGTTTATTAAATAATGCGGATACGTATATGTCGGAGTATTGTGTATTAGATCTGGGCAGATCTGATGATTAGTGAATATTCTTGTGCCAGGTTTCTCGGCTCTACCGGTCCCCACTGTTCTCGGGACAGGGAATATTGACCGCTCAAGGTTATCCAGTAGCGCTCTCCCCACTACGGAACCTCATTGTCCCTCACTATGTCCCTAGATTCCTCTTTACTCTGTCTTCACTCCTCCCACTCATCGTTGCAACATCCCGCAAAGTATACCACTCGGTGTTTTGCAGTCGAGGTTTTGATCAACCCTGCTTTCCCGGGTCTCTGTTATCCGTTCGCATTTTTATTTATCATTGTCATGAATTTTTACTATTTTACGACGTAGTGGAATTCAGACGTGTCCGAGATGTATATTCAAAAAAATTCTACGAGACAATTGTAGATACATAGATTTTGATTATGTACAGACAACCTTCAGCGATACTGAACATAACAAATTCACGTACTCGATGTACTCGACAACAACTAACCAATTATTTCTTCTTTGTTTCAGGTAAGTCTCCATCAATATTTTCGTCCCAAAAATCCATCGGATGATGCATCGATTTTCCAGATGCAGGCTCAATGCAACACAGGTACGCGCCATTCCAATCGTCTTTTAGATTTTCCACTAGGCTCCAAGCATATTTATGCGTCTCTTGAATTTTTTACTAGACTCTGGACGTATATACGCGTCTTCTAGATTTTTAGGTTCCAGACGAGCGTGAGCGTCTTCTAGATTTTGTTTAGATTCCAGCTGCATATATCCGTCTTCTACATTTTCCACTAGGTTCTAAACGCGTGTACGCACCTCTTGAATTTTTCACCAGGAGCTGGACGTATATATGCATTTTCTAGATTTTTGACTGGATTCCAAACATATGCGTCTTCTAGAATTTTTCTTGAGACTCTAATTAGGTACATATATCCGTCTTCTACATTTTTCTCTAAGAGGCACATAATGTACGTTGCAGCGCTTTCATTGGGTTCCAGACGTATATACAGTGACTCCCATTAATATTCGGACGCTCTAAAAAAACGATAACTGGTTAAACATTGAACTACATGACTTGAATTTTTTGGGGAAGCTAGAGCAAATAGTTTGGTACAGAATGTGAAAAAAATTTTAACGTATTTTTTAAATTTTCAATATAGGCCCACATAAAAAAATTGTAAAATGCAACTTTCAGTATTTTTTCTACAACTCCGATCAATTGCAATTTTTGAAAAAATGTTTTTCCACAATCTGTAGCAAACTATTCGCTCTAGCTTCCCAACAAAAATTCAAGTCGTATAGTTCAATGTTAAACCAGTAATCGTTTTTTTCAGAGCGTCCGAATATTAATAGGAGTCACTGCATGTAGGATTTAAGTATCAGTAAAGTAACACGCCCGTAAAATATTAACAATTTAAGATTTAATTTTAAAAATATCAGATGCAATATCAAAACACGTCTCTACTTTTTCACACGTCAAACGAATCTGAATCAACCAACACAAATTATAAAACACGAAGAACGAAAACAAATCAATAAATAACAAACATCGAATCGTCGCATCGTTACAAGATTCGATGGAACTCTCGCCGATTACAGACTTATCCCTACATATATACGTCTTCCAAGTTTTTCCTAGGCTCCCAGACGCTATACACCGCATGTATACGTCTACGTTCTTTCAACCACGAGTTCACCTAGTGCTCGCAGCAGATTCGGCGCGAAATGACCCGTTGCGATCACCTCATGGGCGAGTCCAGTTCGTTGCACCGCGCTGCACCACGTTGCACCGCGGAATCACGGCGCAAGGCGTCGATACGACGAGAAGCCGGTGCAGCAGCGTCGAGACGCGTGCGATACGGCTATGCTACAGGGCGGCTACACGGTGAATAATTCAGGGACGCAATTAAAAGGAACGAGGCGCGCTCCTACGACATTAACGTTCGTTAATAAACCACGAATGGATGAGCGAAGAAGCGAGAAGTGGTTAGCGCCGGAAGAGGCGGTATCGCTAGGCCGAGAGAGAGCGAGAGAGAGAGAGAGAACCGGCGTTTTCAATTAAAATGCCGACATCGCCGCATTGCAGCAGTCGGCGTCGGCGTCGGCGTCGGCGTCGACGTCGACGTCGGGCGTCGCGCGTTATGTGCACAACGCTCTCTCCTCTGGCCCGAGTTCGCCTAACGGCGTCCGGCACACGTTTATCCGCTTTCCCCGTCTTCATCGCCGCGTCCTTTTGTCCGGCGCCAACCCTTGCCACCCATACTCCCCCTCCACTAGCTCCAAACGCAACCCCTCCTGCGCTGTGTTTCTCCGTTTTTGATTACCGTAGGGTAACTGCACCAGTGAATGAACATTTAAGAAATTGTTCAGGAAAATATTTTATTTTAAAAAAAACTATGTGAATTAAAGGAATCTCATATATGCCAAATAGCTCCCTATACTTCATTTGTCAAAAATAAATGAACACAAATACAATGAAATTATTATTATTCTTCTTTATTAAACGTTAAATCAAAAATATGAAAACTACCAGTCAATGAACACTACATTCTAGTAATTGAATAATGCTAGTCCAATCAACGAACAAAATTACTAAACAATATTCTCCTATTTATTTAACTCTTTAATCACAATTTTATCGCTAGTATGCCGTCCGGGTTAAAATTTGTTGAAATATACAAAAGCGTTCATTTACTGGTGCCCGTTCATTCACTGGTGCAGTTACCCTACTCCAATGTGGCCCGAAGAAGCGTAAGATAGCGGTCGCTTGTGCTACAATTGTCAGAAAATCGAAATGTTACTAAATGTTTACGAACCTAAGGTGTTTGGGACGAGCTGCCCATCCGGCATAATCGATCGCGAGTTTAATCCAGTCTCTCTCCTTCGAAGAATCCTCGAAGACGTTAGTGCTAACCGGTTCGGCTGACGCGTTGTCAAATCTAATCCAATTTTCCGTGGAGTCGGCTGCCGATATTAAGCCGCGTTCGCAGCGCGCCATTGGAAAATCAAACGGGTTTATATACGCGTCGCGATCGATCGCGACTCGCAGGCGGCTCTAGCCAACGGTTTTCATTCGTCGAGCACGTCGAACCGGCGGTTGCCAGTTTCCGAAACCCGGTGTTCACTGGTGGAGTTGAACTTCGAACACCTACGGCGGAAAATGTATGATGCTTTCGGCGCACGGGTTCGATCGATTGTTAAGAACAAGCAATTTTACAATTCAATAAATTCTCGTTCCGATCTAGATGCAGACCATTTTCAAGAGTATTTTGTATTTTTGAATTTACATTATTCTTTCACACACAGCAGACGCAACTTTTCTCTTGAAAATGGTCCGCTTCTAGATCGAAACGAGAATTTATTGAATTGCAAAATTGCTTGTTTTTAACAATTGATCGAACCTGTGCGCCGAAAACATCATACATTTTGTGCAAAATTGTTACGATCGACAAAATTTAATATTTACTTACGGTAGAGATTGTTACGACAGTTACGGAGAGAATACTGTTACAGTGAAGATCCAATTCTTGTCCGGGATCGAGACTCCAATGGTTGTTTCGATCTACCCACTCCACTGTGATCCGTGTTTCATTTTGTCCTTCTCTATGTTCTCTATGGAAGTTGTTATTCCTGTTATCGATCGTATGAATGTTAAACCAAAAGAAGTACCAATGTCGGCGCAACGGTTCGATCAATGATCGGATTCTTTTGTTTTAATACAATGTTTTGTTACAATTGGTGGCGACACTATCACAACAAACATAGGTTTTTTTGCGTCAATTTCAAGTAGATTTTGCTTGGAAACTGTGAAGGTATTGAAGGACTGGTCGAATATATATTTATCAATTGCAAAGATAACTAATTGAAAATTATTTTTTCTAAAATGTACATTACATAATATATTTCCGAATTTCATTAAAAATAATGAATTGCACAAATTCAACATATTTACGACTTCTACATTCACTTGCAACAAGCTCTACAGGGTGTCCCAAAACTAGTGTAGGATCGGAAAATGGTTCCTTGGATCATTTGAAGCAAGATTTTCCTTTACAAAAATGGCGTCCGCGTATTTAGTATTAAAGAAAAACACGGACCAATCAGAGCACGATCTAGACATGCGATGGCACGTCCGGCCAATTGACAGTTGGCGCGTCGGGCCCACTGTGCTACCTCGCGTCTAGGTCGCGCTCTGATTGGTCCGTGTTTTTCGTTAATAACACCTAAACAAAGCAAAACGCCATTTTTGTAAAGGGAAATGTGGCTTCAAATGATTCGAGGAACCTCCCATTTTCCGCTCCTACTAGTTTTGGGACACCCTGTATAATTTACAAAAAAATCGAACCGTTGCGCCGAGATCATTGATGTCTCTATCGAAGTCTCTCTCGGCGCGGTAGACGCAGCCATAAATCAGAAAAGCAAGTCTAGATCCCGCTGGTTGTCTAGCCAGAGAACACTTTTTGAGAAGAATCGAGACTTTACTGTATTTCGTAACCGGTGGCTTACGCGAATCACCCGCACCCGGGACGGTGAAAAAAAGAATCGATGGAACCGTATTAACGATATTCCTGCTAGATTGGCAAAGCTTTTAGGGCTGCTGGCCTAGCCCCTGGTCTGACTTCGCGTCTCGTGGTTTTTACAATGATTCAAGGAAACAGGTCGAAGGACGCAGGGCTGGATATGGGTTATTCAGTAACGGCCCCCGGTCGAACGTGACCCAGGATCGTGACCGTCAACCGGGCTCTCCCCAGAGACGATCATGAATCTATCAGAAGGTAATTCTCGCGATCTCAGAAGCATTAGCTAAATGAGGACACGCTCATGGTGCTTGCAACGACTGCAAGTCGAGCTCGGTGCAGCCGCATCACGACGCAGATCGAAATTCTTCCGCGTTGGTTAAACTTTAATCGACTAAGGACGGGACCCGTCTTGCATATCGAATTAATCGGCGAATCCCACGCATCGTCCACCTTTGACGCGAATAAGGCCAGCCAGGGGCAACTTGATGCATTCAGTTTTTCGTTTTTGTCATCTTTGGTTGAATCAATTAAAGCAAAGTATAATGGTCGTAATTCGTAGGGGTGAATCTACTTCTTGTACAAGAAACTTGCTGCACAATTGTCTATAAAAATTTGTGAATATACTTTGTTGTAAACAATTTTGTGGCAAGTTTCTTGTACAAAATATCCACCATTCAGTGTCGTAGTTTCAAGCCTGGAACAGGTGACCATTACTTTTCATACACTCTGTACAAAATAAGTTATAAATTCTTGATTTGTTGATTGCGGAACACATCATTTTGACCTACCTAGGTGGGACTATAGAAAAATATATAACTAGACTTCGGATTTTATGCATTGATAATTGTTTTTATAATTTTTCTCGATCGTAATATTGGTTAATTCGAATTTTTTTCGCGGCGCTTAGGTTCGATCATTATTACTTTTTGTACTTGCTCTACTTGTAGCAAATATGTAAGAACTATCATACGTGTGCTATTCAAATAGTAGAGGAAAAACGAAAGGTGGTAGTTGTTTCGTCCTACATATTTGCTACAAGTAGAGCAAGTACAAAAAGTAATAATAATCGAACCTAAGCGCCGCGAAAAGAAATTCCAATTTATGCATTTATGACAGAAATGAGTACGTGTAATTTAAAACAAGAAAAATATTTGAAAAATTTGAACGTACTATTGCATTATATTCACCCTACTAAATTATAATAGGGAAGAAAATAAATGACTATCTCACTCCACTTCGTTGCAATTCAGGCAAGATATTTTTATTTTGCATAAGGATCCGCAGTCTATATATAACTCAGTAGTTTTCAATATTTTCACTTACGAAAAATCACGCATGTACTTGAAACAACAATAAACACGTGTGCAAGATCCTGCTGAAAAAGGTGCAACAGCGTTTCCGAGGAAAATTGTTTGAGAATTTGCGAGAAGACAAATTAGAAGAGTAATTACAACAATTTCGCCACGACTTTCGCTCGAAGAAATAAATCCATTGTCACGGCGCCGAATAAATTCGTGCATCTAATAGCAACTATCCGCCATAGTGTTCGATATAATGTATGGTTAATGTCGCGTCGCGAATGTGATTCGAGGGACACGCGCGAGCAGAGAGCACTGGGGAGAGCCTGTTTCGCGTCATGGCTGGCGAACGTTGAAACAATGAGAATGGATGGGGAATTTTTGTTGCGAGTACTCGCGGAAACAAACACGCCGCTGTACATTTAAAAGGGTGCTCCTATTAGACGCGGAGATTCGCGTTTGGCGCTCGCGAGAGTAATGGAAAGCTCCATAAAGCCGGATGCGGCTCGACGCACCGTGTGAAACAGAAACAGAACAACAGAAGAACAAAAAAAAAAGGAAGAGAGAAGAGGATGCGGAGAAAAATGTCGCGGCTCTGAAATTTCGGCAAATGCACTGCCGCGGAACGGAGTTCAGCGGACCTGACGGCAATTTTATCTAAATCATCCCTTCGCCGCGGTTCTTTTTTGACACCGACGTATGTTTCCCTGTTGCTGCTTTTCTCTCTGCCCTTTGTTTCAACGAGTCCAGCTTCGTCGACGCGTCGTCGGCTTCATTTGCGCTGCTCTGGTTGTTTAGAGTCGTAATTAGATCGGAAAGTTTTATGCTCTGCGCTGCGACGGTTACTCGGATCCTAGAATGAACGATTTTGTGGAACAATGATTTCTCGCCAAACGTGGAATATTTGTTTGAAAATCGTCGACAATTATATGCATTTCTGAACAAAGACGGGAAAAAATTATGCTCGTATGCATTGAAATCTTGTCTAAAAAATGAGCCCAGTCGCGCAACACGATCTTCAAAATCAACGTCTTAATAAATGCTTGAAGCTCCAAGTGCGCAGCGCGTCGATTCAACAACAGCTTCGAAATTGAAGAGCTGGAGTCTCGCGAACAAAATCGAAGCCAGCTGAACAATGATTTAGACCTCCTCTAATTTGACGTTTTGATAACGAGTAGCTATCGATACGGCGTGCAACGAGCCTCTGTACTCGGTAATAACAACTTTGACGGACCGTTCGCCTTGGCCGACAAAATGTGGCAGCGTGAGTTCGCGGATAGAATATTTCGCGGCAAGTAGACCGCGGGAAATCTTAATTGAACCGCTGGAAGGGTCCATCCGGGCCGTGTATTTTCGGGATGGACGTCGTCGACGTGAATGGCCGAGGCGCCGACGCCGGATTCCAAGTGCCAGAGAAGCGCCGCGACGCCAACGGTGCTCTGGACCGAAGAGTTTAGTGACACTTTGCTAGAACTTTTCAACAGACGAGAAATATCGTACCGAAATCTGCGATAAAAAATCTCCAGAAAAGAATATCCTTTAAAATACATACAACACCATGCTCGATAGCCATTTTTCAAATTTTTGAACACTTTGAAAACGACCATCTAAATGTTTAAAAATTAATTTTTAAATGAAAATCTGACTACACTGTATTTTTACCATTTTTATGTAAAGTACAGGAAATCATTCTTTAGAAAAGCTTAAAATTTATTGTTTCATGAAATATCTGAGGAGGTGCGAATGCTGGAATACGTTCGGACGGATTTGTTAGGCAAACTTGAACAAAAGCAGTAAGGGAAATGTGACTAAATTCTCCGATGAGAATCGGTGTGTGCGAGGCGTTGCGACCAGCCACGCTGAATTGGCTCGAACAGAGAAATCTATTCTGACCGCGGGATGCCGCGGGCCTCGCGATACGCTAATATAGTATGCTTCGCAGATGCTAAGAATGGCATGAGTCCTCTCCTGTTGTTCCCTTTTCAATCCGATCTGCTCCGATCCGCTCTGCTCCTCTCGCAAGCGCGAATTCAGCCGCGATGCGATTCAATTCCGAGAGTTATTTTTGCGGGCCGAGAAAAACAATTTCGATTCGCGGGTGTCGGGGTCGGTCCATCTGTCGGATATTCGTGGAATGCAATTATGCTGATCTGAAGTAAAATTTCATTGTTGTTAATATCTAGTTTTCAATTGCTGTTATGCATACAATATCTATTTTGTAATTTTTCAAGCCAAGAAATAGTTTAATCTCGTGGCTGCATATGAAAAAGAATAATGTACAACAAACATTACAAGAACTAACATTTCTGCAAGAAGTGTCTTCGAAAATAAGAGTTAAGTGATTGATAAATAAGTCAATGTGGTTGTCCAAGGATTAATTGATTTTAAGATTTCTTTTTTGTTAATATCTAGTTTTAAAATGTTATTACATATAGATAGAGTATTTATTATGCAATTTTGTATGCCAAGAAATTGTTCAATCTTGTGCCTGTATATGAAAAAGACTAATGTACAACAAACATTACAAGAACTAACATTTCTACAAAAAGCGTCTTCAAAAATAGGAGTTAAGTGATTGATAAACAAATCAATGTGGTTGTCCAAGGATTAATCGATTATACGAATATTTCGGACGGCTTGATGTAAGTCCATTTCTACGTGGAATGATTAGTTTGGAGCGATTCGTAAATTGGTGATGAAGTGAGGGTTCTTTCAAGACAGTGTTAGGTGTTTTAATAATGTGATGTCAGAACTGGCATTGTTTGGCATAAAAGAGTTTTTTTCCCGCGACATGACTCGCCACGTTCCTTTCCGATCTAAAAGCTCAAAGGTGAGACCGAGCGTAGTCTCCAAACATTTTCCTGGCCACTTGACACCGAACCCGGGGCAGTCTTTGAATAAGATGAATTGTGCGAGTATAGATCTCGTTTCTAGTTTGCTCTTTTCATCCTTTCTTGTCGTTCGGCTTCCGTTTTGCGAGTCCAATTCCCATCTCCCAATGTAAAATACGATGAAACGAAATTTCAAGAGGCGACGCTGAAATTATGCGATTAATCTAACAATCAGCCAGAACAATTCTTTCCGAAAAGGTGAATCGAAAGTGTGACATCAAATTGTTTCATTCTTAATTCCTAGTCTTCGACTCGTTTATGTGCTTTTTTTCTCGTTTTTTCAATCGTTCGTTTCTATGGGGGAAAACACCCCCTAAAACACTTAAAATTTATTTTCATCTTAATTGTCTCGTTTCATTTGCATAATTTAATTTTTTGTCGAGTCTAAAATTGTAGAACTTTAGATAAAATTAACTTAGAGGGACGAAACTTTTACTAAATACTAGTTGAAACGTTGCAGAGTGAGCTAGAAATATGAAAAACGCATGGCAAGTAAGCCTTGACGTTGAAAATGCTCATCAAAGTCACGAAAATATTGTTAATCATCTTTGCGGTATCATCGCCACTACCCAGTCAATTTTTCTAACATCTCAAAAAATCAGAATCTGTGACGAGATTTACGTTCAACATAACAAAATTCGTAAGAAAAACAGTACCAAATGTGAACAGAAATATCCATCCACTTTTCACAACGTACAAACAGAAACTCCTTGAAGAAAGGTCAACTTCAATAAATATTTTGTGTCGTGCACGTGCGCCGTCGCGTTAGAAAGAGCACTCCCATAACGTCCACCCGCTTCTGTTCCATAAACCACCCCCACGACTTGACACTCGGGGCACGTAGTATAATTCTTTACCTTACCTTTCCCCTCCGCGGAAGGATGCACGATTCTCGGCTCTGCGATCTAACCAGCGACGCAACCAGTAACAGCAGCATCCCCTAACCGCCCCGCCATCCCCTAACCACCCGTTTCTAAGGTTCTAGGTTTATCCTCTTGCGTTTCCCTTCCGTCTTCCTGTCTTCCGCGACCGTCTAGCCATACGTCGACTGCCTACTGTTTATCCCCGATTCGGAGATAATGATTCATGCCCCGGGTTGTTGAATCTTTGGATAACGCTGATCCTAGAATGCGTTCGATGATTGATAATAGAAACACGAAGCGATCGGTACAGAACGTCGAGAATGCGCGAGGAAGATGAGTATGTTCGGGAAATGGTATGTAATGGTTTTACACAATTTTCAAAATTTGTTGACGTTCAAACGAAGCGTAAACGGTTAATTTATACATTGGACGGAAGGAGGTATCATTTTTTTTTAATGTTCAAGTCACGACTTTCTCCTTCTCTATCTGAGCCTACAATGGAAAATGTCCTTCATAAATGTGAGTTACACAGCATGTAACTGTCGAATATTTCTGTGTATTTTTACCAACATTTGTAATATTTATAGTAGATTTTTTACCGCGTTTTGACACGTAGATATTTGGTCACGCAAAACGACTGCACCGAAAATTCCGCGGCAAAATACGTGCTCATAATTGTGAAAGTGGTCGAGTGGTCTATTTCATACATCATATTATTTTAAACTAAATTCATTCGATGTAATGTTTACGTTATTGACAAAAATGAACCGTTAATTTTAATAGCTTTTTCCTTTAAATATCTCGAAACAATAATAATATATGACTTGGACCGTTTTCATAATTATGGACACATATACTGGCACAGAAAATTGCAACAGATAAAAAGAGTCTGATCAATACACGCCTAATCTCTCATCCGCCCATTTCACCCGAAAGAATTAATTAAAATCCCGCGGAATTCAGAGAGCGCAACGTTTAAGTATGAAATATTAAGAGGAAAATAAATATTCTGCGTATTTTGTTAAGCTCGTTTAACCTATTCATTTAAATTGAACAGATTCTGAAAAACCGATCCTTGCATTTAATTTCCCTCTAACAAAAAGAAACCGGGTAAATAATTAACACCGAATTATAAAATTTACAGGAGTGCGTATTAACATTCGCGAATTTCGTTGTTGATTATTATCATTATCGTAATAGCAACTGTGAATAACAAATTCATTTCATTACGTCCCCGATTCACATTCACTTACGTAGTCTTGTAAACAAGCGTAAAAACATATCGTTATTTACAGAGCCGGTGAATTTCAATTAAAATTAATGTAACAAGGGGAATCGCGGAAGCTGTCTAAACTGATACACAGCTTCTTTGTATTATCAATTCAGTGGATATGAACTTTCAGTTCTCAAAACTTTTTTAAACCGAAACTTTAATCGCTCATTACACGAGTAATTACGATCGCAACTATATCGACTTCGGTGACGGTTTCGATTAGAAAAAAGATGAATACGACGAACATGAATATGATACAGGGTGTCCCAGTTTTTTCCGGCCAAACTTTGCCAGTGTGTTCTACACGCAAAAGTAAGAAAAATATGTTATATGAACATATGCTCTTAAATGTTTTATTAAGGAGTTATAACTAATAATACAAAATGATAATGAACGGGCATTTCGTCGACACAGCGTACGAACGTATTATGAATATCTCTGTTTGTGTTTACATTTAAGAGCATATGTTCATATAACATATTTTTCTTACTTTTGCGTGTAGAACACACTGGCAAAGTTTGGCCGGAAAAAACTGGGACACCCTGTATAAAAGATTCGTAAGAAATAATAAAACTCAGAAAAATTGCAATCTTTTGCTTGTATCAGCGTGATACATAGACTCACTTGACTTGGTCAACGAGTGTATCGTTCGACTGATTCCAAAGGGGATTCCACAGTGGTGGAAATAGATAAAACAGTTACGGTAGAGATCTTCGCGACAGTTACGGAGACGGCACTATGGAATGTAAAAAAAATTCTAGTCAATCGATTCGGCTAATTTTTTGTGGCTGGTATACCAGAGGGACTGTGAGACGATATTCTGAATTATGCTCGCTCGGTGCTGCCTCGTTTGTTAACGGAGCGCCTTGCGGTGGTTCCTGATTGCTGAAACATTCCCGGAGACAGCCGCGGGGGCGGGTGGTGACTGCTCTCTCGAACCGACATCGGGTTTTCTCTCGTTTTTCAGCCCCCCCGCGGCTGAGAACCATAAGTTCGCTCGCATCGCGTCATGTTGCATTAGCGGGGCGACGAGGTGGCACGCCGTCCTCGGGGCTTCTTCCATTTCACGTCGTGGCATCCCTCGACGACCCGTTTCCAACCCCCGTTGCACCCTTTCCTTCTCCCTGAATCTCTCTCTCTCTCTATCTTTACTCTCTCCTCTGGTCTGGTCGTCGTGCCACCGACAGCTTTCGAATTGTCGCCTTTCTCTGTCTTATCCGTCCCTGACTCGGTATGCATGTCCTTCGTTCCACTTCTGTAACCGCGTTTCGACCCGGTTCGCTCGATGGCCTCAACGCTGTCCACCCCTTCTTCTTCTTCTTCTTCCTCCTTTTCACCCTTAAAACGGCTCCGCATTTCCGCCGATCGATTGCGTTTCGTTTATTATTGGCTTCGGCCAACGAGAGCCTGCTCAATCTAACCGGACACTGGATCAGTTGAGGCTATGGTTGTTGATCGATAAAACCATTCATGGTTCCGTTAGGACAATTTCAGCAACGTGTTCGTCATGATTTTCTGATTGGAACGATACCAGACACGGTACTGCTCACAATATGTTCGTCGTATGTTAATTTTTAATCCTTAATACTCTGAGTGTTGTGATTTGGAGCCACTAAAAATTACTGTAGTATTATTCAAGATATTGTTTACTTTATTGATATATTACTGATTTTATGCATTTATTGCAATCACGGATGTGAATTAAAAAAGAAAAAGCAGTAAGACGATTTAATATTGTCCATATTAAAATTGTTGAAGATATGAAATTTGCATATGGATCCTGCGTCCTGTAGTTGACGAAGAAGATTTGAATTTTACATGATGAATCATAGTCTAATTATTAACCCTTAGCACTCTAATGGTGACTCTGAGGCACCATTAAAAATTGCTGTACCATTATTCAAAATATTGTATACATTATTAGATACATGGGTATCTAATCAATTACTAAACAGTTAGGTATAGCATGAGGTATTATATCAATATCATATCCATACAATTTTTAAAATCATATATAATGGAAATATTCCAGGTAGGAAAACATGTTTAATTTTTTAGTTAAAGTAGCTCAGAGTGCAAAGGGTTAAATATATTGGTATCTAACCAATTACTAAACATTTAAGTATTGTATGAAGTGTTACATGAACTTCGTGACCATAAGACGAAAAAAATCATGTAGGATGGAATTATTGTAGGTCCGAAGAAATGTTTCAGTTGAAACAGCTCCGAGTGCAGAGGGTTAACGTTAGGACAGTTTTTGGCGAACGATGGGCTCTCGCAAAAATTTCCTTCGCCGTTCAATCTAAATTTAATTAATCCCCGTGACATTTTTATACACCATGGCCGTCTAATTTGCCACCGGCAGGCCCGCTCGTCAAAAGGTTAAACAATCCCCTTGAACCACGCGAAGCGAAGCGACGCGTCCTCTGAATAAAACATTCGTCCGGCCATTAAATATCCAGAATCGCGTTCGGGGAAGGGGCTCGCTAATCTGAATTTTTATTCGTCGGTTTCGCGAAAGAAGTCGAATGGAGAAACATAGTCGGAGACATTCGATCCACTCGGATGGTGCGAGATCTCGGAGCTGTTCGCTCTCGCGAGGATTGCTCCTGGTTAAAATTGCAAGGACTTCGCACGATGTGAAAAAGATGAGGTGGCTTATAGTCTGGTAAACTAATTATTATTTTTGAAGGATCGTACCTGTCCATCTCGCTTCCATCGCGTCAGACTTGCAACGAGGGATTGCCTCGAACAATCGAAATTTCGAGTGGTCGCTGTATGCGTGAGCCAGGTTCGATATTTTTCGTGCTAGTGTGTAGAAGGGAGTGTTGCACGTGTGAGTGGATGGGACGGAGATATCGAATCGGGTGGTGTAGGTGTTCAGAGCCCCAGATACCCGAGGCTGACACAAATCTTCGCGTAAAAAACGATCCATTCCAAGCTCCCGACTTTCTTTCTCGCTCGGGCTTGTTGTAATTCAAAGGGACTCGGAGGGTTAATATCTCAGCCTCGTTTACTCCTTAGAAGTTCGCCCAGTGACTTCTTCGGGAAGCTCGCTAAGACAAATACGGCGTTTGTTTCTTTTCCTATTTTTACTCGATCGATACCGAAAATGGCAGCCTGGAGCATTGTTCTAGGCGTTGAATCGCGATCGAAGGCGCTAAAAATTTACACAGTTTCGCAGTTTTTGAGCTCTGGGGGTTTGATGCACTTGTGACCAAGTTTAAAGTAGTAAATATATATAATACATGTAAGAACATCAATGTATTGTTCCTGAATTAAGTTTGACAAGGAAAAGAATTTTTTCACAAGTTTCAAAATATTACAATAATTATTTTAAATTTATTTAAGGAACCATGTTGTTTTATTCAGTGTTTAGATCTTATGCATTTATACAACGTCTTATTATATGCATTTATACAACGTCTTATTATATGCATATATATTATATGCACTTATACAATCCTTTTCATATCTAGTGTTATAAGTTCAATCTGAAATTTTCTAATCTCAAAAAATACAATCTAGTAGTGTGTGAAAACCATGCATAATCACCTCGCTGTTTTTCAGAACACATTGTTATTAACCATTATCAAGTGCTAGGTAGCATATAATGATTGTTGCATAAATTACAGACTGAATTTGTTTACGAAAGCCCGTTGAATTTTGCGAGAGATGCACCGCGAATAATAAAATACGGTCTACGAAGTTATTAATGAAAAAAGAAAAGTGGCGGATGAAGTGTCACAAGGATGAAATATTTGAATACGTCCGAATCTAGGTCGGAGATTAATTAATTTGCGAAGATGTTGCCGAAAATTCGCGGCTATAGAAATGTCCTGTCAGCCACCGAGATTCGAACTATCTCGATACCCCTTCCAGAATCTCTCAATAGCGACCCACGGACGCAGAAACTCCAACTTCCTGCGTCCGCTACGTTCGATATGCATCCTGCAGAGTTCCATACGCGATGCACCGGTACCATAGCCCGCGGGGATCGATCGAGAACGACGCATGGTTCGCGATCCATACTCGCGATAACGTTATCGATTATCGTTAACGCGTTCATCGCCGAACCAGGGGCCATAAAAGTTCCTCAAAATCGAGGCAATTTTGATTTAATTGCACCCTGAGATTCTTCGATTATATACCAGTAATTATAACGTCGTGAGTACAGGATGAATACATATAGGACATAGGTAGTAGCACATCGTTTCATATAAAGCAGTGCAGCTTTGAAAACAATTACTTTATTTAAACGAAACTTAAATATACATTGTTTCTTCGACATATTGAAAGTTCGTATCGTTTTTATATTGAAATCCAAAGATAAAAATTCATTCATAAGATACCTAGAAATGGCAAAAAGTAATAGAACGCAATGGGGAGTACGTTATCGAATGAATGTTAAATTAATGAATAAATATCTTAATTTTCTAATTCTCAAAATTCTAGAATTAAAATACATTCTTGCAATTCCTAAAGAAATAGGTAGACATAGTTACACCTTGTTGTAGGTGATTAACTTAATTAGTAAAAGTGCGAGAAATTGATTAATATATTGGTAAAAATATGAATATCGTGTTGACTTGATAACTTGTCGGGACATCATTGATAATGTCGATGGGTAGAGAGAAAAAGTAGAATTCAGAGAGGGAGGAGAGTGAAGGAGAGAAATTGAGAGAGTAAAGAGGAGTGAACGAGAGAAATTGAGAGAGGAAAGACAAAGTGAAAAAGCGTAAAAAGAGACTAACAGAAAGAAAAAGAGGGAGAGAGAAGAGAGAGGGGAAGGGTAGCTAGTGGCGCTTACAGGAGCGCTCCAAGACAAGTGGTTTTGCAAGGACTCGGGTACAAGCTGGGTACGCTGTATCCTGCCATTACCGCGCTGGCTGACGGGTAATGAAGGCGGATAGCGATGCCAGCGACAACAAGGACGATACACAGTGGTCCACAGCGTCGTTTCAGCCGTTGAAAACAGTCATTTGTCCGCGAGACCAAATTAATCGGAATCAATTCTCAAGATACATATATTAGAAGCCATCCCTTAACTAGAAATGTAAAATAAAAATACTTAACAACGATACCTGAAATCGTTGACGAATTCACCATCGTTTTCATCGACGGAACAATTCGTCCTATCCATTACGCAATTTTTTATACTCCAGTTTAAAAACATTTGGAGGGGAAAGTTGATAAGCCCAGAGATTTTCATGCAAAATAAAAATGTATGAAGTCCACAGTCCGGCAATAAATGTAAAAATCGCATAAACACTGTGCGAGGATTAAACAATTATTTCCGAATTCTTGCGCTGCCAGTGAGCTGTGCTTTTTAAAATCGCGACACAGAGATTCATCCATGCCGGATCAAACAAGGACCCAATCAGTCGTTGCTTCCGAGCCGAAAATCCTTCACGCTGGAATCGTTCTTCAAACTTCTTCCAGACCGGTCCTGCAGGAATAATCCTCTCAGGAATATTCCTATCGGCTGCCAGTCGTTGCCAGCGTTATCGCGGCACAGTAACGATCGTTGGCGTTAAAGTCGCTAGAGTGAAAAGGAGAGTCGTAGAGAGAGAGAGAGAGAGGAGAATGGTGGCTGGAGAAAGAGCCGGGAAACTCGCACGAGCTGGATAAAGATGAGGGAGAACGAGGCGGAGCGAGAGACAGAGAAGGATCGAGGGAGAACGGGAGAGAATTGCGAGAGAGGGGTTGGAACCTGGCAGGAAAGAGAAGGACGCACTCCTCTCTCGTATAGGTGTGTCTACCAGAGACCTCTTCCGCGAGGGAATGTTAATTAATTAGCGTTGCGGCATCGATCACGTCGTTACTTTGCACCGGTGCGCCCCACGTCGACGCCGACTGCGTCGCCCTCGTCGCCGAATCGTCCCGAATCAAGATTTACCTGTTCTAAATCAATAGTAGTCGCTCTCCGAAACGTTTCACATCTTCAGACACGTGGACGCTATTCACCTGACATTTTTGAGATTAAATTTGTTCGGAGTAAAAGCGTTACTGTACATTTATCGAGTCATAAATTAGACTGCGGATTTTATGCATGTATTACAAAAATGAGGTGTAATTTAAAATTACAAAAATATTGGAAACGTTTAAACATACTATTATATTATTCTCAACCTACTAAACGTAATTGGGAAAGAAATAAATTTCTATTTCACTCCAGTCTGTTGGAATTTAGGTAAGAAATTTTTATTTTGCATGAAGATCCGCAGTCTAGTCATAATTGAAACACATACGATGTGGAATTATTTCTTAAACGTAAACTTGTATTTTTTCTTCGATATTCTCGCAGAGCATGAAAAGTCGAATCCAACCAGTGCCATGACCATACCCTTCAGATCACTCTTTCTCGATATATCTGTATCTCGAAAGCATGGAGTCTATCTTTCAAACACAGATATCTCGAGATTGAGTAATCGAAACCGTGTGGCCACGGTGCTCGTTGGATTCGTATTTTCACGCTCTACAAGAATATCAAAGGAAAATACAAGGTGTCGCTCCAAATAATACTGGTGATAAGCAAAAATTAAATGTTTTCGGCGCATTGGTTCGATCTAGTAATACTTTAAAACACTATTTGCAAATATTCACAATATTTTATCTCGACGTTTCGATCTAAATTTAGATCATTTTCAATACTGGTGACTTCGGTAACTTGTTAAAGTACGCCTTTAAAAAATGTTTCTCATACCACAGTGAACGATAGCAGCTGTTTAGATGATCCCATTTAGTTGAGACTAAAGATTCATCTGTTCAGACTGGGTACATAATTCTGCAGAGTCGGATCATCATAAACTACGAATTTATGAAGTGTTACTACACGAGTTTACTTAGTGGACGAAATGATTGTTATAAGATTTTCGAAATTATTAATTTCAGTTGGTTCACGCGAATACGTGATTTGCATTGTCCGCGTGGCAGTATTTGTTAAGATCAGTGGAGGAAGCTTTTATTTAGCGAAAGGTTTCATAGTGCAGTGATAACGCCAGCCGCTACTAGTAGAAACAGCCGGTAATGAACAGACGCGTTATCCAAACTTCATTCCACAGAACATGTACCCACTCGACCAGTTTTCAAACTTAACACTTAACACATAACGCGTTCGCTATAGTCGTCTGTTTCGCTGACAGTCCACACGATCACAATATTTCATTAAATCTATTTTAAGACTCGCGGCAGAGATTTTCACAAAGCCATTTGTCGGAGATTCCTCGAGGATTTCGTTAGATTAGACTGGACTGCGGAAGTTCCTGCAAAGAGTGATACTTCTTAACACGAGTTTAACTGCTGAACAATTAAATCGTTTAACTACTAAGTAACTGAACGACATTAATTGTAATTGGACTGCAGATTCCGTGCGGCTATGATATTTTAATCTTCTTTGGAAGCAAAGCAGGGAAATCCTTCACCCTACATCCTCGATTCATGTATCGTACACAGTCGCCTTGTATTTGCCGGGGTATCGAGCCCATCAACGTTTTTCATCCATCAGCTCTGATGAGATTGTAGGATCCAATGTTCGGGGGCTAATTCGAGTAATGTGTGCACAGGAACAATGGCGATTCAGGGTGCGTTGGATAGCGCACCCGAAACTAGATTCTCGTCACAGGGTGCCTCAGAAATTTGGGAAACCTATTATATTAAAACATATTTTATGCTATCCAATTATAACGAGATTGTACATCAGTTTATTAAAATAATAGCTTTAAAAGTATATTTTCATAGAAAATTTTTCAGAAAATTTTTTAGTAACAGTTTTTAGTTTCTCGCTATATCTATGACATATTTGAATTTCATCAAAATCGGAGAGGAGTGCCTGTTTGTAAATAATTACCAACGATTTTGAATCTGTCGCAGCGTCTTCGCAGAGACTACTTCTAGGAGATAGGCTGTGACTCGGATGTTGTTCAAAGATGTCGCAAGAAAAAAATTTGCTGCACTCGTAAAAAAAACAGTTCACCAACTTTCTCAAAAACAATTTTTAATCTTAAAAGACCGAAACACTTTGTACGTTCAACTACAGTGAGTCAAAAAATTATTAGCTCACTCTTAAAAAGGCGATAACTTTTTAAATATTGTACTATGCCATTCGAACTTTTTTAGGAAGCTGGAGCAATTAGTTTGCGGCAGGATGTGAAAAGTTTCTTTAAAAATTGCAATTGATCGGAATTGTAGATAAAAATACTAAAAGTTGTATTTTACATCTTTTTTATGTGAGCCTGTATTGAAAATTTAAAGTAATGTAAAGTTCTATCGATTTATCCGAAAAAACGACAGGCGTTGAAAGATGTAAGAATCTGCAGTTATAGGCCGAAAATCATGAAAATCTGCAATTTTTAACATATTTAAACGTTTGTAGCTCATTGCAACTTTTTTGCCAAATTTTCAGAATATGTTTAATTTACACAGATCTACAAAGCTGATTTCTTAAATTTTCAATATAGACCCATATAAAAAGTTGTAAACTGCAAATTTTAGTATTTTTTCAACAAATTCCGATTAATTGCAATTTTCGACCAATTTTTTTCACATCCTGTAGCAAACTAATTGCTCTAGCTTCTGAAAAAAGTTGAAATCGTATATACGATATTTAAAAAGTCATCGTGTGTGTAAGAGTGAGCGAATAATTTTTTGAGTCACTGTACCTTGTTAACAAAAATGCACATTGACTTTTTCAGAAAAAAGTTCCTGAACATGCTGATCGTTTGAGACCGTGAACTAGATAAGTCATGGCCCTTTAGAAACCGAATTCTGTCACGAAGTTCGAGTTTCACGATGCAAAAGGGAATTGCGCAGCATCCTCTCTGTATCGGCTGGCGGCCAGTGTCGTTCTGCTGTCCTACTTAAAGCGTACTCGTATATATAAGAGGGGGAGGGGGGCGATGTTGATGCGCGCGCAGAACGGATACGTGCGGAAAGTGTATCCTTGGGAAGTTTCGTCTCCTGGTCAACGTTCTTCCATCGGTAGCCGAGTTGGATATCGACCGGGCCGGTGGATGAGACGCGATTTAATCCTCCTGGGGGCACAGGGGCGGCCAGTGGCCGTGGGAGGGGCACCTGGGGGTGTAGGAAACCCAGGGGAGGGGGTCGCAGCGATGAGACAACGCTGTCTGAACAATAGCGGGTCTCTGCTGGGGAGTTATGGGGGTCAAAAATTGTTTTTCAGCTTTTCTCTCACTTTTACGCCTTTTGCGCGTTGACCGCTAAACTTGCCCTCTCGAACACTTCACGGTACCAAAGTAATTTAATCGTTAAGAAATTAGAACTTACAGTTCGGAATGGAGTGGGCCCAACTCATTAAAGTCTACTCTTACATTGATAACCCAAATTTTCTACGATGTTCAATGCTGTTGCACTTTATAATGTTATGAATGTAAATTATTCTACGATAAATTCGCTATTTATCGATAAGAATATTAAAGAAGTTCCAAGAGAAATTGTAGATGGGTACCCAGTTTTCGACATATGGGGTTACCAAGGGGTGTCGTTAGACAGTCGGAGAAAAGACCAGTGACCGTATTAACAAAATTAATATTTTCATATCAGACAGAAGCATTTAACGCGATCGATGGTGTTCGATCTAGAGTTAACGAAATCGATAGAAGGGTAGCAAAAGGTTCGCTAAACTCATCCGAAACTATCTCTCCGAAGATCTGGCGTCACAGGTGCAACCGGAAGACTCGATCGTCTTTTCGGTTGCACCGAGTGCATCGTCGGTGCATCTCGGCCGACTATCGGCAGCAGGAACAAGGCACCGGTGCAAGACTCAGCCCTAATCCCCGACTGCAGATGAGCGGCGCAGATCTCGCAGCAGGATCAGCTCTCGCGGCGAAGGAGTTTCAGAAAATCGATCGGGGCTCGGTTCTGCCGTGCGTTGCTCCGTGAACCGGTTTAAAGCAGTTCGACGCAGGGTGGTTTTACTAATTGGTGCTGAGCATCGATTACCGACCGCCACCCCTCCCTCCCTCCTCCCGCAGGTTCCTCCCCCAGGTTCCGTGCCCCCTTTACCCCCCTTTGCACAGCCCCCGTGTTCCCAGAGTCCCCATACCCGTCGAGCCTCGATGCACCGCGTTTCCCCTTCAATTTCTCCGGCATATTCGAAGACTCGGTCCGCCTATAATGCGGCCCTCGACTTCCTCGTGTCTACGTGCCATTACCGCGTGCTGTTCTTGTTATTAAAAGGCTCGTATCGAACGCCGCGGTTCACTGTCGCTCGAAACGTCCGAGGAAATCGTGCTGGATGTCCGCTCGGGAACCCTTTCTAGTCTTATCGGGAACATTACTTACGTTGCTTGATACGCTATCGAACAGCTCCTGTAGAAGGAAGACAGATCTTTGTGGAAAATATAAATCATCCTAGTCCTTCGCTTAATAGTTTCAAAAATTTAATTTACAAAAGTTTAATTTACACTAAGCGAGTAAGTTACAATGAGTTTATCGTTAAAACCTTTAATTAATAAAAAAAAATCATATACAGTTCTTTAACATTAAATGTCGGTTATTTTACAGACGCAAAATTTTATTATTTTCTTGAAAATGATCTATATCTGGATCGAAACGTTGAAAAATGATTTTGTGATATTTTGCAAATAGTGTTTTATGTAAAATCAGATCGAACCTGTGCGCTGAAATCATTATACTTTAGTTAGAAACTAATTGCGATCGATATTACGTATTTATTATAGTTTCAAAAAATCTGAAACGATATGAGTGGTTTTAAGTTCTGAAAATATTTCCGCCGTTTACACATTTCCGTGATAAAGGTAATTTTTAAGGCTCGTCTAGTTGTAAGGTTACGAATTTTTCTTTGCATCACAGCATCTTCAACCCTTATCTTATCAAATCGTGTACGAAGGTTGCTTGCGTCCGACGTATTTCTTTTGGGAAGTAATAGTACTTCGGCAAATCTGAAAGAATTGGAGTAGCATCTTCGAACTTTCTCAATCGAGGTCAAAACAAGAAAGTTAAACAATAATTTGTTTACATAAAGGTAATTCCGTCCGCCTGTGAGAAATCTACGCTAGTTACGCGAGAGGCTGTCACTCAGGCTTTTTTAAAGGTACTGCAACAAAAAATACTGCTAGTTCTTCAATGTATGCACTTTTTAATAAGCCGCTTGTTTCACAAAAGATGAAACTTTCTCGCAAAAAACATTCGATCTTGGAGTTGCGAATATAGTTTCGTACGTCGGCGCGACAGAGGATCTAGCGTGGCTCCCGAGCCGAGCACAGGACAATTTTCGTTCCATCGATTTTCCGTCGTTGCGTAATATGTATCTCATGGACAGACGTTTCTGTATTACGAATTGGGGGTGGAATACCACCGGGGGGAGGTGGTCAATTGGTTAGAGCAGCCGTCCGGCAAATGGAAAGCTCCGGGCTCGGAGCCCGGTTACGTAAATCGTATCCTTGGGTTCCTTTTATCCGGTGGATTTTACTGCGCCTACCAAGAACAAGGTCCTCGATTATTTGAAAATGTCGCATGGAGAAACGTGTTACTCGAAAAATTACTTGGAACAATTTAAACGTACAGCAAACACCAGGAATTTGAACTAGCCTATCCCTACCCCCTTTTAGTTCATTAATTAGTAAATAGACAGATTTAAACATTTATGCAGTTACAAAAAGATATACTGCAGTGCTACGTATGACTCTTATAGTTTATGCAGGAAAAATTCTCAAAGTTGAACGTGTCAGAATTTAGGCAAGAACAGTGCTTCGATCGGTTTAAATATTATTCAAACTTTTTTAAACGTCGGTAAGAAAATTTTTAAAAATACACAGAATCGTGCCAAGTAAAAATCCGTTATTCAATGGACGTTGAACGACGTTATCACAATTTTTGTGGTTTAGTTGATGCGTGTTTATTCACCCCAGCGACATTTTAGAATTTTTCTAATATCGGACGGGTGTAGACGATTTAATTTTTGTGGAACTGGACGCCAAAATATTTTCGGAAAGGAGATGTCTTCCTGTTTCAAGGAGGGAGGTCGGTGAACAAAGGAGGAACGGGTTGGCGATAATTAATACGAGCGGCTGGCGTCCTCGGGGGACCATAGAGGGGGTCTGGGAGCTTCTTGTGGAAACCGAGGATTTGATTAATGACGAGTTTACCGGCTTCTTCGCCATTGTGCCGACTAATTATGTCCTGGCCAAGCGAGACCATCGCTCTCGCCGCTGCCTGCAACGATGCAAATGGACCCGGGACGTGAGATCTCGGACCGTGTAATGTTCCGCAACTCTCTCGGCTCGCCCGATCCACACTTCGGTTCAAATTCACCGTCGCTTTTTGCGACCGTTTCTTGGATAATTGAACTCCACGGAATCTGGTTGTCGGCGCCTGATTACTCGCGCGTCGAATTCCTCGAGGTCATCCGTTTGGGAGATCAATTTTCTCTCAAGGTCGTCTGTTTGGGAGACTCCAAGATCGTCGGTCTTCCTTCAAATGGAATTCGATCTGTGTTCGCATACGTGCTTGTAGACCATGAAAAGACGAACCCAACGAGCTCCATGACTGTACTATTCCGATAATTCAATCCCGAGATATTTGAGTCTGAATGTATCGAGTATCCTATCTTTCAGACATAAATATCTCGAGATTAAATGATCGTAATGGTACACTCCTGGTAATCGTTAGATTCGTCTTTTTATTCTTTACAACCACATCCGATCAAAAACGTAGGGTACCGTTTGTGAAAATACCGACGACCTTGCAAGCTTCTGACGATTTTAAGACACCAAGTTTCTCATAAAAGTTAGTTTGTCTTCAACAACTTTCGATGGTATTACTACGTAAATATTTTATAATAATTCCGAACATTTCTATGGTGCCAACTTTCTCCCGACGCCATCAGCGCGCGCTCATTTTGTTTATTGTTAATCCAGCACTGCTTCGAACTTGGAATCGGAAGTTCCTGTTGCAGGATGCACTCCTGCGACAGTTCGCTAACATTTGACCGTTGGTTTTCTGATCGCGGTCATCAGGCTTGTTCGGCATTTGCCTTTCAGTGTCGTCCTTGCACAAAGAGAGTCCAAACTACCGAAAACGTCAGATATTGCCTCGTGAAATGGTTCGCCCTTTGCGATGCCTTGCATCGTCGTTTGACTGCAGCGGCTGAAAGCCGGGTTACTCCTCTCTTTCTCTCTTTCTCTCTCTCTCTCTCACTCTCTCACTTCTCTCTTCTCTCTGTCGGTATCATAGCGGCGCTCATCGCATATACCTGTACCTATACGTCCCCATATCAGACACGTATGGGAGTAGACAGAATATACAGAGTACTAAATGCCGCTATCGGAAATCGATATCGGGGAGCCACAGCCAGCAAAGCCACTCTTCCTGTCCTCCCTTTGCCCCACCTAGCTCTGCCACCCTCCCCTCGAGCCCCTCTTTCACTTTCCTTCTCCCTAAACCTCCCTAACAACCTTCCCCTACCGGCCTCTTTTCCACTATCGTTTTCGTCTCCCTCTTCTGTCGCGTCTCGCGATCTTAGTAGGTCCTCCATCGCGATGCGGAACGGGCGTTCTTGCTGCTGGAGACTCCTAAATCGTTTATTACAGCATGTACATATACGTGTGCCATTTTAAACTGTGCAAACCACTGGGGAGAGATATTAATTTTTATTTGGTTTCTACGTCTTGCAGTTAATGCACACTAAAATGTACATTAATTTAAATGTACATCAAATCAGCAGTGAACAATAATTCTATTGTTAATTTATTCGTTGTTTCATCCGAAAATCTCGATTAGTTCGAAGTTCGAGCGTAGATTGAAATAGACAGCAGTAAAACAAACTCCACCAAACATTTAGTAGTTTCATACAATTTTCAATTCAGAACGCCCATTGGTTTCGCCCACTCGTCCGACGTTTTGTTTTTCGCGTCGCGCCGCAAGGAATTTTTCAAAGGGTTAGCTCCTTCGCGCAACCACTAACTTTCACCCTCTCCGTTCATTTCACTACTCTCTCTCTCTCTTTCTCTCTCTTTCTCTCTCTTTTTCTCTCTTTTTCTCTCTCTCTCTGCCCCTCGCCCCCAGCGACCCGAATTCTTTCCACCTCGTTTGGTTCCTTCGTACTCGCCCTGTTCTCGCGAACCCCACGATTTTGCACCGAGGCGAACCGAGGCCGAGATTCTTCTCCCCGTGCAAGTATCGATCCCTCCTCCGATAACAATGCACGTTATCTTTCCAAATAACAAGGAAAACTGTCATCGTGTTTCAATTCTACACGCTGATTTTTATGGAGGCAGTCGGTCGAGGAGTTTGCAAATACCACCCCCCAAATACAAATTATTTCTTTTCAGCCCTTAATAACTGATTTAAAATTCTGGATAAAATGTGCGAACTACGGCCAGCTTGTAGCTTCATTTCCGCTTTCATTTCATCCGAACATCTTGAGCTGTAACTGAGAAAATGAGTGATAAACTTGATGCTTCTCTTTCCCACATCACTAGAACAGTATTTCCAGTAATTTCCGAAAAACATGGCTTAGCATAAAAAAAAATAAAAACTTTGAAACAGTGAAGACATAGAGTTAAAAAAATTTATTTCGTCTAAAAATTAATAAGAAGGCAAATAAATGCATATTTGTGCAAAATAGAAATTTTCCGTATCAATTTTTACAAAAAGTTTTTTCCTTGTTTAATTATTTCAGTGGTTTGAACACAATACATTGGTGTTTTTCAAATTCTCTTAAGCTTTTTAAATTGGACTTACTAATTTTTGTTATAAACGCATGTAATTCGCAGTCTAGTAATTATGATAAACCTGCACCGGCCATTCCCAAAGAGAAAGCGCACTGTCACCGTGTGAGAATCCATTTACACGTTGGAACCTAACCGAGGCAATAGAAAAAGTGCACCCCGTTCGAAGACAAAAGGCTTACCCCTTTCGTCGACCGATCTCCAGGCACTTGTGCGTCGCGGGAAACGCGGTTCGTCGACGCAGTTTAAAACGCACGTCGTTCGCATCGGGTTCAAAGCATATTGCATTACTTGGGTCTTCGCGTCGTTTAACGCGACTGCATTCCCGCTATTTTTCCGGTGGTGACTTCGGCGGAACGAGGTTCAATCCCCCTCCGACTTCCATCTTCTCTTTCCTCTCTCCTTTTTTGTTTCCGTACAGTCTACCCGGCCTACACCCGTTCCTTTTCTTCTCGGAGAGAGGCTCCCCTGAAGCTCCCTCTCTCTCTCTCTCCCACACGCGACGACACATCAACGACCCGCAGTTTTCTGGGGAAAGAGAAAGACAGAGAACGGTCTCGTCGGGTAGTTGCACCCGCCGTTGATCGATACAGTTAACTAGCCAGTGTTTGCGGAGGCAGTTAGCGAACAATGCGCGCGCGTGATTTTGCGCGGTCGCGCGCTTCCGGTTTCTGCGCGGGACGTCGCGGCGGTCGATTTTTCGAAAATATGGGACACGAATCAAGAGACAATTCCATTTATTCGCGAATCAAGGAATCGAACACGTTAACCGATTAACAGTGAACCTACCACCACCGGTTAGAATGATCGGTTGCAGATTGTTTATTTTACAATCATTGAAGACAATAAAAATGATTGTATAGGTATCATTAGCAGATCATGTATTACGATAGGAGCCGCACGAAGTCTAAATCAAATTATAAGGTAACTTGTACCAGTATTTTATCGATATAAATTCCCAACACTGGTCTGTCCAGGGACACTCAGAGCGCAACATTGAAATGATAACATTTTTTTTTCGACGCGCTAAAAATCCTCCTGGCAATCGTCATTTTAGTAAAAAAAGAACCTGTTCTCAAAATTTCATCGAATTCTGATTTTCGCCATAAACGGAAGAACAGCCTAAAATTATATCGGAAAAATTCGTATCGATCGGAATTTGAAATATAAATTATAATATGATATCGGTGCCAGGTTCGATCAACTTTTGAACAAACAACAAATGTGCAATTTAAATATTTAAACTCAACCTTCAGTTTCTTGTTGCGAAGGTAACATCGTCTTATATCGAAACAATTAACTCCAGTTACAACGAAACTTGACTGGACAATTGATAAGACTATCAACTTGATACTCCAATCATAGAAAGATTCATCGTCGCCGATATACGAGCAAGAGTCATCATCCCAAAAATCATCCCTCCGATTTTCCGTGCAAGCACAATCGCGCAGAGATGAATTAATCTCGCCGGTTTCGTCGGGAATGTTAAAACGGTTTCGAGAGCGTACACGCGGCGGCGAACAATGGTAGGAATTTACTCGAGGACATAAATAGTATTAGTTAACGGGCGCCAGTGAAAACTCGGCTCTCGCCCTGTGTGTCGCACGAGAGCGGCGCACGTTTTGTGCGTGTGTGCGCGCGGATGTCGGCGGTGTTCAAAGGGACGGTAATCGGTGAGCTTTGAAACAGCATTAGTCGAGCAAATCGAATCCCTTGTGTACTTAACGAAATGGCCACCTGAAAACGAGATCGACACCTCTTCCGGAAACGGAACAAACGGATAACAGGAAGATCGGTGGGGAGAGGTGTGGCGACCTTCGAGGACCGTTTCATATCCGGCCCGTGGCACGATAAAGGCGAATTTACATTGCTTCGCGTTGGATGTTTCGAATGATTCGTCCACGACGATAGCTGTAAAAATTCATCTGTGGATGCAAAATAAAAATTGTATTGGGTCTATAACATAAAAACCCGTATTTGACACTAGATGTTAACATTTGCGTACACGCTGTAGCAAATCATCGACATACGCGTCATTTTGAAGCTTTACTCATAACCTGTCAAAATCAGTCAACAGTGTTTGATTTGCTTGTGCGCATCATATTTTTTTCAATCATGGAAAATTTTGGAAATTGGCGAAAGAACAGCATTCACAAAATATAAATTGTATAAATTGTACAAAACACTAAGGGTTGACTAGAAATTTAATTCTTGCTTTGATGATGTTTTTGAATACTTTTAAGCTTCTCATTGCTACTCATTTTTGTCATAAATGTCTGAAATCCGCAGTCCCCTATGGATGACTATTTTGGACTAAATGCAGATAACATTTTCACAATTTTTCGAGTGCATCCTCTGGGATTATCAAAAAAGTCTGAATCTGTCATAATTATTGCAATCCATTGTCTCGGTCAATGCGATTTTCAAGCGATCCACGAGGAGGGGCGAACGAACGTATAAATTTTCGCGGGCTTTGTGAACCGAACCACGCACCCTCCATATCTATCTCGCTCGACTCTCCGGTTCGATACTAATTTAATTTTGAAATTTTTCCCCGCGGAAATTCGCGAAAGTTCCGCCGGTTTAATTAGAACGGCGGTGCGTTTCCCTGGCGTTTCCGTTTAAATCGCTGTGGAACCTCGGGATCTATTTACACCGTTACCGAAGGGTTAATTAAATTTAATTATGTCATCTACCTGGCGCACGTGCGACGCCGAACTGCGACAGATACAAGGGAATATTTTCCGTGGGTGTGCGCGCGTGTGTGGTATCGAGGGTTCGGTGCAGGAGTGGTGATTCCGTGTAAAAAGAATATGCGAACGTTTCGGAGCTATTATCCGCGATTATCGTATCGAGTACGTGACTGCCGTGACAATAAATGTTTCGGGCTCGATTCCTGCACACGAAGTGGTCGGAAATATTTTACCGAAAGCTTCAATCGATTCGAAAAGTGTTTCTGTACTTCTGTATAATTTTCCGTAAAGATACAGAACGTTTGCGGAACGTAATTGTATATTGTTTTACCGTTGTATATTTTATTTCTGCCAAAATTCACGCTTGGAAATATTATTCGCAATAGCATTCGTCCCCGAATTAAATGATCGGATTACTTAATTAGAGGTTAATTGATGACTCGTAATTAAAATTGCTCTTTCTACTGTAGGATCTATTAGAACATCTTTTTTTCAAGAATTACGAAACAATCGTCAACGAATAATGTATTAATCTAGTTAGACTTATTATTACTTGCTGTATCGAAATCCTGTTAAATACTAACATCTGAGAAGTGTACCTTCTAAACTCTAAAGTCATCGCCAGTGTAAAGGAAGAACCGACTCTGAGGATCCAGACGAGGTTTCGATTCGGCATAACTTTTCGACCGGTAGGCTGGTGCAATGTCGATGTTTCGAGGCGGTTGTCGGAGCACATCGGATCGATGTTCGCGCGTGCGTGCGTTTCGCAGCGTGAATGGGCCGTTTGCCACCGGTTTGTCCCGGAGCTCTGCTAATCATCGAGTTAAGCGATATCCACGGCGAGCCGCGGCGGTGGCAAGCGTGGAACGCACATAAGCGACTGCACATAACGTGCTGGTATCGACCAGGAAGCCCCGTGCACACCAGTCCAGTGTCCCTTACCGAGAATATTACGCTTGTCACCCTCTTCGGCCCGAAGTTGTATGCGCGCACGACCCCCTCTCCTTTTTCCAACCCCGATATTGTCCCCCCTCGAAACCCCTCATCCTCTCCGCATAGAGGGAGAGCGAGAGAGGGGAGGGGCACAGAAACGTACCTCCTCTCCCCGCTTAAACCGTATTCAAGCGTTTCCCTTTCACGGTGTAACCCAACCACTTCGGTTCGCTACATTCTTGCTCACCCTTTCCACGAGTCATTAGCCACGCGTTCAATTGCAAGCTACCCACTGTACCCGCCCCTCGACCGGACACTCGACGCTGTACCCGAAAATTGCTCCGAAACCGCCGTAACGACGGGTTAACGATGATCTACTGCCACTATCCCAGAATAATCTTCGCGACGCTGGAATGCTTCTTTCTTCGTCAGAAATCCCGGACTCCTTCATTTCGACTCTGCGTTGAAACCATGGCAACTGGATTTATGCAGAAATTAGGTGTCCGAAAATAGTCGAAATCTGGGTAGCCGCAGCCTTTAAAATGTTAATTAGCCATCGGTCGAGAGCTTCGGATGTACTTCAATATTTCAGGAGCCGGATCTACTCGAATTTCGGCCTGTCCCGCCATTTTCCATTATTCAAAACGCCCGGCGCTATAATCGAACCGCGCGAAAGACCTCGATACACTTTTCCCCGTGTAATTATTCGTGGAACTTATAGAGAATTTGTTCTCGTCTCGAACATTTCTAAAAGTGTTAGCTGTACAAACATTGAGCGAGAAGAATTGGACTTTTTCTCGGCAAAACGGTCACAGAAATTATGTTCAACTAAATTAATTCCAATGTTATCGGCGCATTGGTTCGATCAATTTAATACTTTATACAGTATTTGCAAACTATCACAATATTTTATCCTGACGTTTCGATCTGGATTTAGATCATTTTCAAAGGGACTAACACCATGAACATTGTGTCTGTAACGAACAAGAAAAATTTTTTTTTCTTTAATAATTTAACTTATATTAAGAATCAAATAACAAAACTGTAAGGAGACTCGGAGGCTCGACACGACACATTGTTATCCGTTGCTTGCTCGCAGAGAATTGTTTTATTTAACAAAAACTGAACGAATTTGTTAACAAAAGCCTTAACGTGACACATAAATCAATAAAACTATATATAACACATAAATCAATGAAATTATATATAACAGATAAACATATGATATAAACATAGAGAAACATTCAGTCATCCACACGGTGATATAAACATTCTTACAAAAGTGAATCATATTATAGGAAGAAAAAACTGAAACAAAAATGTTACTCACTTGCGTAGCGTCACAAAACATTTTTAAAATAGAAAAATTAGAAAACTTGATAGTCTGTGTAGGACGCACAGACTGATCGAACCAATGCGCCGATAACATTCAAATTTTGCTTACAGCTTATCACGATCGCTACACGTTTAACTGTAAATTAATTCCGTCTTAAAATTTCACAGGGACGTTTCTAAAAATTTTAATCCCAAAATTGTGCGAGGTAAATGGAGTTTTTCGTAGCAGAACGGGGGAGATGGAGATCGTTGACCTGTTCAACGAAATAAATTCCGTGGTAAGATTTCGCAGGGACGTATCTAAAAATTTTAACTAGAAAATTGCGTGAGAGGAATTGGACTTTTTTCTAGGGAAATTGAGGAGAAATTGTTGCCCTGTTTAATACCGTGAAGAGCATCATCGAGGACCGAGAAATATTGCGCTCATCTCGTGACCGCGAACAGGAAGCGTAGCCTCGCATGATGGAACGCCGGGACCGACAGCACATATACGCGAAAGATTCCTCCCGGTAATCAGTTTAATTACCTTCCGCTCGAAACTCCCGGACAACGTGAGCCGGCTAATGCACGACGACTAATTGACCGGTGTAAGGGTTCACGAGTGTGGCCATTTAACACCGGCGATCGTGAGTCGTGTGAATCATAACAGTGGAACAAGTGCTGGACGTGTTGGGCTATGCGCGATGTTTAATCTTTCGAACGCTCCGAGGAAAGCCTCTCTTGAACATTACTCAGCTAGAAATTCTATATTCGTCGCGTACAGGCTGATACAAAATTCGACTACTCCGATATTCTAACTTACTCGCCCGTGCTTAATCGAACTTACTACGAAAATCGATAACACTCTGCGACGTCGATTTTTGGCGGGCTCAGAGTTTTGCGTTTTAATGGTGGAGCTGTGGCGCTGATTTTTGTGTAGAGTTATTCCGTAAACTTTCGTGAATATGCGATATATTTTTTAACTGCAGTAGAAACACTGGGACATATTATTATTATTATTTATTTTATACGGACCGAAGTCCTTTAATACAAATGTTTGCAGTTAATGTAGAATAACAGAAAATAATCTTAAACATAAGTCTTAATCTAAAATATAAATTAATTAATTATGGACAGTGCGAAACTAAACTAATGCAGATACTATTATCGAATAGTGCGGCGTAATTTTGTTTTGAAAGCCTGTAACGTGCCATTGAAAAAATCAATATTGCTATAAAATGTGTTGGAGTTAGCAATAATGCGTAAAAATTATTTTCAAAGAGACTGAAATGCTTCTCAATAACAATGCTGTGAGATATTTCTAGTCTAGTAGATTCTCCCAAATGCGACAGTATTTTTGTTATAACATTATAAACAATAACGTTTCTTTAAAGAACGTTCTCCTAATTGTCACATATTCACGTTATTAGTCTGTACCTACATCCAAAATAAAAAATAATAAAAAAATACTGCAAAGAACAAAATGATCCTAACACATCATTATAGCTAAAACTAGTTTCTGTTGGTGCACTGTGATACTTTTCAGCTGTTGAACAAGCTGAATAAGCTGCACCAAAGTGAAAGTTCAATATTATTATATCACGGTATAATCTGCACATAAATGTTTGCGGTATCGTTTCTGTGATTTATGTTGAACAATCGTGCAGGCAGGAAAAATTCAAATTGCATTTTGACACGCTGTAATCGCTAAATATGGAAAACAGTGTTTCTACATAATATTTATGCTTCAATCAAATAAACAGTGCAGTTCTTGATTAATTCTGCATCATCATGAAATACAAATTTAATTAGTAGAATATTATCATGGTATAATCGGCAAACAGAAGACAGTATTTGTATAATATATTTATAGTATTTGTTAAATCTACATTAACTTCTAATAACGAATAAAAATGCAAGTAGTATGATGTGACATGCATAATCGGTGAAGAAGGTAACCAGTGTTTGTATGCAAGATTTAAGCTTCACCAAAATGGCACAAAGTATTTCGTAAAAAAAAATGCGAAAGAGCTTTCGAATTATCCTGCGTTGAATACGTGTTTGCGAATTCGTTTAATTGCATTGCCGTGGGAAACATACTAGGGGAACCGGAATGAAATAATATTAGTAGTGTCGATATTATAAACGAGTTAAAAGTGATCACTGAAAAAGCAATTCCCACTTTAGGGTTCGTTGTTGAACGATATTTCACGTTTGATAATGCGCGGTGTGAGCTTTTGATCATTTTCGTTACGTAATCGGAGAAAAATATTTTTTTAACCTGGAGCTGAAATATTGTAGAACGAGTGAAAAATTTTTAAAATGACCAAATCCAAACAGAACTGTACAAATAATGAAATAGAAATGCTGTGGTATTTTATTAATCGAGTGTCTGCAGACAATTTTTATTTTCCACAAAAATCCGCAGTCTGCTTCACAGGTAGTGCAAACTACCAACAAGATTAAGTCTACTATGGTTAGGTAAACTAATTTGAAGATCTGTTAGTAAATTCAAGACCGCGCATTATCGACAGCGAGTAAATAGCAATTTAAAGGGTCGCGTCAATCGAACGTTGTATCGAAAGGGTTAACAGGATGGCCCGAAATCCCGAGGGAATTTCCTGCTCGGAAAAGCGCGGAAACATTTTCCGAGTCTCGCTGTACCACCGCGACAGATTTACTCGGTTTTCGAGTTGACCGTCGCCCCAATTTTCACGGTGGGTCGTTATCGCGCATCCAGAGTCCTCCTCGACGTCGTCGACGATGGCGTCGTCGTCGCGAGAACATTCACGGGAGACGGCGAAATGCTGCGCGACGTCGGACGAGTGATAATTTTAATTTCGCTCGCTGCATCTGCGCGTCTCGTCGACACGGGGGAATGGAAAGGAATGAGAGAGAGGGAGAGAAAGAAAGAGAGAGAGCGAAACGGGAACGCATTATGCATTTACATGCTAGCAAGAATGCGATTCATCGAGCGCACGCAGGCGCCACCGAGAAATGCACAGTCGACGAGCGATGCTGCTTTAAGTAGCTAATTATCGCGCAGACGTGCAATGCGCGAAAAAAAACCGAGACAAATCTGTACGTGAGCGAGGGACTGTTATGTAAATAGATGTTCGGAAAAATTGCGAATACTAATTGGCACACGGTCGGGTTTACGTTTTCTGGGGAGGTTTCGCTCGAATATGAAAACAAGCTTCGCCAATCCTTTGATACGTCTCACGGTGTATGCTGGGCGATGTTTCAGTTTCCCTGTGGAAATTGTTGATTTTTTAAATTGAATTTATCGTATGTCTTGCTGGAAGATTATTATAATATAAGAATAAATTTTCTAATTATTTTAAACGGTAGTTTGTGGTTTCTATGGGTTTTCTATGGGGATGATCCAATCTATTGATACGTGTCACACTGTATGCTGAGCGATGTTTCAGTTTCCCTGTGGAAATTGTTGATTTTTTTAGTTGAATTCATGCATGTCTCGGTGGAAGATTATTATAAGAATAAATTTTCTAATTTTTTTGAACGGTAGTTTGTGGTTTCTATGGGTTTTCTATGGGGATGATCCAATCCATTGATACGTAGCACGCTATATACTGGGCGATTTTTCAGAGTTTCCCTGTGGAAATTGTTAAACTTTTAGTCAAATTTATCCTATGTATGCTGGAAGATTACTATAACAACAAATTTAAAAAATTTTTTTAAACGTTAGTTTGTGGTTCCTATGGGGATGATCCAATCCATTGATATTTACGTGTCACACTGTATGCTGGGCGATGTTTCAGTTTCTCTGTGGAAATTGTTGATTTTTTAAGTTGAATTTACCCTATGCCTTGCTGGAAGATTATTATAAGAAAACATTCAAAAATCTATGGGAGTGACACTTACCCAAAACGATTTTACAGACACTCCCAGGTTCAATATTTTTTTAGAACATTAAAAACACTGGAAAGAGTTAAAAACTAATTGAGAACAGTTGACGAACAAGTTTTTCTGTTATACAGGTATCCTTCTGCTTCCATAGATTTAGTTAAATCCGAATCCTTCAGTTTCAAAATTTTCTCTATTAGTCCCATTAAAACGTATAATGAGAGCGTTTTTAAACCTGTTTCAGAGTCCGACAGAACTCTTTAATAGATTCCATTCAACTCTTTCGATTCCCGGTTGAAATTGCAAGGTACAACATTATCGAACGTCGAAAATAGAAAAGTTCAGTTATTGACATTGGTTAATTAGCTTTCGCGAACTGAGAACCTTTTCTGTTTCAATTTTGTCCACAATTTTCGAGCTTTGAATTGACCGGTGAAACGTGGAACGCAGAGTTGCCGAAGAGGGATGAAGAGTACTGCCTATAGTGTGGAACAGAGAGTACGGATGAAAAGTATGATTATAGTACGGAACAGGGGGAAGGGATGAAGGATAAAAAAGGGCTACAGGTTCGTGAATAGTCTAGAAGGGGAAGCACAGAGTTACAAAGGATAAAGAGAAATGGAAACGATGTAAGGGGGCTAAGTTCGAACAGAAGAAAACGGAGACGTAGGTGGAGGTCGCGTGTGGCCTCCGAATTCTTCATGGAACTTTCCTAGCAACTCATCCCCTCTTCTTCGACCCTCTGTCGCAATCACGTGACCACGCCCTTGTGCAAAACACCCTGTCGTTTGTTCCACCACGACGCGATTATTCTTGGTCTTCGAAGTTTCCAACATTTATTCTTGTCTTCTAAATTGCTCTACATCAATGCTTTGAAAATTTGTTGATACAAAATCAGAGATTTCCATGATACATACAGCAAGAAAAAATTTTCTATTCAGCATCTGTTGCTAGCAATCGATGCAGACAATTTTTATTTTGCATAAAATGGAATCAAAAGATTTTTGCAACTTATAAAAACGATCATAGCAAACCAAAAGTTTCGATTCAGATAATTTTTGTTTTGCATAAAAATTGATCGAGTTCAAGGATATCGGTACATGGTCTCCAAGTTTTCTATTAAGTTCCTGTAACTGGTAGTTAACGCAGACATTTTTTATTTAGTATACAGATGCGTAGGATCGATAAAATATTTAATAACCGTCGCGATGTACTTCGAAAATCGACCACCTGAGAGGTTAAAAGCATACTATCCACGAAATAAATACGCGTTCGATCTCAAGTTTTCTCGTTACAGATGGCCTTCTAAACGAAAGAGGGAGACAGAGAGAGAGAGTCATTTAAACGAAACATCGTGTCCCCGAAACGCAAAAGCAATCGAACATCGATAAGTTCCCCGTATCTTCTCCTCGAGCGATTCATTCGAGGAAGTACCCAGCTCGCCTCGAAATAGAAAGAGTAGCCCAGCAGAGGATATCCCCGGTCCCTTAAATACCGTTTCCGTTTGTAAACCCCGAATAAAGTGGTACCCTTTCAAAAGTGAATTCGATCAGTTAGCCAGCAGATCCAATCCGGCTTATCGAGTGGCTCCGTTAGGAGAAAGGCTATCGTGTCTGACAATAGCCGCGGCTATACTACTGGGAACCGGTTGCACCGACTATATCTCGCTGTACAGTGACCTTTGCCCTTCGGGGACGATTTAACCCTTTGCAATCAGGGCTTATTTAATCCTAGAACACGAACATTTCGTCTGGAATATTTTTATTTTACAGTTAATGATGAATCAATTACGAATTCTGCGGAACAAAATTGACGCGCATCGATTGAGCAATTTATTTCTTTTCTTAATTGTTTTGGTGAATTGCAGATAAAGCAACTGTTTAACTTCTTCTGACAATACCATCATTTTACAGATTTATAAATTGACTACAAGTTAAGGGAGGAATTCTTTTCGTGAAAGAAATCTTTTTTATTGAATCCGGATGTTGAATAGAAAATGAAATATTGGAAATAGTGTACTGTATAAACAAAAAGATAAGCCGGTGAAATATATTCAATGAAATTTCATGTTCAGTGGAATAAGTTCAAGCAACAAATGCTAGGGGCTTCGATTAGCGTATATTACGAAAACTGTGCTACGAAGATGGCACCTGAGAGGCAAAAGACGCTGGAATCTTTCTGGGAAACCTGCTCGTTCCATCCTAGTCTCATTAACGCTTTAATCCCTTCCCCGCATACGAGGTCTCCGCTGCAGTAACGAAAAACCTACTCGATGTCTCGACGGAAGAGTCGACGAAAAATTCTTGTGGATCCAGCAGCGAGCAAGAATTCCAGCGAGTGCTGGAATATAAGAGAACATAATACGGAACAAGAATGTAAACGCGTTTTCTCTTCTCTGGTTTCTTCCGGACTTGTGTTCGTGGAGGTGTGGGCACGTCGCGTAAATAAGAAAACTTTATTTGCAGAATCCCTTTCTTCGTTAGTTTGTTCCTTCTATTTTCAATCCGGTTGTTTAGATTTTAAATCGCACGAGCTCCACTTGGAAATTTTTTGCACACTCCGTATTACACAATTTTTTTCATTGGGCTCTCTGAAAGCTCCTTATAGTACTTGAGAGTTTCAGAAAAATTTTGTGAAAATATCTAGAGGCATCTAGAAGCTTCTAGAAGCTACTGAAAATATCTGAAAAATTTTTAATAAATAGTATCCGAGGAATTCCGAAAGCTTCTGATAATATCTGAAAAATTCAGAAAGCTTATATTTTTTTTCTATTTTCCTCAGAGAACAATTGCGTGTGTCGCGATAAATCAGTAAGACAAGAATCGGTGGGAAGATCAAAGTCGAGTCTGCCGCTGGGGGCCGGAAGCGGATAATTGTTCGGCGTGAAAGCAAAGCGCATTAAGATATTATTTTAGCAAATCCCCATAGCGTCTGGTGGCAGATATTTACAGCACGATGTTGCAGTTACACGAGGATTTATATCGCCGCGTGGAAAATTCGTCAAAGGGAACGGTCCGGCGTGTCGCAACGTTTGAGCAGTCTGAAGAGAAAGAGAGGCTTGCTCCGTTGAAATCATTTACACCGGGGGCCGAGAGCAGTCGAGAGAAATTCACGTGTATGTAAGTGCTGTAAGTAGAACATGGATGACCGGTTAGGCGCGAGAAATAACGATTCCATGTTTCACTGCATACAGAGCAGTTTCTGCAAAAGCAAAAGCATTTTAGTATTTTGAAAACGTCTTGGTGTCAAGAGTACGTAATCAAGAATGTAGGTTTTGCGCTAAAATCTTCAATTTGTAATCTCGGTGAAGCTTATCAATGATACTTCAATGTCCAGCAGATACGATCATAGAATACTTTCAGTTCACTGCATACAGAATAGTTTCTGTAAAAGCAAAAGCATTTTAGTATTTTGAAAACGTCTTGGTGTTAAGAGTACATAATCAAGAATGTAGGTTTTGCGCTGAAATCTTCAATTTGTAATCTCGGTGGAGCTTATCAATGATACTTCAATGTCCAGCAGATACGATCATCGTATACTTTCAGTTCACTGTGTACAGAACAGTTTCTGCAAAGGTAAAAGTAATCTAGTGTTTTGAAAACGTCTTGATGTTAAGAGTACGTAATCAAGAATGTAGGTTTTGCGCTAAAATCTTCAATTTGTAATCTCGGTGGAGCTTATCAATGTTACTTCAATGTCCATCAGATACGATCATAGAATACTTTCAGTTCACTGCATACAGAATAGTTTCTGTAAAAGCAAAAGCATTTTAGTATTTTGAAAACGTCTTGGTGTTAAGAGTACATAATCAAGAATGTAGGTTTTGCGCTGAAATCTTCAATTTATAATCTCGGTGGAGCTTATCAATGATACTTCAATGTCCAGCAGATACGACCATCGTATACTTCCGTCTAAAAAAATTTTTCTAATAATTTTCTGGTAGTGGAATTTCGTTCAAAAAACGGCTTTTGAACGCAGGTCGTCGCGGAGGTAAAGCTCGATTCACAGTTCGAGGGATCGAGGCTCGAAACCTTACGGCACCTAATTCAAATCTTTCCGTGGTGGGCGAGGGGCTGTAAATTCTCGCGGAAACTCGTATTTACTTCGATGGCGGCATGCGAATACGTAATGCGAGAGCTGGGGAAATAAAATTGCCCGCGGATGGATATATACGTTGCCTTTCTTGCTGTTTCCTCAACGCCTTTCCTCTCCCGTTGTTCTCCAACAAAGAGGAACACAGGAGTAAGGGAGAGAAAGGGGATTACCACGTATCCCCGGTAGCGCGGATTGCACCGTTGTCCTAGCTGGTTAACTTTTCAAATTCAATTATTTACCGGCGATGGTCGCTAGTTACTAGCTCTGGCTCGGTCGAACACGTTCCCGCATTAACACCCTGACGAGATTTTCGCCTCTGTTCACGGAGTTGACGGAAACGGACGGATCATTGCTCGTTTCGTCCTGATCCTGCTATTTATCCCGCCATTCACGAGGTCCGTTACCCACACAGTTCCAGAAAATTACGGTGGATACAGAAAGTAGTTCCGGTTCTCGGAGAATTGTCGATACTTAAATTGTAATAATGTCGTCAAAACAAATAGGTACACGATTCCAGACTTATTTTAGATACCTCTACGTTCGTTTTCATCTGACATTAATTTAACTTCTTGGATGTACATCCGAATGCTCGACGATTTTTGTACACCAGTATCTCCACTTGATAAAATCTTGAAATATTCATAGTTTCTGCAGATTTTTATCATTTGCCTAAGAAGATATTTACGTAGTCTTCTTACGAAAGTTCTAGTCTTTTGCACTTAATACAGACAATCTTTATTTCGCATAGAAATAAAAAGAGATCGTACACAGAACAGTGAAAATATTCGAATCCGTATTATCGTCGACAATTGGGAAAATAAATAAATGCAGCTCCCAGCACTATGCGACGAAGACAATTTTTATTTCGCACAAAGATCCGTCTACTATTAACGGAAGATTACGAAGTACCCATTAGCAATGGCGGAAAACAGACACGGAACGAGAAAGTCTCGAGAAGAGGGATCAAACGAATGAGAGACAGTGAACGAAAAAAGAAGATGAGAATATTCCAGCCAAGAGGATAACGTAAATCAATTGAAGGTAGGAATACGAAATAAAAAAAGAAGCTTCGAGGAAGACGGTCTAATGAAACATTATAAAGGACCCGGTGGCTATTTCTCGCAGCTAGACGGCGATGCGAAGGGCTAATTACCGGAGAGCCAGGTTCCGTCGAGCGAAGCCCACCGCCGCGTTCCTAGAGGGTTCCGTAAATTATCCCGTTGAAGAGGATCAGCGAGGAGACAACAAGCGCGCGTAGCCAACCGAAGAGCCACTGAAACGTTCTCCCGTGGCATACAAGTTCGCGAATAACTCGGATGAACGCGCGAGGAATGCTATGCATCTCGCGGCGCGTCGGCCGACCTTGAGATGGACACCTCGTGCCGGTGGATCCTCCGCTTCTCTTTCCTCCTCTTCTATCCTATCCGATCCTCTTTGCTCCTCTTTGCTCCGGAGGGCATCGCGTGCGTACGCTCGGCAAGTAATCCTCCTTGCTCGCGAGCGTGTCCGGGAGAACGGTGCGCGCAATTGCGTGGCAGGAAGAGGCGCGCTGACTGTCCAAGACCAAGGAGAGCTGGCAGAGGAAGGGAGAGAAAGAGAGCGACAGAGACGAACAGTGAAGGATAGAGAGAAAGAAAGAGAGGGGAGTAACAGTGGAGCAGAAGACTCCACGAGCCTCCGCGGGCGGTGACCTCCACCCCCGCCTCCTGCCTCCTGCCTCCGCGTTTAAACATCCAGTGTGCCCATATCGTCATCGTCATCATCATCGTTGCTGTCGTCGACACGACGGTAGCGGCGGTTGCAACGCCACCGATGACGAACGAATCGCCAGAGATGGGATCTGTCCTATTAGGCACAGAGGATCTCGCGAGGCAGTTACGGTCTGATCTTTGGGGACGATCCAAGTCGATGATCTACAGTCCTAACGCGAGCCTTCTTTGCTCTCAATGACGCGTCTTCGAGATCTTTTCAAAGATGAAGATTAATGCGACTTTATTAGGAATCGCAATACCGAATACCGGTATTTCGTGCTATTTCGCAATTTTGTGAAACCGGTATTTGCTGAGGTAAAATACCAATATTTTCAGTATTTGCTATAAATAATAAATAGTTTTTTGAACAACTTTTTTTTAGAACATCAATCATTTGCTGAATTACAATTACCTATAAATGAAAAATATCACCACAAACGATAATACAAAAGTAAAATAATAATTGGTATAAATCTGATAAGTATGATAAAGAAACAAGTGTGATTTCGTACCTTTTTGACAATTTCTAATACCGTTGTTAATATCGGTATTCCAGTTTAAAACAATTTAACAATTAAAACAAATACCGAGTATCGGTTTTGCATTTTGGGTCCGGTATTGCAAACCATAGACTTTATGTAGTATAGCAACGAGACTTAAAATCTAAGAATTGTCCACATGTTTTAAGACTGTAATTAATTTTTCTTCAACTTGCTGGTCATGCTTCTTCGACGATCACCCGGCGATTTTAAGAGAGAAAGCTGTTAATCTCGAGATGGTGGTACAAGGTCGGTATTTCCTCGAGGGTGGTAGCAGGTCCAAAATGGCCGTCGGCTAACGGACAGGAAACTAGGAACATAGAGCTCTCTCGCAGCGGAATAATCCGGCCGAAAAGTTAACACCGTTGAACAATGGCATGCTCCGTGTAATCTCCCACCTGCCTCCCTCTTTCTAGGTGCGGAGGTGTGCACAGGGACTACAGAGAAAGAAACGAGAATCCCCGATGCACCGTGCATCCGAGGAAGCTTCGCCTTGGACTGGAAACGTGAACCTCCAGACACGGTCGTTCCTCGAAATCGTATTCCGAAAGTAAATGTTTTAATCGAGCTCCTGGCTCGAACAATTCGGAAGAATTTGTGTTGCGAGTAACTGGTCACACAAATATTAAAGAAGTTAAGGTGGTTCGGAACCCAACTTAATAAAAACTGTAGGTCCGACTAAAGATTAGGCTGAAATTAGGCCATAGGGAGAAGCGGAAAGAATGGAGATGGTAAATGGATTTGAAACCATAAGCGGACCAAATATTAACAAAATAAAATATATTAAAGAAGTTTTAAAAAGAAAATGATTATTGGCAGAATTGTTAAGAAGTTCCACATGAGATTGTACTAATTTAATATCAACTTCAAGAGGTTACATTGAGTTTGAGTCAATTAAAATTGATTTCATTGAGCACAAAATAATCGCACCTGTTCCAGAAGCATAAACTTTGCAGTACCCAATCGCGGATCGTATAACGTTTCGAATTTACACTGAAGACGGCGCTGCGTCTTCAGCATCCAGTACCTCGGGCCAGAGCCCGGGGACCCTAAGTAGCATGAACCCGCAAAGTACCTTCTATTTCATAACCGGGACGGGATTGCTATCTCTCCCGGTATCGTTATCTTCAATTACACATTTCCCTCCGTCATCGTTCAGCTGGCAATGCTCTCGATCCCCAGCCCGTAACCAACAATTCCAGGCCAGCGTTTTCGCTGGAAACCCGTTCCAACGTTCTCCGAGGCGATCGTGGACCGGAAACCTGGGCTATGGGGCTTTCTAAATTGTACACCCTGTGTACGGGGTGTGACAAACGTTTAGAGAAGTGATTCTACAGGCCTATCTCGAGAGGAGGATCGTTTACGTATCACACGTCGATCTTAACACAATCAATGCCACACGAATGTTCATAGAAAGTCATTCACAAAATCAGAACAATTATTAACGAATACTCCAAAAGTTACACACCAAGCCTGACTGTCACATCTATTATTATTAATTCGCATACCACACCAGACTATTAAATTGCTTATTTTATACAATTTAAAAATTGCTGTACGAACAACTGTGGGAATTTTTCGCCAATGCAATTTTTAATGAGGATTCGAGGTCACTGGGATTTTTCAAAAAGACGAATCCAACGTTTCGATCATTAAATTTCCAGATATTTGCGTTTGACGATAGAAGCATTCTTACACAAACATCTCGAAACTGAATGAACGAAATAGTACGGTCACGGTACTCGTTGGACTCGTCTTTTCATGCTCTACAAGAATATCAAAGAAAAATATAAAGTACCGTTAAAAAAATACTAACGATCTTTTAGCTTCGTTAAAAATGATGAGGAGGAATTAATAAAAATCGACAGTCCAATGATAATGCGCAAAGATTTTGATTTCGATTTGAAATGGAGAGTAATATTCAAATTACAGCATTCGATCATGTTTCTCTTCATCAGGAGTGTACAAACTTTATTCGTTAGGGGTTCATAATTTGGGAGCAAGATTGCTGTGGTATCACGGTCTCAGATAGTCTGATTCCTCTTGGAATATCCGACAGACGTGACTGAGCACCCAGTATATCTTTCGATGAGCGCGTTCGCGGCGCATGGTGTTTGCGCGGAGCACCGTACCGCGAGCGCTATGATTAGCGATTACCGCACCGCGATATTAGCCGCGACGAGACGAGAAGAGACGAGAGGAGACCCGATTCCTCGTGGACACGCGTGAGTCACGGGGGCTGGCAGTGTGGCCTACGTGTCCCGCAGCTTCTCGCTCCTGTGCAACACGCTAACGACGATGGATTTATACCGCCTCGGCCACGTTACCATCCGTTCCGTGTTCCAGCGACCGCGAGCCGCACGCCATCAGCACGATGGAGATGTCAGCGTTACCTCTAACTCCGACTGTGAGCCGCCTCAGCGCACTATAATTCGCATACCACAGAAAAATACAGAATTTTCACATGAAATATCACTATTAGACTGTGGATTTTTATGCATTAACAAAGAAGTTGATTGTATGAAATATATATATAAAATAGACTAGAAATATTCGAGAATATTACAGCATTGTCTTTAATGTACCAACGTGATTAAGGGATGAAATGAATTTTTATCTCTTCTATCTCTGCTTCCGACAATCAACGAACATTTTTATGTTGCTAAAAACCTGCAGTCCAATCGATAAAATAATTTTCATTGCATTCCTGCTTGTCACAGTCAACGAACATGTTTATTTTGACAAAGATCCGCAGTCTAATCAATAAAATAATAATTGACGAGTTAGGGATAGCCGTGGATGGACCACACTGCCTAACCTCCCGCAAATGAAGCGTTAATCTCGACAACACTGGCGAGCAGAAATATTTGATAAGAGGATTCAGGCAAGAAAAGGGAATCCGAAGAAAATCGGCAGAGGATAACGTAGCGGGGACAGATTTCCCAGTGCCGCATCAAACTCGTCGGATCTTCGCCTAATTAAACCGGTGCGGATCGATCATTCCATCCCTCTCCTCTCGGTCCGAAAGCCAGCATATCAGCATGGTCCGCGGCTGGAGCAGCGGCTTCAGCCACAGCTTTCATCTCGTCCGAGGAGCAGGTTTTCGAGATCGATAGCGGTCCGGCCCAGCGACTCGCAATCACAGGCTCAACTGGATATTATTAATTACGCTAGACGGCACTAACAGCTCGTGTAATTAATAATTAATACCCGACACACGACCTCTAATTTCGCGTACTCGGTGAGCCTACCGCCGAGCAGCCAAGCGTCGGCGTGTAACAGGTTCGGTAACCTGTTTTGCAGTGGCGCCGAGACCGTGTACCATCGGAAGACGGCGATTATGCGAAACGCGAGCAGAGAGACGCGATATATACGCCGGTCTGCCGTTTATGCCAGTTTTGGTTCCCCTCTCTCTCTCTCATCGTCGATCGATAAGCTTGTCCAGAGAGGCGAGGCCGCGCGCCGGAATCGTTTGGAGGAACCCGGTTGATCGTTAATGGCTGCGGCGTCATTAACGGCGCTTGATTGCGCAGTATCGTGATTGGAAATCCCTCGGAATACTCGATTCATGAAAATCACTCGATCTCTCTCTCTCTCTCGCTCGCCCACGAAGCCGCTCCGAGGAATATCGTGCCTTTTGTTCCCGATATGCTCTGCTCCTCGACGCGTGAACATCCGCCCCCGCCTCGAACACGTCCGCGAGGAAAAACCAAGAACGATCGTGTTTGACCGTATTGCGAGAAGCCCGAGCAGGATCCTGGCGTATTACCGAACGATTCGAGCGAACGAAACCTCGCCACGGGATTCTACAAATCCGCAAGACCTACGAGATCCATGAACGGGCTACTGAATTTTTTTTTAAACATTAAAAGATCCGCAGTCGAATGACGAGTAACAAAGGATTTGTAATGCACGAGGCCAGATTTACACGCGCGTAGATTTCGAACCAGTGAACTCCGTTCATTTTACCCAATACACTTTTACCATTTTTTTTTTTTTTTATTATTAAATCTTATACAAGATTTATTACAACGTTAGGTAATGATATACAAACAGAATATTATATATATATCGAGAGGTATTTTCAATATAAACATATAGGTGAACAAATTAACATTATTTTTTCCCTTTTAGATGACACCTACACACGCAAATTACAGCTATTTAAAAAGGACACAATATGGTGGCAAGCCTCAATATTAGGGCCAGACAGGAACATAGAGACACTTTTACCATTTTCTCGTAAAAATTTGTGGGCTCTGATTGGTCCGTGTTTTTCGCTAATAACTCCGAAACAAAACCGCGGACACCATTTTTGTAAAGGAAAATGTCGCTTCAAATGACCCAAGGAACCTCTCATTTCCAGAAATTACACTTATTCTGGGACACCCTCTATACTGTATTCTATGTATTGCCTTACAATTATGTTGAAATAAATCTCATATGAGATTTTCTAATAAAAAAAAAATAAATAAAAAAACCGGAAACAACGTAATCGCAAGGTGTGCAGTACCAGGTGAATCGGAAGCGCAGCACGTAACGCGCGTACCGCGTGCGGGGGCGAGTTACGTGTTTGTCGGGGTCGGGCCGTTTAGTTATGACGCCTAAAGGAGCGAGCAGCTCGGGAGAGACCGGCTCTCTCGCATAATTAGCCTAAATCACGGCGGCGGGTTCCGCGGGGAGCTACGGGGCCGCGACATCTGCATAGCACGTGTCTTGTTATCTCCCGCTCAAGAGGGTTGCCGTAAGTTTCGGCGAGGTTTGCGAACCCAAAGAGAGTGAGAGAGGGAGAAAGAGATTGTGTGAGAGCGAGAGAGAGGGAGAGATTCTTCCGTGGACCGGGACTCGCTCTCTCGGACCGGGAATACTAATATGGCGAGACGGACGTCGACCGGTAGCCTTCTATGGGACGCACGGACACTTTAACACTACCCGAGACACCGTTCCCTGACGTTCACTTTATCCCCGTCTTGTTCCTCTCATTGTTGGCGTGGGAAGATTCCGGTGGTTAATGCATTCGCCGCGTTCGATGCACTTATTCGCGGATAGGTACACGGCCCGCCATGGGACCTGGGGGTTGGTGCTGTCGGACAGGGTTAAACGCACAGGCCCCATGGAATGCTCACGCTGATTCGCAGATTAGCTTCTCGAAGTTTTGCCTGGTTCAACTGTTTCGTTGCTCAGTATCTCAGAGTGATTTTTTCCATTATTATACACAAGTATCCGTCCCTCAGAGGTCATCATGTAATACAGTATTTTGTCGGTATATATTATCGCTACTCCGGGGTGTACACCCTTGAGGGGTCTTGTTTATTTTTCATGATTTTTTTTATGGGACTTCGATGACCATTTTTCTAATAAAATCATGCCAAGTATGGTATAATTCCGATGATACTTACTTGTGTAATAGACAATTCAAGATTCGGGCATGAAGAAGGACAGCGTATGCGAAAGAAAGAGCTGCGGAGAGTTGCAGTCGCCGGCACAGTTCAAAGGCTCGCGCCCGAAACTTAAATTGTCTATTACACAAGTAAATATCATCGGGATTATATCATATTTCTTATGATTTTTATGTAACAAAATGCCACAAATATGACCATCAAAGTCTCATAAAAAAATAATGAAAAATAAAGAAGTTTGAAATTCGGATTAGTTATGTTTACACTTCACTACATTTGGTAAAACTTAAAGAATAGTATCCCTGGCGTATAAATGACCCTGCGCAAACCCGTGTTGAGGACTTATATCGATAAACTGCGATAAACTAGTTTTTAGGTGAATCCAATAGAATGTCCCGAAGAAAGACTGTTACATTAATCTTCCAAATTTGTCCTCAACTATGCAGCTAGAGATTCCATATCCAAAACGTTGCTCTAGCTTCTTGCTTCATGGAGTCAAAAAATTGTTTTACAAAATGGTATTCACTTTCAATCGGCCGAGGCATCCTGCATTATTCTATATTATTTTCCGAACTTGTACCCAACAATGCAACAATGTCACTAGAGGTTCTGTATTAAAAAACGTTGCTCTAGCTTCTTGCTTCATGGAGCCAACGAATTTTTTTACAAAATGGTTTCACGTTCAATCAGCCGAGGCTTCTTATATTATTCTATATTATTTCCCAATTTTGTACTCAACAATGGCACTAGAGCTTCTACAATACATTAAAGAACGTTGCTCAAGCTTCTTGCTTCATGGAGCCAACGAATTGTTTTACAAAATGGTTTCACGTTCAATCAGCCGAGGCATCCTGTGTTTAGAGCCGATCGAACAGAAGATTTCGAGTCTGTAGAAGACGATCGAGGCTTGGCCCGATTATGCATAGTCGATGCGCGCGCTTTAAGACCTTGTGACACTTAGGGACGCCGAGACGAGCCGGTCATAAGTCGTGTTCACTGTGTAACAGCGTACTGACGAGGTACACCAGAGATCGCTGATTTCCATACGGTGCGTATGAAACAAAGGACTGTCGGAGACGACCAATAAGTGGTCCGAGGCCAAAGAGGAACGTTGCGTCGCGTCTCCGTCGCAAGAGCTGTTATTATTCGCCGGTTCGCGATAGAAATTCAGTTGTCGACGGGAACGGGATGAGAGTCCTTTGTCTTTCGGTGACTCGATGCTAATCGGGTCCGCCTACGATGATTCCGCGTGCGCGAGTTGCAACGCTGCGGCTCATCCTTGGATACACCGCGAAACAAATCTTAAATTCGTCCATTCCGGGAGGAAGTTCCAGATACACCATTCTTGTAACTACAGCAGCCCACGAAGGGATTTGAACGTCTTTAAAATTAAAATAAAGACTTCTTTAGCAATTACAATCATTGATTCATTAAATGACAAGCTAAAAAATTTTTAAAATTTGGTAAGAATTACATGAGAAAATAAGAGGTACTTTTTTATACTTTTTTATTTGATAAACATGCTGAAAAATTCACTGGAAGATGTGAGATGATCTAAAATGTGCCATTTTCATTCTTTCGTGTAATTCTTACCAATTGCAATTTTTTGAAAACACGAGTTTCATTTATAAAAGCAGATTCCTCTTTGTCCAGCTTCTGAGCACAGATATTATATTATGTCAACAAATTAAATTGTTTCCTTACTTTGCTTCTCTGCAAATCGATTCTTGCTTTCACCTGCTTCAGGCATTGTAACGTTATCTGTCAACGCGCATGGTTCTTCAATTTGCGTTCATACGTGGAACCATTTTACCGCTCTCCCAGTTCCATTCCGATTATCTACGTTCCAACATGTGTTGGGATCGTCAAGTCTACAGCTGGTTGCAAAAACGTACGGCACCAAGACGGAGGACTTCAAACTGTTCAAAATCCAGTAACGCCACACTAATAACCGAGACGTGGACGGCCACGCGTGTATGCAAACTAGCTTTCCAATTCAAAAACAATCGGAATGCGGTCCACGGTGTCCATATCGTGCAACTTTCTACCAGTTTATGCATTGCTGCAACGATTCTTGTTCCCTGAAGCCTAGGTACTCTTTGCCGCGTGTGGCAAGATCTAGTAAATCAGCATTCGTAATGACGGAAGAAAAAGCTCGGGAACTGGCCCGGAGAAAGTCGATGGATTCTTTCTACCCATTAATGTTGCTCGCGAGATGCAACTTGTTGAACAGAAACGCAAAAAAAAGATTAAACCTCGTACGTCCGTGGGAAATCCGATTTTCTTTAGAAAATCGGAAAACTGCAACGTAATACCTTGAGCAAAACAGCTGCCACATTTATTGAGTCAAATCTATTGAGCTAAAATGTTCAGCAAACATTAATTAAACATCGCATAACAAGATATACATATTGATTTTTAAACAACCATGGTACAATGAATAAAAAAATGGTTGAACGTCCCTTGATTTTCATCCATACGAAAGCATGTAATGAATTGAAAAAAATTCGGAAAATCGCGTTCTTTTTACCGATTCATGCGAGTCTGAAGGGGTAGCTCGTTCATGCCGAAGCACAGAGGGTAAGCGGAAGCTCGGACTAGATTACCGGTTCTCGATTGCCAGGGTCAAGAGTCATCGAAGCCGTACAGTCCTCGTCCAGGTCGTGGCTCGGCGTTTTCCAACCAACCCCGTTTCGCCCTTCGTCCCCTACGGCTGGGATGAGATATTGAAGAACGGTAGCCATTTTGTATCAGCAGGCAACGATACCGAGCGACGACAGGACAATAGTCGCCACTTGTCCGCCGATTTTTTCGCGGAAACCAAATTCCAGCCCGCCTGCGGCGAGCCCCGTTGTTCCCGCGATGAAAAGCGCCGCGCAGAACTCGATCCGATCTAGCTTCGACCGTGGATCGTGGTATAACAGAGCGGAATCATATCGCGAGCCGCAACCATAGGGGAACCTGGACAATTGGTGCAGCACGCTCCGCCTCGCAAAGGGTGTAGAAAGATGTTAGTGCCACGGGAAACACGCGCGATCGCTTGATAGATCGCTGCGATCCCCTGATAGATAGCTGCGATCGATATTTTATTTTGCGTTGTTTATTACGCTTCGGGTGATCTGAAGATTTCTTTTAATGCTTCCGTGGCACAGTCCCCGGAGAACATCCTGATGTGGATGCATTTTATTATTTCCTCTGATCTTCTATTTAATAATTTCAATCAATTGAAATCTCCTAACATCTTCTAGCTCCAGGTAGCCTTTAGTGTGCTCAAGATGAAATCTCCCAGAGCCTGCTAGCTCCAACTAGCTTTCAGTCTACCCCGGTTGCAAGTACAGTCCAGGACTCATAAGAAAGGCCTAGAAATAAGTGTCTTTCAATTTCCTGATGCTCGGAGGACTGACCCAGGTGATTTTCTGTTCCAGGTGTCCGCAGGCCAGCACATGCAGCTAACAGGTGACCTGAAGGTCTCGGTGGCGGCTCAGCAGGGCATGTACTTCACCCAGCAGCAGACGCCAAACCAAACGGGGCCGGGTGGTCAGAACGACACCTACTGTTCGGTCTCTCAGTCTCAGACGATTAACTTTACGCAACAGAGTTTGAGACAGAGGGCCGCGGCTGCCGGCGGTGTTCCTCAGCCTGCGGGAGCCGCGGGACCCCGCAGCCATCCTCAGCAAGTGCCGCCGAACCAAGTGGACCAACATCAGCACGCGAAGATCCTCCAGCAGCAGCAACTGATGCGCGCCCAGCAGGTACGTTATTCTATCGCAGCCTACGCACACGTTTTTGTCGTCGCCGATCGATAACGGAGAACAGCAGCGCAGCGCACTTCGCGTTTGCCCGTGAACACCGGTGGTTTATGGTTCAATTACCTAATAGCGGTGAACGATTGTTATCCGCGGCTAATAGAAACGGTATTTAACCGGGAACTGGGAAACAGTCGGCCGCTTAATCCAAGCAATTTCCGCGTTCGCGGTTTCGACGCTCTGCGTAGATGGAACAACGACGACCTTTTCGATAGCCTTGCTCTGCTAGAGCACCGATTCGATTTTGCGGTACGCTCATTTCATATTCTGGTGTCACAGCGGCACCTCGGTTATCCGAATCGTCGGTCTCCGATGTCGCCAGTGTCCCTACAAATGCAGATATATACTTTGGTCGCACAGAACAATCTTTTATATTGAAACGTTAATTCTTCTCGATCGCAAATTTAGATAATTAAATTTTTAAATGTTATCGTTATTAATTTTATAATTTCTTACATTATTATTCATTCAAAATATTTTTCAGACGCAATAATGATTCTTTGAGAAAGATCCACATCGGGATCGAAACGTTAGAAACATGTAATAATTGCACATTTGTTGTTTTTCTAAAAATGATCGAACCTGGCGCCGGTAACATTTAAAAATTTAATAATCTTTTATATTGTTTTAATTAATCGTTTCTTGATTCTACGGCACGGTTCTACATTTTTACTTGAACTCCTCTGTTGTTCAATCAATTTGGACAATTTTTATTTTCTAAGAATCCACGATCCAACTGGGTGTTCCAACACTGTTACACTTCACGTTAACTTCTAAATGTTGTACGCGGCTTTTTTGAAGAGTTATCGACGAGAAACGCTTAAAATTGGTTCCATAGTAGCCGTGCTTTGATTGGTCCGTGTCCTTCGATGATAACTCTTTAACAGAGCCGCGGAGAACAATTTCGCAATGGAAAAAGTTGTTTCGAATACCCTCCGGAATCGCCTTTTTCAAAAAAATGCAACATTGTTGGGATATTCTGTGTAAGAATATGTATCTGGGGAGTATGGACAGAAACGTGTACAGAACCCGATCGATAGAAAAACAATATAAAAGCTTGCCGAGAATGTCGTTCGTTCTGCCAGCGACGAATAAATTGTTCCGAGCCACGTTCGGCTATAATGTCCACCATGCTCGCAGAGGGCATTTCTGCAATAATGTTCTGGAACGTCGAGACTGTCAAGGATTCCCGGTAAGCCATCGACAGCGTTGCGCCAAGTACAAACGTCTCGTTTCACGGTTTAACAATTTCCAAGTCCGCGGCGATCACGCAACAACTCTCTCTCTCTCTCTCTTTGCCATTCTCTCGGTGTGTTTCTGCAGCACTGGTGTACCGATTACACGATTCGTTTGATCGCAAGATGGGCGGTGGCGAGACGCGGGACGAATTGTTCGGAACTCGTTCCCGGTTCGTTGCAACCGAGTCAGTGTTCGGTGCATTCGGTGCAAACGACCCTGCGCTCGGTGCATTCCCCGGGAAAACTTCTCGCGATCGAGCCCGATTATATCAAACAGTGAACACGATCGGGGTATCGTCGCCCCGGCGCATTATCCGAAACATTAAGCTCGGCTCTCTCTCGTTCTCTTTTCTTCTTCTTCGTTTCTTTCGACGTCATGGCGCGGCGGCAGCAGTGATGCACTCGTGTGCAACAGGTATCGCGCAGCTCCTTTGCAACTTCTGTTCCATCGTGCTGAAAGAACCCCGGCGCAAATAGGACGAGCTCGTTCTACAACCGGCCGGCGGAACAATGAATGGAAAGTTTTTCTTGTAACCGGGAAATCTGCGCTCGCGTGCACTTCCGCCGGATGATACCGCGGTGAATAATATTTCCATGCAGCTGTCTTCGCTTTCTTCCCCAGCGATCGCCCTCCTGTGCATCGCTACTTTGCCGCACCTAATCGGATCGATTGTTCTCGCATCGCGAAATGTTGCGCTTGCCGCGTGTTTTGTTAACACTTCGCTTACCGGCAATGTTAGATCAAGAATTGCTGAAAACCAACAGGTTTTTGGAATCAATACAATGTAACAGCTTCGCCGCAGATTGTTATTCAACAGAGATTCACTAACTTTTATTCCATTTTATTCTTGTTGAAGAGACCAACATCTTCAGTTTATTCCATTATCGAGTAGCATATTTCCATGCTACTCAACTCCTTTTCATAATTTTTACATACTGGTGGACCAGATTAGGTGAATTGTAATTGGGGAACGGTACCAGATGAGAAGAACAAATTATTTAATACATTTTCCTCTTTCATTTTTGCCTAACGCTCCTTTACCAGTAAGATTTACTGAAGTGGAAAATAATTAACCCTTTGCAGCCGAGAGTTAACTCAGAGTCACCCCTAAAAATTGCTGTACCATTATCCACGATATTATTTACGCAATTAAGTTTTGTGTGAGGTATTATATTAATTTCATATGCATAACATGAATAAAATCGTACACAATGGAATTATTAGAGCTAGGGAAAAATGATTAATTTTTAAGTTAGTATAGCTTCGACTACAAAGGGTTAAAATTGGTCGAAAATAAAATTGAAGAAATTAATCGAAATTAAACACAAGATGAAAAGAATTCGAAATAATTGGTTACTCGAATCGTTAATCTCATCTCCGCTAAAATGTGGCCGACCCTGAGCCGCCGCGTTCTCGATTTCGCAAAGTGCGATTGCATTTTTTCGCAACGGCCGAATGGGAGATAGTGAAGGGGTACGCAGAAAAATATTGGACTCGGAGAGTGTCGGTAATTGGGGCTCGCGGACACAGTTTCTTCGGATGTAAATTGGGAATGCATAAAAGATGAAGAATACCCGACCGGACGAGATGTAAATGATCGCATGCAAATGTTGACTGATTACAAAGTTGTCCGTGTCACATTATACCCGGAGAGCAATCTGGAACGCGCGTGCGCGCACACTGTATATGTTCCGGGTACAAAACATTGTTGTTTTCCTCCCCACGTGTATGCGTGAACAAAGGGACAAAGGGCAACCACGAGTTTACGCGTCGATGAAAATCGCGAGGAAAACCCTAAACGGTGTCACTCGGCGAAGGGAAGAAGGGTAAAAATAATGCGATCGCATGGTGTTGTATCATATGATGTATTGTCTCGTGAAATATTTGCGTGATCTCGGTATTGACGGTTGGGCGACGTTCGCTTTATTTGTATATTCATTTCTTTTCAATTTTTAAAAAGTGATCCTACAATTATTTTTGATGGATTACTTTGGAGGCTGAACTTCCGGAAACCAAAAATTTGTAACTTCTTGTTATGCAAGAATCCAAGTTTCAATGTTAGGAATTCACTGATTCCAATGTTATTAATAATTAAAAAATTTCTTACGGTAAGCATAGAGTACAGATGCCATTATTATTTGTTGCTATGTGTTCTTGATAAGATCGATAAGTGCGTGGGACACTCGGTGAACGTTCAAACAAATTCTTCTATGAACTAATTGGCAGGAACTGTCTCCGAGTCCTCGTTCTATTGTTAATTCTCTCGTCGCACGAATAAATGGCATTCATCAAAATTTTCGTTGATAAGGAAGTGACGTCTCCGCGGTCGGACGATTTCACAATAGTCTAGGCTACTTTCAGGTCAATTTTATTAAAGAAGATTAATCGGTTATATGTAGTCGTTTGCGATGCACTCGGTCGCTTCTTCCTACATTTGCAGACGACTTCAGAAAATGTTTTCACAGAGTCTCCTAGAAAATTGTTCGAACGGAATGCGTTCGGAATTTAGAAAACGGCTTGCGGTGCGCAGAGTGAATCATTCGAGTTAGATGAGTCGCACTTCCTGTTTCATTTAAGACAGAAACGAATGATAGGTTTAATTTCCTGTGACCTCACCCTGTCATAAATGTAATGATGCGCCGGCGCACGTTGTTTCGTTCGCTTTTTGCTTCGGTAGTTGTCGGTTTCGTTTTCGCGAATAAATTGTGGAATGAAAAATACTAAATCGATCCGCTACGAGAAAACTTGTCGAGTTGATCTCGTACGATTTCGATCGTATCGATGCTTTCAATTAGATCTGTACAGCACGCTTATCGATTTAATATTTCATTTATCGTGCCATGATTAGTGACTCGACACAATTTTGCACAATTTTTATTCCAATATTAACGATAAAAATTAGATTTTGCATAATTTCTTTAATACACGAATGAAGAATATTCGGCGAAGATGAAAGAAATTTTTATTGGATGTTTCACGTAAGCGTAACCTCACGGATATATTTTTTACTGTCGTAATAAAATTATTCTCGCATACATCACCAGGAAAAATTACAATTAAAATCAAATGTGTGCTCTCTTCTGAACTCGAGCTGAACACGCCAATTTTCGGATCACGGTTAATTAATCCGCAATTAAATTTCCAACGATGCAGCTTCGTTCGAAGGTTTAATTTCAGGTTTTTCGGGGCGCATCATCCGCGCTGCGCTGAAAAAAGGCAATGAATAATGATTTTCAGGGGAGAAACTGGCGCAGTTTTGCAGCTTCGACTATGATCGATATCGTTCGATTCGACATCGGCATTAACGGCAGTCGCAGCGATCACGTTGCACACGATTTATTAACGAATGACTCAGTTATCATACAAGCATCGGTCTAACGACGTTAAGGTATATCGAAGCGAGCACTGCCGATCGTGCTCCAGTTACTAATTGTAGGTTCCAAGCAATTGGTTAGTCATCCCTCGTCACCGTCGACCTTCCACTCCTCGTTTCTCTCTTTTTACTGCGTCCTCCCTTGCATTTGACTCGATGCAGTGAGTGCACGATGCATTCCAGCTCGCGCGCAGTGCGCCGGTGCGTGGAAACCGCTTTTCTAGCAACACTAGTGGTGCAACTTGCACCGTAATGTCTGTACATTGCTGCGGAAATGTGTAGAAAGTCGCGCAAGTCTTCATACATTATTAATTTTTGAAATTCCATCGTCTGTGGCTGACGATTTTTTAACAGCAATTAAAACCTTCGACCAATAACATGCACCCAGTGTGTTACAGAATGTACAGTGACTCCCATTAATATTCGGACGCTGTACAAAAAAAAACGATAACTGTTTTAACATTGAACTATACGATTTGAATTTTTGTGGGAAACTAGAGCAAATAGTTTGCTGTAGGATATGAAAAACAGTTTTTCAAAAATTGCAATTGATCGGAATTGTAGAAAAATACTAAAAGTTGCATTTTACAACGTTTTTATGTGAGTCTATATTGAAAATTGAAAAAATACGTTTTGTAGATCTGTGTCAATTATATGCACTGTGAAAGTTTCATCGAAATCGGTTGATGCGGAAAAAACGATAGCCACTGAAAGGTGTAAGAATCTTTAGATTAACTGCAGTTAAATTTTCAGAATATGTTTAATTGAGACAGATCTACAAAACGTAATGTTTTTCAATTTTCAATATAGACCCACATAAAAAAGTTGTAAAATGGAACTTTTAGTATTTTTACTACAATTCTGATCAATTGCAATTTTTGAAAAAATGTTTGTTCACATCCTGTAGCAAACTGCTCTAGCTTCTCACAAAAGTTCAAAACGTATAGTACAATATTTAAAAAATTATCGTCTTTTTAAGAGTGTCCGAATATTAGTGGGAGTCACTGTACATAGTAACACACGTAATCTAATCATTTCATTTGGGATTATTATACAATTGGTAATAGTTTTTTTATATGTGGACGCGCTATGTACTCATGAAGCTAACTTTGATTTTTCGATAGAACCGTGCATTTCTTTATGCACTAATTGATGCAGCTGTTCATTTTTTCTTGACTAGAAATTGTGAACTGATAAGTAAAAGTAATGTTTTGAAATTGAAGTTGAATTTGTCTTCTGACAAGTTTTCAGAGCAATGTATAGTGTCGAATAGGGAGGAGAAGGGAGAGAGTGAGAGGCCAGGTGAAAATGCAGGTGAGACGGTGAACGTATCGGTTGGTAACGAGGAAAACGGCGTCTGCGCTCGCCTTCCGTCACCGTTGTCTTCATTGTCGTCGCGTTCCGCGGGCTTTCGTTGCGGCCGCGTAACACCAGGAAGTGGAAATGCAATATGCAATCCACGGCGGTGGTAGTGGGGAGCGCAGTGCAACTGCAGCGAGAGAGGAGAGAGGGCAGAGACTTGTGCAACGTGCATCGATGGTCGAAAACTTCCGTGGTCGTCTAGCAACGCCGCGACAATGAGGCTCGTTGGACATTTCTAATTCATTCACACATCTTTTATTTTATTATACAAGGTGTCCCAAAATTCCTTCAATTCTTGATCTCCTCCTTCCTCCTTCTTATTGTTAAGCTTTCACATAATTTGCTTCATCGAGACATTCGCGTCTCTTGTCTTAATTCTTTCCTTGGAAATTGATAAAAGTAATTATTTTATCACATGTATAGATTAATCCCCGACCTTCACAAATAATCGTAACTTTATTTTGAATTCAAATTTTGCACTTATGAAAGATTAGTTACTCGTAAGCTGGAGTAAATGTTTTTTAGAAATGCAATAAATCGTTAAATCATCAGTAAATTCACGAAGAAAAAGCCTCGAATTAATATTACTAGTCAGTCCGCCGATACCTTACAAAAATCTACTCAGACTTTAGTCACGTGTTTACATAAAAGCAATGAATTTTTCGATGAAAGATTATCATCGTTTTAAATGCACTAATCAAATTCGTTTCTGAGAAAATCGAAAACCTCTACGGTTCAGCAGCTGTTGAATAAGAGTCGTTTCACGTGTGTCTGATCATGACTTGCCGCATCTACTTCGTGCGGTCATGAATTTCAAATGTCTTATACAAAGAAGCCTCGCATTAGCCAACGTTATCAGGAGAGCCATCAGGAAGAAAATGTTACAGCAACGGGTTAATGAATACGAATAATTTATTGCAACTGTGAAGAAACTCGGACGGCGATGCATTGAAATCTCGAAAATCCAAGAAGATGCAGGAAGTCACCCGAATAAATTACGAGTATAAATTACTCGAATACGGATAAGTCGCTCAAATAGATCACTTTCACAGCTGTCGCTTCAGCCAGCAGCGAATTAAAATAGCATGCCACTTTCTAGCACATCGGAAAGCCCTAAAAAGGTCGCCAACTATACTGAAACAGGGCATAATCGCGGCTCGGTTGCGCGGACGGTCCCTTTAACTGTACAATTATCCACCTTAATGGATTATTTTCATGCCAGAGAATTTTTGTCCACTTAGAGCGGCTCGCCGAGGTGTTTTTCCATCGGGCGGGAGCATGCAACCGGCGATTAGGCGAGCGTGTCGCCGCCCTCTTGCGCTGGTGAACGGAGGAAACTGACCATCCTCGGCATCGACACGTAGCAATTTCGCGCCGACGTTTTTCCCATTGATACCACGCGGTCGGGAAGAAAGAAAGAGAGAGAGAGAGAGAGAGAGCGAAAGGATACAGTATACTCCTTTGATCACGTACCCCGCGGACGTGATCGAATTCCCGGATTCTTTAACGGCGAGAATGAATCCAGGCCTCGAGGGCTGATCCAGTTACGTCGCGCGATAAGAGCGTGTTCATTCGCGCTGCTGATTGGATAGGGGTCCTCGCGATTAGGCGACCGGTGGGAATCCCTCTCGCAGGATATCCACGATCCGGTCGACGAAGGATTAATGAATTCTGAAAGGATTTATGACGGCGACTTCCGGAGCCGGTCGCAGCCTCCAATCTCACTGGGGATAAGCTTCCATCCGTGACGTTTCGAAAAATCTTTTGAAATCACAGCATTCGATGCTATAGGTTGCTGATAGAATTGTAAATCACTTACGCATCTATCTCTGTCAAGTGTTACATGAGAAACCTATTCGGGACGAACATACAAGTGTTATAACTAGACTGCGGATCTTTATGCAAAATAAAAAATGTTCGCGTCGATTGCAAGGCACAGGAGACAATAAAAAATAGTATTCTTCTTTTACTTATCCGATTAAGCCGAAATACATGCATTTATGTTCTTAAATATTTTTAACATGTCCATTGCTTTAAATTATACATGCCCATTTTTGTCATAAATGCATAAAATCCGCAGTCTAATAAATTAAGTGAATGATAAAAGCAATTACATTCAATCGTAACAGATAGAACAGTCTTTTCTCGTAGTGATTTATTAAGATTGTATTTTTTCTTTGATGTGCTTGTAAAGCTTTAAAAGTCGAATCCAACGAGTATCACGACTACACCCTTCCCATTATTCAATCTCGAGATATCTTCCAGACACGTATATCTCGAGATCGAATGATCGGAAGGGGATGGTCATGGTACTCCTCGGATTCGTCTTTCCAAGCTCTACCAGAACATCGAAGAAAAAATGTAAGGTACCGTTGAAAAACATACCGACAAATAATAATTCTTACGAGAAAATAATTCTCACTTTCATCTGTACTTCTTGAAACGATGCAACTTTGTCTTGCGATGTTCTTTCGTTGTTCTACGTATATTGTTTCAAGTCGCTTCTAGTAATTTTTCTAAAGTCCGTCGTCTGTTGATTGACACAAGCAACGTGCAGGTAAATCCACGTAAACGGTTAATAATCGAGAAGAAATCGTGCGATCGAACCCAATTATGTTCGTCCGTCGACCACTGGTTTTGCATTAGCATTTAAGGAACGCCGCGGAGCCGGTGGACCCGGAGTAATTGAAGTTCATTGTTTTGTTTTGCAGGTGATGCAACAGCAACAGCACATGGCCACCGGTATGGGAGGCGTGAGACCGCCGCCACCGGAATACAAAGCAGCGGCGCAGGCCCAAATGATGCACGCCGGTATCGGCATGGGTCAGCAGGCGAGGTTTCCCACTGCCGGGCCTATGCGCAGGGTTACACAACAGCCGATGCCACCTTCAGGTGAGTACAATACACTGTTAGTCAATACACATACTGCGTTTACCTCCATCCGCTAGATCCTCGTCCAAATTTCTTCCTCCATACGCAATCGTGCCCTGAAGAATTGAAATTGTAATACGAAGGGCTCGTGGAATTTTCGTGATCGGTTGCTCCCCTTTTCTGTTAACGATAATATATTGGCTCACTGTACCATTTCTAGATAATAGTTGTTCTTAGTCACGTGTTTCTCGATCGTAAATTTTAATATAAATTAATTATATGTTCTCGGCGCACGGTTTCGATCAAAAATAGTTCGATCAAAAATGATCGAAACCGTGCGCCGAGAAAATAGTTGTTCTTATGTGAAAGCCTGAATACAAATCCTTACTGAAGTTTTGACAGTCCAATCTTTATTCGTATTGCGTAGATCAGGCTACTTCAATATAATTAAGTATTTCAGTGCATACATGAATTTTCACGACAGTCGTCCTCAATTTGTTCTTGAAAATGGACTGTATTTAGATCGAAATGGGGTAGAAAAATTTGATGTAATAATTTGCAAAATTGTATGTACCAGTGCGCCAATAACATTAATATTATTTATCATCCTCATAGATTCTGGCAGAATGGTCACTCTTACATTTACATCGTGCACAGAGTGTGTAAAAAGTAATGGTCTGCAAGTTGAAAAATATAAAAGGAAACCTTGTATCCATTGTTATATATAAGAATTCTAATTCTACATTCGGAAATACTAATGCAAAGTATACTCAGAAACTTTTCAGAACTTTCTGTTCCTCCGTCGGATTCATAGCAGCCTACTGTTCACTCATGTGAATACTATTTCCAAAGCACGGAACACGTTCTCTACATAACCACGAAAGACTACACATTTCCGAAATCGTGACAGGTATAGGAGAGAAGTTACTCCGACCACGATAAAAAATAATTCTGCGATTGTACTGCAAGTTCCGCGCGAAAACTCTGCTGTCCCAGCATACAATCAACTCGATCAAGGCTGGTCGATAGAAACAAAAGAAATTGTTTCCAAAGGGATATTGATTTTTCGGGAATCATTTATGTGTTTGTTTATATCATTGCTGCGGACACAAAGGTCCGATTACTGACGATATACCTGAAAACGCATACGAATCGGCTCCGGACTGATCGATTGTTTTACAACCATCGCTCTCCGACAATTTCAACCCCGAAATATGGTCAACACGTGCGACAGACCCACCGAAGGGACGAGTAGACGTACGCTCATAAATCACGCCATTAACGACCGAAGACAATACAAAGGAATTCCTTTGACAGTTTCCCACTCCTCAAACAAGTCTTTCACACAGTCGCGTCCAATTAACAGTCGCTACATTTCCCCACTTGAATTTCCACCCTTGATCATTCACGAAAAAATCGAGACGACAATCGCAGTACTATTTTGATCGTGGTCGGTATCACTTCTTCTCGTTTGCTGTCACGTTTTCGGAAAGTGTGTTGTACAGTGTTTTATCGATATAAGTCCTCAACACGAGTCTGTGCGTGGTCATTTATACACCAAGGATACTATTCTTTGAGTTTTGCCACACGTAGAGAAGGACAGCCGAGCTCGAGGAGCCTCGTCAAAGTTCTATTATTTTTCATTCTTTCTTGATGAGACTTTGATGGCCATGTTTGTGGCATTTTTCTAATAAAAATCATACCAAATATGATATAATTCCGATGATATTTACTTGTGTAATAGACAATTAAAGTTTCGTCTATTATTATTTATTATTATAATTTTTTATTGTTATTTAATTGTCTGTTACACAAGTAAATATCATCGGAATTATATCATACTTGGTATGATTTTTATTAGAAGAATGCCACAAATATGGTCAGCGAAGTCCCATAAAAAAGTAATGAAAAATAAAGTAATTTGAATTTCGATTAGTGTAGTAGTGATAGTGTTCCTAACCCCACAGTAGTGGGGATACCTCTGGGACATTTACGTGCTAGACATTTGGGACATATACCGATAAAATACTGTATAGTGTTTAGTGATTGTGTGGAAGTGTGGTGTTTCGTGCTTCACAATGTTATTAACCCCTTGCCGTATTTTGACGAGTGAGACTCGTGATGAAGGTTATTAACAAACATGAATATTACGCGTTCAGATGAATTTGATTCGTTTGTGTAATCAGTATTACGTTAAAAGAAATATGGCCATACGGAAAATACAAATGTTCTCTTCGCTTCTACGAGATTTTTGTGCATAAATACGTTTTAATCGCTGTAACTGTAAAGAAAACGGTACGGCAAGGGGTTAAGACGTCTTCGCATAAATGACAGTGTACTGTCGATCTGACGGAAGGGCAGAAAAATCTGCAAAATTTGTAAGTATCTATACTTTGCATTGGTTCTGTATAATGTAGGACTAATATTCTTATGTATAATAATAAGTATAAGATTTTCTTTCATGTATTGCAACTTGTGTATTGATGTAAAAACAAACTAACTATAATTGTCTATGGTATAAACAATTTTGCGGCAAATTTCATTCACAAATGTCCACCGATACAGAGGTGTACATTTACCCTTATGATCGACCACCATTTTATACACCGTGTACATTGATTTACACTTATTGTAAGTGCCTGGCAGAAAATTATTGACAAAATTTTAAACAGTTCAACGATGCATTTTGAAAAATGGATAAATCAATGTTTAAACAAATTTTGTACGTAATCGTAATTCGTGGAAAGTTTGAGGCACCAGACAACGTGTGATTCCTGTACGCAGAAAATCGACCGGGAATCTCACTGTTTCGCCCTTTGCGTTAAAAGTGCCGACGGTCCATCACTTTCATATGCGCTGCCCGGAGTCTAAAGGCACTCAGGCTAATGAGAACCCGACGCTATCGATTCTTTCATCTTCCATCGGAACGCACCAGGCACCAGAGAGCAAGCTCGTCGATACCGAGCTTCGATTTTCCACGCTTTTTTTCACCAACTGACGAGCTTACAATCGGCCGAACGACAGTTCGAAACCCTTTAAATCTCGTAGAAAAATTCTACCCACGTGTCTTGATAAGTGCGAAACAAATGGGCACGATATTCGCGAAAAAGTTTAGCGCCAGTACCTCTGTTAACCCAGAAGTTCAATTGTTATGAAGCTCGGTGAGATTTTTCCGACTGAAATGAGTCCAAACTCGACACAATTCGTAGCACATTTGCTCAACAAATACATGATTTAGTGGAACCTCCATTATCCGAACCGATACTAGCTGAATTCTTTTGAAGTTCACCCTTGATAGTATAAGCACAGAAAATTTCAACTCGATCGGTCTGATAGTTCTTGAGAAAAAGGCATATCGTCGGTTCGGATAAGCGAGATTCCACTCTACCGCGGATTATTTGGGCAGATGTGATCCAAATTGTGTCGTGTTGGGTATCGTTTTAGTCAGAAAAGTGACGCGAATACGTCGGTAAAAGTTTCGTTAAAAAATCATTACGAACAAAAAAGTTGTGGTACTAAATTAACATTCCCTCATTACTACGCTGATATCGACGATGATTCAATGCAACTGTAAACTATGTAAATGAAACTTTGCGATCCCAAATTTCTCACAAAAATTATTTTTCGTCGAAAGCGAACGATCAGTCTTCTTTGCTTGTCTGATAAAGTTGCAGTATAGCTGAATGGTGGAATGAAGGATTAAAAAGCGTGAAAATCTGCGAAATTAGAAATGTTTATATGTGATTTCGATGGTACGTATTTACTCGAAACCGCGAGCGAGTAGATGTTACTCGCAAGGATAACCGCGATTATCGGATTATCCGAGCATCCCGAAACCGAATCGCGAGAGATTCACAAGAGTCGGCGGGTAGAGGAGGGGAATGAAGCAAACGTTGAATAATCGTGCAAAAACATTCGACTCGGGGCGTCCATTCGAGCAATGTTTACACACTTCTTAATCATCGGTTAGACAAGTATCCGGGGGAAATGAACCCGATCTTGTTCTCTCTCTTTCTGTTTCTGGTTGGATCCGCTCCAGATCAGAACGAAAGAACATAAAACCGGGTAACTGGGGGTTGGGAAAGGGGCTCGTAAATATCCTTACACACTTGTACGCCGCGCGCGCCGGACTTCTATCGATCTGCCTGGAGCCACTTTCAGAAGATTCTATCCGAACGAAAATCCACACCGGAGAACCGTTGCGTTCCCTCTCTGCATGTGTATCTGCTCGCGTATCTCGCTGGCCTAAATGAAACGATGTCTCCTTGCGATCGATTACTATCCTCTTCGGAAGCAGGCGCTGAGGATGTTCTTCGACAAACAGGAAAAGACGCGTTTCCCTTGTAAGATATGTCTGCCTTCCACTTCTTTCGTTTCCGAGATATTTTCCAGTTGCAACTTGGTCAGCGCGTATGAAACACGAAAAACTATTCGTGTCAAGTGTTTTTACTGCATTCTATTTCATCTATTTTTATTATAACAGAGTCTATGTGACTCTTGTACCTTGGAATCGATTCAAACGCTTTTGTTTTTAATAAAAATCCGTAGTATATTTATTAATGTTCGATTTATATGAGTTATTAAACCTATTAAGCTAGATGAGACTCGCATCGACAAATTCTTTGGGTGTGTTTACTGCATTCTATTTCGTCCAGTTTTGCCATAAAAGTTTATGCGATTCCTGTATCTTGTAATCAATTAAAACAATTTTTATAATAAATTGAATGATATCGGCGCTGGGTTCGATCGTTTATAGAAAACAACAAATGTGCAATTAATGTCTCTTTGAAAAAGATCCACACAGGGATCGAAACGATAGATACATGTTTAATTAATTGCACATTTGTTGTTTTCTATGAATGATCGAACCTAGCGCCGATAGCATTCAATTTATTATATTACTAATTTTCGATCGAAAAGAATTTTTGTTTCGATTGATAGATTTTGGATGAGCTATTAGACATTTTAGGCTGGACGAAGCTCGTATCGAAAAATTCGTTGTGTGTGTTCTGCATTGTATTTCATTCATTTTTATTACAACAGAATCTACGGTGACTCTTGTACCTTTCAATCGATTAAAACAATTTTTATTTAGCATAAAAATCCGCAGAACAGCAGTCGAGTTATCAATGTTTGATTTTGCAAGAGCTATTGGACATTTTAGGCTAAACAAAACTCGTATCAAAACATGAAATCTTTCTTGAAAAAATCCTTTTCCAGTTGTGCATTCGGTGTAAATAATTAGCGGGATCTCGAACGATGTCTGACCATAATTTTGCACGGTATGCGTGCGTGAAAAAAGGGAGTTATTAACGTAATCGTTCCGTTTTTGTGTGGCCGTAGGTCCGATGATGAGGCCGCAAATGGCGCAGCAACAACAGCAGGCGTTGCACGCTGCCGGTGGCAACATGTACATGGGTGGCGGCGGTATGGCCGCCATCGGCGGAATGCATCAGATGCACCAGCGTCTCGGATATCCTAGGACTAACAATCAACGGCCGCCTAACGTCAGCGTCGGCCCGCCCGATGGCCTTGGGAATAGCATCGCGGGTCGCGGCGTCCAGCCGGAGTGGCGACATGTTCTGATGCAGCAGCATCAGGGCTTTCAAACGCAGATGCGATCGCAATTCAACCAGCAAGGTCATCAAGGTAAGCGTCTCTCTGTCTCTTAGGAACGACCGTCCATATTGTGCCTGTGTAATTGCACGGACCTGCTCCATTTACCGTCCTGCAAGCCGACAATGTACGATGCTGAAATGTTGCCACGTTTCAACTACATATCTCGGCTTTGTATCAACGAATTCGCAATTCCAACAGCTAGCAACATATTCGTGACATTTTTCCGATTAAAACGATACCAAACACGACATTTGAATTATATTTGCTCGCTTAATTCACAATTCAGTGGAATTTCTATTATCCGAACCGGCCATGTGCTCGCTACTTGTTCCTTTTCCTCGGGAGCTATTGGACCGATCAAGTTGAAATTTGATGTACTTCTCGGACTCATTTCGGTCAGAAAAATGTCACCACTATAATTGCAGAATTGAAATTTTGAAAGGATTGCAATTGTACCGAGTTGTGTCGGAAAAACGAAAAGTTGCTGTCAGAAAATTACAATTCCCCGCGAATCGATGATAACAACTATTAACGGCGAAGCCGTCCGCCAACGAGTGCGATTTATCAAAAAGCTCCAAGTCCTAAGGCAGCCTTGTTGCCAGCGTGTTCGCTACCTGCACCTTTGCGTGCTCTCGGATTTTTTCCTGGACGGGTCCTGGACACTCTCGACGTTCCCTTATTCGACATTTCTTACAGAAGGTTTTAAACGAAAATCGAATGACTGAATCGAGGACGAGGAAGGTTTCTTAGGATTAAGATTGGACGTTAACGGTTCGATACCAATTGGGACTAAACGGTTTTACTTTGTTTGGTGTTGTAGGTGGGTTCGGAATGGGCGGCACGGGCGGAATGCAGATGAACGCCGCACAGATGCAACATCAACAGTTGATCCGTTCTCAGAGCGGAGGCATTGCTGGTTCCGGGATGGGCAACACCGCTCAGATGCAGCAGCTACTGTCGCAGCAACACCAGCAACAGACACTGGCAATGCAGCAGAGTAATAATCAGATGTCGCTGCAGATGCAAATGACGCAGTCGTCGTCGGTGAATTCTGTCAGCAGTACCGGCACCGGTGAGTCTTGGCCAAAAATTCCGTTACTTTCGTCGTTTCGATTTTTTTGATAAATTATTAGCACTGACCGATGGTTTCAGATCGTTATAAATATTTTCCTCTGGCTTCCACTTTTTAACATAGATGTTTCAGAATTTTGTAATTCGTGTTAACGCGAAACGATTTCGTGTATTATTTTAAATTCGATATCTTCGCGTACTCGGAATACCCATTTCATGTACCACGTGTTCGCGATAAATTGAGAACACTCGAGAACCTGCCAATAAGCGTCTAACGAGACACGAATTAATAAATTCAACATTTCCAAATCGCTTCTCGATTCGTATTTATTTCAGATACTTTATTACAAATTCAAAGTATTCCGCGACGTTTAATCGGGGGATATTCTGGTCGGCGAATTCCATTTTCATTCAAGTTGGATTTCCATGAATTTCATCCCTCCGATATGACCGTGGGAAATTTTTTTAAATTGATGGAGGAGCTGCGTTCGGTATCAATTACTGTTACGAAACGTGTGGCTTCAGACTCAACTATTCTCATTCACATCTGCCATTTTCAATCAGCTTGCGTATGTAGGACAAAGTGTAGAAAATTCCATTCTAGTGACGAAGTCGTTAAAGATATCGAGTCTGTAACAATTTTCTCATAAATTCATAATTTAAGCAATGAATATTTAATTTGCCTAAGTACTTCGATTATAACCAATTATTGGTCGCTGTGTTGTCAATCAATGGGTTAATCGGATCGCGTATCTGCTGGGCGTACGAGAGCGTCAAAAGTGGAGATGGGCGGAGCGAGCGAGGGGCCGGCCCCGCCCCTGTGCCGCCCACTAGCCTTTCCAGAAGCGCACAGTACTTCTACGTGCAATCTACTAGCGAATGAACGATACTAGAGGTGTGCGAGACCGGGACTGGACGATATCTTGAAACTTTCGGGTTTCCTGAAAACCGTAAATCCTACAAAAATTGACGGGAAACCCGAACATTTTCGGTATTCAGAAATTGCTGACATCTCGCACACCTCTAAACGATACATAAAACAGGATAAGCATGCGAATCAGTGAATCAACAAACAATGAATGACACTTGTCGATTCGTTTTTCAGGTTCGCCGCTGCACCCGCACCAACAATACGGGGCGGGCAGCCCCGGTGTGCGGAGCCTTCCTCAGCAACAGCATGCCCAACCACCGGTCACGACGACGGACCCTTCAGTGGCCGCGGCGGACTTCAGCCTCGAATTCCTGGAGAACCTGCCGACCGGTGACACGTCGAACTTCAGCGCCCAGGAGCTGCTGAACTCGCTCGACTCGACGGCGAGCTTCAACCTCGATATTCTGTAAGGCCACGCCTCGCGGGCGGTCCATTCGGGAAATCGGATCTAAAGTCACTCCTCCGGGCTGTTGTTGTTCTTGGATCGAGAACCGGTCGAGAACCGGCGACACGCGCAGTAGTGCTCGCTTAAATTTCACTAAATCTGTTACACTTAAAGTTGCACGACCCATCCCCACTCTTCCCCCACCACTCAGTGCCTCGAGCTCAGCGGGGGCTTGTCTCGGTAGACAAGAAAAACGAATAAAGCTACCAGAGGAGAAGAGACTTCAAAGAGATGCCGCCACAAGGTAATCATGCGATAACAAAAATTTCAAATTCAACCTATTTTGTCTCTAATTTTTCTAAACACAGTGCCAGCGGATTGTCGAGATTCCTTCGATTAAAATGAGTCCGAACACGACCCGAATCTGACTAGTTTTGTAGACTTAATGTAAATAACAAAATTAAGGACATAGTATGAATATACTATGAACGAAGTCTATAAAGTTAGAACGATTCGTGTCGTGTTTGGAGTCTGTTTAATCGGAAGAGTCACAATACTCCACCGATGTCACTGAAAAAAGAATCAGCACATCTGAAATTTTGTTTATTGCACATTAATTTTCTACGCTCGCGGCATCCGTTTACGGTTCTCTTATTTTGTCGAGCTGTAGTCGAGTCGATTCTTCGAAGAGAAACGCTACGTTGCGACGCAAGAATTCGACATACGGATCCCAAAGTTTGTAAATTTAAGTGGGCACTACTGTACAGATACTCGGAGACCGGGGGAGATCGATTTCGAATCGTCCCCCATCGGTGGGGACACCCAATCGCGCGTCGACTCGGTTTCGAGATCAATGACGAAGATCAAATCGATCGTAACGAATGAAACGACTATAGGAAGTCGAGATAAATCAGCAAATCAATCATAAGATCGAAAAAGTCTCCATGCAGTCTTTGAAATGGGCTACATTTTCCAAAGAAGAGCAAACGACGTGAGTCTCTTCCAGGAAGATTTAACTATTGCTGGTATTAATTAAGTATGATCAAAATCGGGTCTACAAAACGCCTACAAAGTAGACATCAGCTAGTAGTCTAATTTTTGAAGTACCTAAAATATAAAGTTCAATTTGTTGAAATTATTTTTCACTTCCAAAAATTAGGTAAAAATTTACAAAAATACTGGAAAATATTGAGAAGTCCAAATGATTTTCCTGAGGTCGTGAGAGATCCCAAGTTAGCCAATACCGGGATAAAGAAATTCTCTTCCAAAGAGTGCGCGGAGCATTTTTTTCTAAATTGTAGGTTGAAAAGGACGATCGAAAAAATGTTTTTCGGGAATCGAAACCGAGGCGACGCTGGCTAATTTCTCGGCCGAGGGTGCGTTTTTCGAAATGGGCGCGATCGAATGTGTAATATAGTAACGAATAGCGAAAAGTTCCGATCCACCCCCACGAACCCCACGAAAGGGGTGGTCTCTCGACCGGTTCGTATCGATTCGTCCGGTTCTAACCGGTTCGCGTGTCCATCAGACCGGTTCTAGTGCATTTTCGGCAGCTAGTTCACAGGCTGGCGAACTCTTCTTTCTAGGCAATCACGTTTTTAGGTAAAATTGAATTTCTTAACGGTAAACCGATCGAAAGCGGAACGAAGGGGCGAGGATTCGAGGACACGGCGCACGGTCGACAGTATGGGAGATCAAGAGATATCTTTTTCATATTATAGTCGCGGCTGTTGTTATAGTCGCCGATTGTTCGTTTCTTTCGCCGACGATTGTTCTTGTTCTCACCCTCCTCCACCCCATCTAACTGGGCTCTTGTGTTCTTTCCTCGGGGCTTTGGAAACTGTTAAAACTTTTGGATTCTTGTCACGGTTCTGGAAAATATTCATTGCAAGTAACTATCGCAAGGAACGGAAATCTTTAGTCGCTTGAAATGGTTCTTGGATTGGTTCTGGAATCGACTTTTTAAGTAATCGATGTTGCCTGATTATTGCACATGTAAAATGTCGGAAAGACAATGTTGACCGTTATTATCGATGGAAATACTAGATAGTGATCGAATGCTCTGTTACTAGATAAAGAGTGCCGGTAATTGTGAACGTGGCGTTAGTCAAAATTCCAGACAAATTGATCGTTTTGTTTCTTATGTATTACGTCGATTAATTTCACTAATAATTACATGATGAGGTAAAAAATGATGTAATATATTACATATTATTGTATATTAAATATTATGTATATTATGCGTTATCGTGGTGAAATATCATCAATGTCTCCCGACAGTGATCACTAGGATTAATGATCACTAGGAGCTCAAAATGAACTTCAACATCGACGGTAAATAAGCAATCAATTTTAGAACCTTTTCGGAACCAATATGGGCTAAAAAGAGTAGCGGTAACAGTATCAATATAAACGCTGAAAAGACGGACAATAATTCAAAATTTCTATTCTTTCTGTCAGTTGTTAAGGAAAAAGCCTCTTCGCGACTGTTTTATATGGAACGTTCACAATAAAACAGATGGAGGAAGTGCAATTTGTGTCGAGTCTGTACAATGGAGATCGTAGAACCGATATGAAAAGCAAAATAGCAGCCACAACCAAAAGATAGATCACAATCGTTGATCTACTTTTGCGAGGAATAGAAATTTCGAGTTGTTGCCTCTTCACGACGTTTTTTATTCGAAACGTTCACAACGAACCAGTGTGAGACGGTACATTTTGAGAACCATTTCGAGTCCCGGGTATTTTTGCGACGATTCAATCCTCCCTCGTCGAGGAATCGCGGCCAGCCAGGGGAGGATCGATCAATTTCTCGAGTGCACGCGTCGACGACACCGGCGCCGGTGACTTCGACGGGCACTCCCCGCGAAACGACGAACTCTGCTCTTGATTTTTCACGCGTCGGTCCTCTGAACGCATAGGCAAGGGTCGATACAAACAAGTTCGTCCACACATAGCCTGGATTTTGTTGAATCGATGATCGTCGTTGTTCAATGATTCCAACAACGGTCGAAAACTTGCTGTTGCGTTCGCTCGGACCGTGCTCGACCGTGTGCACGCCTCCACCGGAAGGTTTGATTCAACAGTGTTATAATAATGGCTAGAACGTAGTGTATTTAACGATGCCGCGGACACGGCGTATTCTACAATTAAACAGAAAGTCAATTATGAGATATATATTCGATTCGATGAATTTTGTGGCCTGGCGGGCCGTGGTTTCGGCCCGATCGATCGGTCACCTCGAATATAGGGTTCGCGTTTGACGGTTGCGGAGGAGAGAGAGAACGAGAATGAACGCGAGAGAGAGAGAGAACGAGCGAAAGATAGTTAGAATGAAAGAAAGAACCCTTCCTAAGGACGCGGTGTTAGTGTTGCTGTCCCGGGGATAAGTTAAAAAAAGAACCTTAACTGTACATAAGTATACAAGTTTAGAAGAGGAATTTCGAGACGATAAGTTCGCAAAGTTTAGCCGATTAAAATTAAGGAACCCTATGGTATAGGTGAATATTATTAATGATAATAGTAATTGACGATAATGGTTGGTACGCGAGACGAGCGAATGCTATATTCGAGAGCGAGAGAAAGAGGTGGGGCGATTGAATACAGTGGGTGGGACGATCGAGCAGAGGGGGTGAATGAGGACGAGTGAGATACAAGCCCGGCGACAGAGCACAGCTCCACGATCGAGCGTATTTATTCAGTTTAGTTCCGAGAGTGTGCTGTGTCGCCGTCTAGGAAGTTGCACACAAATAATCACGGTCAGGTGCGGACGTTGTTCACGGCCCGACGAATCGTCTCCCGTTCCTTTGGGACCGTTCCGACCGCGAAAACCGACTCGAAAAGAATGTAGAACGGTGTCCGGAGCTTAAGAGGCGCGCCGAGAGCGTTCTGGAGGCGGTACAGAAGCGTTGGACCGCCCTAGGTCGCCTCCCACTCCTGCGACATCTCTACCGAGCGCCCGTTTGCAACAGGCGGAGCTCGCACGCCACTGGCGACGCGATGAGAGAGGCGGAGCGATGGGCGGGGCCGAGCGACGTGGTGGGGACGATTCTTCTGTGATCGATTAACATTAGAGGAACGGTTCAAGGTGGAACGGAGAGATTCTTCGGCGCTGGTTCAATGCCGCGACTAATCTTCCAAATAGTGATACATTCCATAGATAAAGAATGCAAAAATGGAGTCGGAAATCCACGGTTCGTCTAATCAAAACTATTGTTTCTAAAAGAGATTGGGGGAGGGAAAGGGCAGTGGGAGGAGCTGGTGGGAGGAGAACGTTTGACAGAGGAGTGGCCGAGTGTATGTACAGTGACACGCGGTTGAAAGAGAGAAAGAGAGAGAGAGAGAAGAGTATAGTATAAGAATATTAATGAAAAAAAAGATATCCTCGACCGTTCGCCGAAAGTGTGCACGAACAATTCCGATTCGGAGTTTCGCTTGTCATAAGTATATTGATAATTATACTCGCGCTCGAACGAATGGGTTAAAAAAAACTGAGCGAAAGCGAACAAGAAAGAAAGATTGCGAGAAAGAGTGAGAGATTGAGAGAGTGAGAGCAAGAGAGGGAGAGACAGAGTTACGCGGTGTGTCGCGCGACTTTAGGAGAGTATAATTAATCGTTTCTTTTTTTAATTCTCATCGGGCGGAGCGTTATTATTGTCTTGTAAAATATTGGGGCCACGAAACATAATCTAAAAAACGAAATAAAAGAAAAATACCAAAAAAAACAAAATATAAGTGAGAGACACAGTGAGAGAATGATAGAAAGAGGAGAGAGAGAGTGAGAGAGAGAGAGAGAGAGAGAGAGTTATAGGTGCTCTAGAACGAGTGAAAAACACCGTGTAAGAGAGACGCAAGATCGAGAGAATCGAGGACGAAGAGGAGAAACGAGTCGCCGCACGTTGTTCCGTTCCCCTTTTTCGATTTCCTTTGGTTTCCGACGAGTTCCTTGTTTTTGTCAAACGGTTTCGTGAACGAAAGGCGAAGAGAAAGAGAGAGAACGAAAGAGAATGAAAGAGAGTGAGAGAGGAGGAGCGAAAGATGTACAGGAGGACAGTCAGAAAGATTGTTAAAGAAAGAAAGAAAGAGAGAGAGAGCGAGCGAGAGAGAGAGAGTATTAGGGACCAACGAAACAAACAGAACAAAAAGAAAAACCGCGTACACACACACGTGCAAACACGAGAAATTAGAGCAACAAGCGTGCTGCCGGTGGTGTCGATCGTCAACGGTGGATCGTTCTTCTTTCTTTTTTCTTTTCTACATGGCGAGAGAGAACACGGAAAGGGGAGAGAGACAGAGAAAGTGAGAGCGAGAGAGTATGTGTGCGAGAGAGAGAGAGAGAGAGAAAGTAATCGCAGTGCCTCGGGTTCACGAATCGGTGGCCGATCACACTGATTCAGCCGATCAACAATGTTAGAACGATCGATGTTTCAAAGATCGACAAGTTTCAAGAAAATCGGCGGAAATCCCGTTCGGGGGTCATCGAGGACCCGACGTCGTTTTCCGCTGGGCCGTCGAGAACGATGAACCTTTCCCGTTGGGACTACGAAGGTTTTCGGAACCGGAAGTAGCCGCTCCGGTGCAGGCAAAATGACGGCCAAGGACGCCGATGTGTTTTCTCTCGCGACCCGTCGCGGTTTAGATAGGAAAAGAACGTCGGCCTCGGACGACAATGATCAGGAAAAAAAGATGATGACGATTGCTGGCTGAGAGAAAAGAAAATGGTCTCCTGGTGTGTCGGCTCTCGTCGAGCTGCCTCCGGCCCGAACGGACGCACCTCGATTATTTATAATATTTATAACTTTATATGATACACGGGCATTTTCGCGTAGAGTTAAAACGAGAGAGAAGCAAGGAAAACAAGTTCAATGTTGAATCTCGAACTGTTATTAATAAAATGCGTTGAGTTCCTACAATTCGTTTCTTTAATCCGTCATCCGGAGACTCTCGTGTGTCTCGATCATCGAACACGTCGGTCGGAATTGATCCGTCATTCCGTTCCTCTGGAGGTTCTCGAAACTCGTCGTGGAGTACAGGTAACCCTCGTTGAACGTCTCGGGGGAGGACCAGTCTTTTCGAAATAAAATTGAGTTTTTGATGCGTTCGGGAAAAATTTTGTTTAGCGAACCAACTGGGAGAACGACGTTACTTCGTTTGCTGCCAGTGTCGTATTTTTCGTGGAGATCGTTGATGTTGAACGTGTTATAATTTATAGCAGATGTTTTTACAATTATTCTTTTTTGTACTGGGCTGGCTGGAGAGTCTTATCGCGTCTTTCAAGGTGTACAGACAAATTTTACTTCGTTGAAGCAGGTTTTGTGAAATGTAAGTATTGATCATTTTATTTGATGGTATTCTTTAGTAACATAGTTTAAGAATATTGTTAATAATATGCTGTTTAGTTGTGACGTTTATTTTTGTACATTATGTCGTTCCCAGACTGCGGATCTTTATGCAATTTTCTATTTTCATGGGATATTCGTTAACGCATTATAGACCGGCGAGATTTCAAGGATTTTTTTTAATTTTATTGACAGGCTTCCGGTAAATAAAGTGTTAGCGAGTTGAAAGAAAAATCTAGTTTGTCGATTAGGAAACGTAAATGCAATTTATGCGACACAATGTTACAAATATTATATAGTTTACAAATTCAATGATACGAATGCTAAGTTGTATTTATTAAAGTTGTACGTGTGTCATGAATGCATAAAGATCCGAAGTGTAGACACCGTTGCACTAAAAAAAGAAAGTCGATAAGATTCTGCGGCCAGCCGAATAAATTTTATACATACCAGGAAAAGAGCCAATTTAATTTCGCCAATTATAAGATTCCCTATATTGAAAATAAAGGAACAATGTTATACTTGAAAGCAGCTCCGCTTTCGTGTGATTTACGATAATTTAATAATTTAATAATACCGTGATCCGCGATGTTTCATAGATACATACTACGATTAGGACAAGGTTATCTATTATTTGTTCTTTTTTTTTGAATAATGGATGCCTCGACTACAGATTACAGGAGACGGACGTACACCGATAAACAAAGTGATTATACAGTCTCATTTATTAAGGAAATTTCCATTGGTTAAAACAAACGAATATTTTAAGAATTTAAATTATACATTGTTTATAAATAAAAAGTTCACATTCAAGTGTATGTAAATCTTTCGTTTCTTTCGAACAATCTCGACGTACACCATTATCAAAACGTCCATCCTGAACGTGTTTCACGTGAGTGGGAGAAAAGTTGTAACGATTTTGCTATGCTGCAATTATGCTAGACTGCGGATTCTATGCATTTATTGCAATTAACTATAATTTCAAGAATAATGCGATCTTGAAATTATTTAGGAGCATCGATTTTTCAGTTTAAAACGATTACCGAAGGAAGAAGGAACATTTTATTTGGCTCCTGTTTGTTGCATAGAGATCCGCAGTCAAGTTTACAACAAATCCCTATTGTATATTTAATTATAAATTTTCCCTATTACATAAATTCTCACATAAATGTATGTGAAGAATTTCAAATCCTTGACTTTTCAATTTACAAGGACTGTGAACCTCGATTAAATTTCAACAAAATTCGGTTCGCTTAACAGGTTGTAGGAAAAACTATTTTTAAATATCGATCAAAGTATCGACCGAAGTGTTAACTGCATTCGATCCTACGGTTCACGATTAAACACCATGTTCGAGTCGAACTGATTTTTGTCCCACTTTCCCGAAAAATCGAGCGCAATGCAGCGTTTCCCGAACAATAAATTGCACACAGCCACCGAAAAGGACATTCATCGGAGCGATAGGGCACAGGGCGCGATTTCAATGGAACGTTGTTTCGTGTAAATGCGTTTTATCAAAATCGCTGTTGTAAACTGTTGTTGCGTTTCCACGAGGGTTACCTGTGCGTGTTTTTCCAGCGGATCCGTGTTCTTTGACCGGCGCGGCGCGAGCGGGACCGTGTGTGTCGCGTTGCGATTCGATCGCGTTTATTTTAAAAGGCGGCCAAAGACAAGGGGGACACGTGAGAACAAAATATTATCGGTGAAAATGTCGCCTGCAGCGCGCGCCTCGCGTTTCGATAATAAACAACGCGTGTTCAACGGGGTCCCGGCTATAAACGTCGAATTGGCCGTGGCTATTTACCAGCTCCGTAACTTTGCTAATTGTCGGGTCGCGTCGAACCCGCAACAAATCAGACCGCCCGTTTCAATGGATTCCGGACGCCCGGTTATTTGCGGACCGAAAATAATCGCGACGCTAACAGAGACAACGAACCCCGATCGTATCGATCCAGAGTTTCCCCGAGTCTCGTGGAATTTCGAGACTAAAAGTAAGTTACATTTGCCTGGAACTCTTTTTCTATACCAACCCTCTGCTGCTCGAATGTTCTTGTTTATTTAATCCTTTGCGGTTCTAGCTCGGGCCAGACTGGACATTGGCTTTTGTCCAATAGGTCTTTATTTTATTAATTCACGTCACGAGACTGCGGATTTTATGCATTTATCTTATTTGGAAGAGGTTAAGAGAGTTTAGAGACTAAATCAATATACTATTTTCAACTTACTAAAATTAGTGGAGGGAGAAAGTACTTCGAATCGAGGCAGACGGTTTTTATTTTACACAAAGATCAGTCTATCATCAAGTAGATTGTAGAAATTGTAGACTATACAATTTTGTAACGGGTCTTTAAGTAAAATAGGATTCCTTAGAGACTTCAATAAGAGTCTCCGATTTTTCAGATTTTACATCACTCCGGATAGTAAAATTTCTTGCACTCAATTTTCATTTTCATTGTGAAATTGATGGAAAACTGATAGCTACATTATAGACTCCGATAGGTACCTCAGAATTTGTTCAGCTGGACAGCGTATGCGCGAGATAAAAATTGTCTGTGTAAATTTTACAAAACGAGAGCCATTTCGAAACATATTTATACCTTTCATTATTGCCCTTCAATTTTACGATCTGTCTGCTGTTTCAAATTACAGCTACCCACTGTTGTTATAAATCCATAAAATCATCTGTCTAGTGATTACACATTATTTTATAAAAATGAAAGTACTGAAATGATATAACCTCGTAACTTTTATAGCAATGTCTGTTAGAATTAAGAAATTTATTTAATCATTTCTAATGGAGGTATCATTGTAGAATGAAATCTACGAAACCGGTCATTTCACTGGCCGTGGTATGTTAGTGTTGAAAAGTGTTTGTTCCAGTGGAGGTTTTATTGGATTAAAGGTAAAAGTTAATTAAATATGCTTCATATAAGGCAAGGGGTTAATCAGTATTCGAAGATAGTGCTTGCCAGGTGATTCACAGCAATTTCCAACGCGTTCTCGCATTTTAATCGTCCCCAATACCCCGTCGCGCGTCCCGTTCACTAAATAAACGAAAGTATTTAGTACGGCGGCAATATTCCGGTCGAAATTGATTTATTCATTCTATCTTTTCTACCCCTAATATATATGTAAATAACTTTCCACCGCGTCGCTTCGATTCCTTCGATCGGCAGGGGTTGCGCGCGACCACCCCCGAATTCGTTTTCTCAAACAGAGGGCCGTCGCGCCGGTTGGATGAAAAATTCAACCCTCCGCCAATTCCTGTAGAACAATCGAAAGTGGAATACCCGTTTCACAGCCAGACACTTCGTGCTGCTCGGACCTGTCACCACTCGAGAGCTAGCTACGACCAGGATTTGACACATTCGAAACAAAAATCGACGAAATCAAGCACCTGGATCCTGAAGCCATTTTTCTGACATCAAGAGAATCCAATTTGGATGTAAAATCGTGGTAACGCAACAACAATTCTTCATTTAGCAAGTTTAAACTTTAGTCTTGTATTTTTCGAATCTATCTACTGCATTGAATTGCATTCATAAATGCATAAAACGTGCAGTCTAATAATTACATTGTGTATCTTTATACGAATTAAAAATTGTCTGCGTCGATTGCGAGAAATAAGAGCTAAACAAATTTGTCCATGTTATTTTAAGGATTTTAATAAGACGTGAATTATGTATCCACAGAATGGGAAAGTTAATTCACGATTCACAGAACTTGGGTCCATTTCGTGCCAGAGTCACGAACGTTTCATTAAAATTCCATCGATATTTGATGGCAGTCGATTATTAGCTACTTTAATTAGTCGAAAACGATGTAATCAAAAATTAATATTTGATGGATGTTATCTTCGAAACTTTCTCTCGAAAAATTTATTTTGAAGTATTCCTGATTTTGGTGTTCGTATCGTCTTTAAGAAGTGGATCCAAAAACTCGTGAAAACATTTGCGCGTACAGATTCGAACGGATCCAGCCTTCCACGATCGTCAAACGCATTCAGCGTGCGAGGTTCAACGTTCAGCTCGAAGTATTGTTTATGAAAATGGAATTGCTGTGAAGTGTTCCTGATTTTGGCGAACTGTTGTTTCGGGGGCTGCGCCATCGGTTACAGAACACCTTGTTTACCACGGGGAAGCCTTAAACCCGTCCGTAGGTACGATTCCCAACGAAACTCCAGTCATTATCGATTCCTTCGAGGCCGTTGTTGCTAAGCGGATTCTCCGCGCTCGAAACTAATCCTCTACGAGAGTCTCTATTAACCTGCACGCGTCCGGGCTTGCTCAGGTGAGCAGGTTAACACGGCTACGCGGTGCCCGGGTCACTGGAGACCCACGCTATTCGACGGTATAACTTCAGACAACCAACCACTACAGCAGTCTACGTGTTCCACCACTGTCTTCATCTTCGGAACGTTCTAACCTTCTGATGTACGGGTTGCAGAAAGTTCTTGTTAATTTTTTTCAACTTTCTGAACATTTAATTAATTATCTTATCAAAAAGTTCTTAGCTACCGAAGATTTTCACTCGGGGAAGAAATATTTGTTTAAGAGATCTCCTGCTAAGAAAATTATAAACAGTCAGGCCACTGTTCCTCCTTGTACTCGATATTACAAAAATATATTTCTAAATGTCAAGTACAT